>PVKB01001335.1:0-417500 GCA_004027205.1 Ctenodactylus gundi
TTTGTTCCAAGTTATTTGAGTTTTCAGCACTGGACACAAGCTAGGACTTTTACGTGCCGAAACACCCACATTCTTGTTTCGGTACCTGATGTCCTCTTACTTTCCTTATTTGTTCCAGGTGTGACTCATAGTGAGCCGCCAGGATGAGGTTTTGCAGCTGCAATTTTGCAAGAAAGGGGCATAAAGGGCGGAAATCTGGGCCAAATTGTTGTGTCTTCTGGCCTTGGTACATTTGATGTGGGGCTCTAAAGGGAAAGCGGGATGGAGGGGCCTGTAATGAGTCATCAGGAAGTGAGTATCAAGGCAGACTCCACAGATGGGCTTGAGCCAGCATCAAGGCTTATGTCCTGGACACACTGTCTACTTCAGCAGGGCTTTATGAGCTCTCAAAGATGGGCAAAGGAGCCACTAAAAACATCACTGCAGCCCATGATAGGTTGCCTCCTAGACCCTCATATATATGCATCAGCCCCATCTTAAAAGCTAACTCAATAAAGAAGGAGGAACAGCTAAAGCCTTCTGAGCTCCAGAGACTGCCTTACTCCTGTCACGAGTGCTTTGGCACAGAAGCACAAGGCAGCACAAGCAATAAGATTATCCAAATGACCTCTTGTTTAATCATCTAGTGACTCAAAGAGCTAAATTTCCTGTACTAATGGCTCAAAAATCATGGTGACATCGATACTAAAACCACAAGAGACCCAGATACTCCTCTGAATTGGAAACAAAACCTCAAACCATGTAACACTAACATTAAGCAAATGTTTTGGTGACCCATGGACAAGAGAAATGGGAACCCTGAGAGATGAGCATGCTGGATTGACTCTCTGGGACATTAGAGGTCACTGCATTGCACCTTTATCTCCAGCATCTCAAGCATCTTTTGAAGTGGGCCCAAAAGCTGAAAAACTCAGATAAAATTCTATGGGCAGCAGAGAGTGTTGGACTCAGGTTCAGAAGGTTAAAAATCTATTCCTGATTTTGTGACCCCTCAGAGAGATGTATGTGTCTTAGCCCAGGCACAGTGTCAGTATCATGAAGAGACTATGGTATTGCCTGGTAAACAGAAAGGATTGAAAAGCTGCCTTCATCATTTTTTTTGGCTTTATGATCTTGAGAAAATCCTTGCCTTGTGTACCTCACCTTACTTTCTGTTTAAAAAAAAAACAGATCAAGACATTTCTCTTAAAGAATTGTTCTGAGGATTAAATTATAAGAAAATCAATGGAAGACAGGCTGCAAGGAAAGTGAGCTTGGTGAGTGGCAACTGCAGATACGGTCTCGGTCCTGCCTGTTTTACAGCACTGTGCAGATCACTGATGTAGGTAAATACACACAGTGAAGAGTGGATCAGCCAACATGAGGGATGATTGTTATTTTTCCAGGTCATTAGCCCAGAATCTCAAATAGAAAAAAAAAAAAGCTTCTTGGATTTTTAATGCTAACAGTCACTTTTAGCAATCTACAGCCAGGGAAACTGTCTCAGGAACCAAAAAGGAAAGCTGTGAAGTCAGTGCTGTCATGCTGGAGAAGGTCCCAAAGGCCCCAAAAGAGACGCCATCCAATGGACCAAGACCTGGAGCTGCAAAAAGCCTCTCTGGTGATCCAGGAATGAGATCATGCTCCATGATATACGTCCATCCTAGCCTAGACGTCAGGAGACCCTTGTATCTTGAACACATCCTGTTACCCCTTGGGCCTCTGATTCTGTGCCTGGGAAGTGACTCTTGGTCACTGGTTTCCTGTAATGTCTCCTCAGTTTGTTAGAGTCCACTGTTGAACAAAAACAGGGATGGCAATGGAACAATGAGAGAAACCATGTTAGTCAAGGCATGACACTTAGATTTGGGTCAAGAGAAGATGGAAATCTACTAGCAAACAGTAGCAGCAATAAAGTTTTCAACAATTCTCCTTTTAGACAGAATTTCACGTTCACTAATTTTAAGAAAATATTTTTCTTTCAAATCTCCTATGAAACCTGAAACATCAATCAACCAATAAGCACGTGATATTATTTCATACAGTATTTCCCCAAACTGCAAGAAATATATGTGATTGTCATGTTCATCTCACCAAAGATGAAATCAAGGCTAAGGGAAGTCAAATTATTTTTTTCCTGGGTTGAACAGCTAAGAAGTGGATCAAGTTTGGTAGCTAAATCCCTTATCTTCATAGAAATTTTTGTACTCGTTATAAAATAAGAAATTTACTTCTCTGGCCTCATGACCATTATTAGGTAGGACAGACAGCACTTGCTCAAAGGGTTTTAGACAATGCCAGCTGCTTCGGCAGGACAGAGCTCTATGGTTAAATTCTTGAACTCATTATGGAAGTTTGAGAATGCAAGTCCTTTTCCTTTTGATGAAGCAGCTTGCTACAATCGCATGGGAAAGGGTTAGGGGGAGAGGGAAGTACAAAGAGGGAAGGGGGAACTAATAATGATTAATATGTAATATGTATGTATATTTATAGATATATATACACATACTCAAATACACACACACACATACATATATATGTCAATTCCCCAAACTGATTGTAATCATTGTGTATTCAAATATATATTAATAAAAATACATTCAGGGGAAAAGGCACTGTAGAGAGCTTCAGATGCAAAAGGCAGGTTCAAGCCAAAACGGACTCCCTGTGGGCTGGAGGTGGTGGTCCTTATGGCATTGCAGAGAACCACGGAAGCTTGCCATTTCTGTTCTTCCAAGACAGATACTTCTGTCAAAGGTTGCTAGCCTTCAAAATAGCTCTATTAATAAAACACATGTATTCCTTAGGAAGAACTTCCCCTTAAGAATGAATACTTCCTTATCAAGATTTTTCTGACAATTACCCTGGAGCAAGACATGGAACAGAGGAAAGAGACTTTAGCTTATGTCTCCGGATTCGACCCAGCGAGGAAGGTGTTGAAGCTGAGTTTCTTCCATCACAAGCATATTTATTTACGTTTTGCTCATTTAGACTCACGTTCAGGATCTGTAAAGTACACATAAAATAATTTGATCTGTGTAAGAGCAAAAGTAGATGAGCCGCTTACAGATCAATGCTTCCCCCTGAGAAGAAAGTAGAACTGCTGGGCAGAATGCATGTAGAAAAACTCATTCCAAAGCCTCACAGAGCTAGTAATGCTGTAAGTAAGTAAGTAAGGGGCCAATACTCTGAAGAGAGTGGAATGACAGGATCCTGCGCACTCACTTCTACATTTTGCCATAGTTTTGGCCACCTTTTTGGCCACCTTTTCATTGGTAGGACATAGTAACTGATAGCCAAAATTTAAGGGAGAAAAGGTTTATTTTAGATCACAGTTTCAGGAGGGCTCAGTCTAGTCCTGGGAGGTCGGCAGTGGAGGGATGGGTCTGGCAGAAAAAGGCTGATAGTGGAAGGCTCAGTGCCACAGAAAGAAAGAGGGAAAAGAGTATGTATACTTACAGACCACAAACCCACCAATCAACCACAAACCCAGCAATCTGTCACACCCAACCAGGCTCCACGTCCCAATAGTCCTGGAAATCCACACATAATCCACAATCTCCAAACACATGAGGCTGGACCTGGGCATAGTTCAGTGGTTAAAACACTTGCCTTGCATCCGCAGGCCCTGCGTTTGATTCGCCAACATCACAGAAAAGATGAGCTGAGTGAAGCGATGCATGCCTGTAATCTCAGTACTTGGGAGGGTGAGGCAGAAATACTGGCATGAGTTCAAGGCCATCCTGGGCTACCTACTGAAGGTCAAAACCAATTCAAGACTACAGAGTGAGACATCGTGGACCAAAACCAAGAACATCAACAACAAAGACCCACCAATAAATGTAAATACACCAGGCTTTTGCAGGATGTTCCGGATCCAAACCGTAACACCCACATCCCCATGAAGCATTTTTCATCACTCAAGCTACCACTTAGAGGGTAAGGACCTGAACAAAACTCCTCAATCCTCCAATCCTTGGAGCACAAAGTAAGATCTGAGGTACATGGAGATTCGAGATACAAGGAGAAGGAGCTCAGGTGGACTTTTCAGACTGTCAGTTGGAACTTTCCACAACTTACAGTCTGGGTAGAAAGGTCATTAGAAACAGATCAGTCCTCCCGGAGTTGTAGCCCTGCTTCTCACAGGCTGCATCCCTAACTGCACCGAGGTGATCTTTCTATATCCTGTCTGCTTTCCAGAAAAAAATCCTATTTGGAAAAAACAAACAAACAAACAAACAAAAAAACACTATTCAGAACCTCAGATTTTCTCTTGAATGCTTTGTACTCTGTGTTAAGTATAAAATATCATATCAAAAGACATAACAAAAGACAAGATCAAATGCCCCTCTCCAGATCCAATCAGCCAATCAGAGACACAGAACTACAATGACCTAGAAATTGTGGTAGAAGTCAGAGAATTGAAAGTACTAGTTGCACTTAAAATACTGGTAAGAAAGTGGAGGATTTGGGCAAAGAATATGAAAACTACAAAACAGAATCAAATAAAAATTTGAGGCTGAAATATCCAATCGCCTAAATTAAAAATTCAATTGATATATGCAGCAGAAGATTAGAAACAATTGAAGAAATGACAAGGGAAAAAGAGGGTAAGAGGGAACCTTTATCAAACATCAGTTATGAAGTCGCATACAAATGTTAAACAGCTCAAACACCACCCTAAAAATCAAGAACTTCACAACAGATTAGAAGTGTGATGACAAAAACTGCATAGTAAGCATAAGGATTTAGAGAATTCGTCAAATAAATAAGTGGAAGAAGCACATAATACAAATACTAACCCTAAAATAAGGTGTAGTTTACCAACACCAAGTAAATTAGATTTTAAAGTAAAGAACATTGCCAAAATATTTTATAGTTTCATAAGAATAAAAGGATCCCAGACAGTTGTGATCTGGGACTCTCGTATCAGAGAGACCATTCGATGTTTCACCTACTGCTTCTGACTTACTTCACTAAGCATGATGTTCTCAAGCTTCTTCCATTTGCCCACAAAGGCCTCCAAGCTGTTGGACTTTATTGATGCATGGTATTCCATTGTGTACAAATACCACAGTTTGTGTATCCATTGGTCTGTTGATAGGTATTTTGGTGACTTCCACATTTTAGCTATTGTTAGTTGTGCTGCTAGGAACATGGGTATACATATATCTCTGCTGTGTGTTGTTTTGGCCTCCTTTGGATATATTCCCAGGAGAGGTGTCACTGGATCGAAGGGGATATTTATTTCCAGTCTTTTGAGAGCTCTCCATACTGCTTTCCAGAGTGGTTGTACAAATTTACATTCCCACCAGCAGTATAGGAGAGTTCCTTTTTCCCCACATCCTGGCCAGCACTGATCACAACTATCTTGGAACTTAAAGTGATAAACAAAGTGAAATAGGGGGGTAGGGCGGGGAGAGGGGAGGGAAGGGAAGGTGGGGGGAGGGACAGGAAGAGAGTGGGAAAGCCCTTGTGTCCTTGGCAGTATGTGTATGTGCACAAAATGCTCAACTCCATTGTAAACCTTAAATTTCGCATGTATACATATCAATAAAACGGGGGGAAAAAAGAATAAAAGGATCCCAAATTTGTAAAAAAAAAAAATCTAAATTTACATTTACCAAATAAATTAGCCTCAAAAATACCTGAGAAATCATAGAGAATTACAGGGAAGAAAAGGACAACTTAACAATCAGAGATGAGAGATGTTTTGTTTGTTTAGTTTCCTTTGCTGGGGATTAAACCCAGGGCCCTTACACTGAGCTACACCTCAGCTCCCTCCCTCTTTTTTTTTTTTTTTTTTTTTTTAAAGACAAGGTCTTGTTCAGTTATCCAGGGTGGTATGCAGGCATGCAGCACTACACCCAGCAGATAAGAAGTTCTAACACCTTTTAAAAGGAAAAGAAGTGGATAATAAAAATGAAAAAAGTAAGATACTAGGACAATATGCTTATTAGAAAATTTGATTGTATATACACACATATATATAAGTGAAAACTGTTGGACATGAACTCCGCAGGGACCATACATCACATAACATATGTTCACATTAAACATATGCCCAGTTATAAAGTAAGTGTAACAAATCAGCAAGCCCAGCATTACACAGAATACACAAGGACCAGAATGAAATTACCAGCAATTATTAACTAACAGTAATCAAGAAATCCTTAAGTGCTTGAAAATTAAGGGATGTACCTCTAAATAAAAAGTCAAAAATACCACAACAGAAAGCAGAAAATAACTTGAAGTGGATGATCAGGACAACACGACATGAAGAACTTCGTGGGAAATGTGTACCTTTAAACGCATGTATTAGGAAAAAAAAGACTAAAAATCAGTAATCTAGTAATTAGTCATCCTAAGAAATTTCAAACAGTAAGAAAAGGCAAAAAAATAAATAAATAAAACTGAATGGGATTAGCGAAAAATGATGATAAAATGTATACTGTAACAACAGTCTGGGACAAACATTTTCTTAGAGGACGTACAAAACAAACTGTGTGTCCTGGTGTGGGGGAAGGGCTGACCTGATTAAGATAACAGAGAACTTACCAAATACAATATCAGAGAGAGGGATGGGGTATCACTATGGCGTCTAAAACTAAACAACTATTATGAGAAAATTATAGGCAAATCAACTTGATATTTAAATCTAATTTTGGAAGCCACTGAAAACCACAATTTTACAAAATAGTTTGTGTGTGTGTGTGTGTACATATACACACACACATACATATACACAAACATCCCCTCCCCTTTTTGTTTTGGTTGGTGACACTGGAAATGAAGCCCAAGGCCACCACACTAAGCTGCATTCCCCAACTTTTTTTTCTTTTTCTTTTAAGCTGTTGATTTTAGACAGTCTTGTTAAGCCATTGAGCCCTCCAGGCTGGGCCCAAATTTGTGATTGTTCTGCCTCAGCCTTCCAAAGTGCTGAGATTACAGGCCTGGACTGCTGGATCAGTAGTCCTACATTTTAAAGATATTAAATCTATAATTAAGGAGTTGGAGAAATGGCTCAGTGGTTAAAGTGCTTGCCTAGCAAGCACTAAGTCAAGCGCTAAGTACCTGAGTTCAGTTCCCCAGCACCACATAAGCCTGTGTGGTGGTGCACACCTGGAATCCCAGCACTCTGGAGGCTGAGGCAGGAGGACTGTACTGAGTCCAAGGGCAGGCTGGGCTCCATAGTGAGCTCAGGACCAGCCTGGGCTACAGAGCACAAGATCTTGTCTCAAAAACATAATCAAATAAATAAATCTGTATTAAAAGTCTTCCCTTAAAGAAAATTCTAGGCATAGACAGTCTTAGCCAAAACATTTTCTAAACACTTAGGAAATAACACTTACGTAATCTTAAATGATGTCTTCCAAAGAATAATAAAAGGAAAAATGTCCTAAATTCTTTTATGTGACTAATAAAATTTGACACTGATATGACAAGTGTATTGCTAGTAAAAAAAATTATGGAGCAATCTTATGAATACAGAATCAAAACTTTTAATCAAATGTTAACAATTCAATTCGCTGTTTACAAATGTGTGTGCATGCACAACAGCACAATGCTATTAAATTGGATAAATCCCAGGAATGCTAGCTGCCTTCATGTTTAAAAGGCTGGGAGGAAATATGTACAAAATACACGCCAGATACAGGGCTGTTCCCACAAATATACAAAGAACATTCAAATTTCAATTTAAAAAGTAGGCAAAAGATTTGAACAGTCCCCTTACCCAAGGAGACAGACAGATGGTGAATAAGCATATGAAAAGATGTTCAGCATCAGAGGCCAGTGGGGAAATGCAAATTAAAACAAGGAGGAACTGCTACACCTGCATTAGAATAGCCAAAATCCAGGACAACTCGGAGGGCTGCAGAGGTGCAGGGAAGCAGGAACTCGCATTTGCTACTGGTGAGAGTCCAAAATGCTAAGTCACTCTGGGAGACAGTCTGAGAGTTTCTCCTGCAATAACAGATGCTCTCCCCCAGCAACCATCCTCCTTAGTATTTACGTAAATTAACTGAAAACTTAGGCCTCTGCAAAAAATCTGCACATAGATGTTTATTACAGAAGCTTTATTAGTAAGTCCCCAAACCTGGAGGCAATCAAGTTGCCCTTCAGTAGGTAGTGGATAAATACACTGTGGCACATCCAGACCACAAATATGATTTAATACTAACGTGGCCCAGCTGGCTCAGGTCAGTAATCTCAGCACTCTGGGAGACTGAAGCAGGAAGATTCCAAGTTCAAGTCCAGACTCGGCATTTTAGTGACTCAGTGAGACCCTGTCTCAAAATCAAAACTAAAAAATGGGCTTCCCATGTAGCTCAGTGGGAAGGCACTTCACTAGATTTCCAGTACCATCAAAATGAAAAATAATAAATATTATTTAGCCCTAAAAGAAGTTAGTAACTCAAGTCACAAAAAGACATGCAAAGAACCTTAAATGTACACGTTAGCAGAAAAAGCTAATTTGAAAAGGCTGTATGTACACCATATGATATTAACTTCTGGAAAAATCAACATCAGAGTTTGGATGTGGGAGGAGGAATAGAAAAGCAGAACCAAGGGGATTTTTTAGGATATTGAAACTATAGTCTTGATACTGAAAAAGTGGAGACCAGACACCATCCTGCCCTGCTGTGGGGCACTGGCGGCGTGGTAGGCTACATAAGAGAGGGAACGGTGATATCTGGGAACACTACTTTCTCTTTAATATTGCAGCAAACAAAATATTTGTTATTTCATAAAAGTCAACACTTGCTTAGGTTGAAACGCTTTAACAAATCAAGAATAAAAGAGATCTCTCCTAATTGCTAAGTGGCTTCAAGAAAAACACCATGGCAATCATTAAAAGTTAGTAGTGAAATTTAAGCATGAGATTGAAAATGAGATAAGAATTTTTCCAAGACTCTTTCTAGTCAGTATGATACTGGAAATCCTAGCCAAAGCTATAAGGTAAGAAAACAAGGGAAGTCATAGGATTAGAAACAAATAATCATTTACAGAGGTGACATTTTGTATATATTAAAAAAAAAAAAACTCTAGCCAGATGTGATGATACACACCTGTAATCCCAGTTACTCAAGAGACACAAAACTGAAGTCTGCCTAAGTAGTTTAGTGAGACTCCATCTTAGAATTAAAAAGTTAAACCTCTTAGCAAGCTTTGGGCTTCAAGAAATAGCATACGAAAGTTGTTTCTATCTCTATATTCTGACCGCCCCCAAAATGAATAAATTAAAATAACTATTTTAAAAAGCATATACCTTGAAATTAATCTAATGAAATATGCACAAGGGCTCTGTGTGCACATGCATACATGGTCATGCATGTGCATACACACACACAAAAAAACTATAACATGTGCTTGAAATAAACTGAAGACTTAAATAACTGAGCTATCCCATGGTGATAAAGTGAAAGACATCCTAGTGTTAAACCCACAAGTTCTCGACAAATTGTCCTCTACCTTCAAAGTAATCCCAAGGAAAATCACATCCTTTTTTCCTTGTTGCCATTTAACATTATTAAAAAGTAAAAAACACCTCTAAAATTTGTTTGGAGATGCAAAGAACCAAGGACAGTCAACACAATCTTTCCACACGAGTAGACACTAGGTTTTATAGAGCTGTGGTCACTAAGGGAGTGAGCCAGAATTTCAAAATGAAAAGACGAGCATCCAGTACAAGGCTATAAATATACCAATAGCGGATTCATGTTGAAGGCAGGGAGGAACGAAAGGCCTTTTCAGATACTCTCATGAAAAGATATTTTTGATCCTTTACTGCACGCCATATATAAAAACAATTTCCAGGTGTACTGTAGCTGTAAAAATGAATGTAAAATGCATGGAGGCGTATTTACTATGCGTGGACTATACATGGAGGATATAGTCTTATGATCTATAGGAACCTTGTTAAAACGGAACTTCATATCATAAAGAAAAAGATGAACACATTAGAATGTAAC
Organism: Ctenodactylus gundi; assembly: GCA_004027205.1. Classification (NCBI taxonomy): domain Eukaryota; kingdom Metazoa; phylum Chordata; class Mammalia; order Rodentia; family Ctenodactylidae; genus Ctenodactylus; species Ctenodactylus gundi. The sequence goes on from PVKB01001335.1 coordinate 9,954, forward strand.
ATTATAAAATTTTGAACCAAAAAAACCCTAAAGTAACAACCACCCCAAAATACATTTTATGTTTTAGATATGTTTACACTTACCAACTCTTTAGAGACATTTACACTTATCTAAATTTTAGGAATATGCATAAACAGATTCATGATATTAAAAATTGAATATTGGCTACATATCGTGAGAAGGAGAAATACCTACAGATGCAAGAATTGGGGGAAGGGACTGCCAGCAGTATTGTTTGTGCACGCTCATAAGAATGCAGGGTATAATTTGTGTGTATTCATACATATGCCATACTTTCGTTTGAAAGTTTAATTTAAAAATAAATGGGAAAGTATGTGGTGAAAGTAAAGCATACAGCACAATGCTAAGAACTCTCCTCCACTGACTAGAATGAGAAGGTGCATGTGCAAGATATGCCAATGAAACAAGTATGGAAGAACAATTTAAGTTTACCATTTTTCTTGTATTGGTCATAAAGACTGATCTAGAGGAGAATTTGTTGGAATATACGTGTCAAGCAGTTGTGTTCTGAGCTGGGTCTGAAGTAGACAGTGCTATGGCACTGTATCCAGGGAGATCAAATTGTTGATGGACTCTGTAAGTTCCCAGCTAATCCTACTGAGCCAGAGAAAAAGGGTATGTTACCAAAATTAACCCACATAAGACAGTCCGTTGAGTAAGATACACCTAGTGCAGTTACTCAGCTCATCACCGAGTGGGTGCTCAGGGTCCATGACATGCATTACACTTCCTTCACCACAGGAAGTTTTTATTTACTGTACTGACACTTCTAGAAGACAGAAATGCAGGAATGGCTCGTACAAGCATATACACCTGGACAAAACACCCCCCCTCCCAACACACACACACACACACACACACACACACACACACACACACACACTCTTCAACCATTCTCTAAGGACAAGCCATCAGGGTACACAATTCAGCACTGAAGAGATGGAGGAGATTTGGGAAAATAGATATACAGACTCCACTAGAGGCAAAAATCTTATTGTGATTATTTGATGTCTATCTCGGGAATTACTGAATTCTGACACATGGATCCACTATATAGATCCCTTGAAGTTGCAAAATGGTCCACAGATGGGGTACAGTTGAAAATTAGGCTGGATGCTGACATTTAAACAGAAGTTACTACAGTAGAAGATGTGTTGCCATGGATTCCGCTCTACACCCCTGCCCGTACTTCACGCACACTTGTGGCACTGTGCTTGGCTCTCTGAGGCAGGTCTCCAGGTCCTCCCTGGTGTCTCTACGTGCGTGGTCACAGCTGCCTCCATGTCCTGAATCAACGCAAAATGCTTTCTGTTTTTAACAGCTATTTTGACTTTGGTAGCCTCATGATGCCAGATCAGGTTAACAAACAAGGTGGAGACCAACATTTTCGCCAGCCTGTATTTCCCCTGCAGGGCACCTGGCAGCAGCATTTGCCTTTTTATTCATAGTGCTTTGTGTAGATATTAACAAAAGGGGACTTTCAGAACTTCACCAGAAAGTGGCAAGAAGGATAAAGGGAGAGGAATTACTTTGAGGGGATTAACAGCAGTAGGTCTTCCGTTGCATTTTTAAAATTTAAACAGTCACCATATTATGATCACACCTTGAACACAGAAGTGTTTATCTTGCGTTTGGTTTTACTTTTGGTGAGGAGTTCCACAATGAATGTTAATCTCTTCTTCCGAGGCAGTGTTCCCCAATTTTTTGGACAGCAGGGACAAGTTTAGTGAAGACCATTGATTGTCCCAAGAACAGGCAAGTTCGGAGATGGGATGTATTTGTGAAGATGTAGTGCACTGTTGGAAAATAGTGCTGAAATGGTAGCAGTAATGCAAGGAGCTCTGGGAGTGAAGCTCCGCCTCTTGTCAATCAATAGCAGCATTAGAACTTAACAGGCGTCTCAGACAGGAGGCGAGTCTTCATTCACTGCTTACCTCCCTCCTGCTGTTCATCGGTCCTGGCTACCTGGTCCTTGCGCAATCCTGAACCGTACAGCCCACGGCCCAACACCTGATACCATGATGTGAAGCAGAGAATGGAACGGAGGGCTCACAGCGCCCTCTCAGCACCGCCTCACCAAACGCACACGGGCTGTTTAAGACCCTATTCTTCATTTTTCCTCTACAGAGCCTGCCTCACATGGGGCTTGCAGCTGGGTTTTGGATCCCTCAAGGAGCCAGCAGGAGAACAAGACATGGAGTCAGCCTTCACCAAGCCTGTGTCAGCGTGTCTCCTGAACACAGTAACATGTGGCTTGCTGAGCTGTGACGCGCAGCAGAGGACAGCAGCTGACAGAGAGCGGGAAGCGTATGTCAGGGGCGGCCTCCAGGGCTCTGTGGGGAACGCATGCACATGTGCTGACAATAACAGCCATGGGACAGTATCCTTCTTTCTCAGAAAAATTTGTACACACATACGCATCTAACCAAAGATTACAGAAAATCAATACAGCACCTGATATTAGATATCACGAAGTCCAACCCCCATCTGATTTTAGAGAAGACAAGGAAGCCTAGAATGTACTCGACAGATATATTCAAGGTCCGAGAGACAAGCCCAAAAGATAGAGTCTGAGACTACCTGTTACCAACCTCAAGGGCTTCCATCCACATCACGGTACTTCTCCCAGTGGATGTGGAGTTCATCCAGACAGAGTTCCAGTTCTGGACTGTCTCTACGTCGACTTTCCGCCTAAAGCTGGCGTGGGTCTAAGGCACTCCAAAGAGGAGCAAAGCTCAGTCAGCTCTGGGGACCAGAAGGTTTCAAGACCAACTTGTGGCAAACAGAAACAACCAATCCCTCCAGCAAGGAAACAAGGTTTCTAGAAAAACTGAGGCAGACAGAGACACACGGAGACACTGTGCTTCCTGCCGACAGGCTCCCAGGAGGCCAGATGCGGGATCCGGGCAAAGAGAACCGGAGGACTGCACATGGCTAGGAGGCATCGTTCAGACCCCTGCCAAAGAACCGAGGGCTTGGGAGGCCCTGTCTCCTCTGCCGCACAGGTGGCCGCATAACTACAGGGTGACCCAAAGGGTTCCATACACATAGAAATGTTAAAAATATAAAATATAATAGAAACATTTGTTCAGGCTTAATCTGTCATAATATTTGAAGGAAAACTCATGCTCTGAATAAAAATTACATAAGCAGTAAATTTAACGTACAGGGCGTCCCAAAAGTCATCACACACAGGAGAAAACAGAACTTCTTTGCGGATGTCTGTCTTTGCCTCACTATCTAAGGTCTCCATACCACACCTGCGCCTCCTTCCAGAGTCATTATTTTTATTTACTTATTTACTTATTTATTTATTTCTTTTGAGACAGGGTCTCACTCTGTAGTCCAGGCTAGTTCTGAGTTCACTATGTAGCCCGGTCTGGCCTTGAACTCGCAGCAATCCTCCTGCTTCAGCGTCCTGGTGCTAGGATTACAGTCGTGCAGCACCACACCCAGCTTATATGGTGCTGGGGAATCAAACTCAGGTATTTAGCATGTGCTAGGCAAGCGCTTTAACCTTGGAACTGCTCCTCCAGCCTGTCCACGGTCATTGCTTAACACGTACTTTCTAGTGTTTCTTATCCAGGCACCGATAACCTGAGTTAGCCCTGACCTTCAAGCCCTGTCTGACACATGTGGCAAGTAAGCCTAAGATTTTAAGGGCCCCAGGTGGGGCTACCAGTGTAGTTAAGGCTCAGCCAGTTTTTCCAGAGCCTTATCACATAGACACAGAAGCAAAGAACACAGAGGAAGACACTTCTCCATTTTCTTTATTGCTCGTGTCCCTGGCTTTCTTTCCCATGGCTCTGTCACACTAGCTGCCCACAAGAGCTCCAGCCAACATTATGTGCCCTCTTGTCTGAATTCTGAATGTATCTCTTCATTTCATTCTAGAAAAAGCCTACAGTGGTAGCCTGGCTTACCCTATTTTCATGTAACTCCTAAAGCTCTGAGGTTTTCCACACACTGCTTATTTTTCAGAAACCAGATCTGTAAAGCCTTTCCTCAAACTCCCAGGCACGAGCTCTCTGCTTAGCATGGCTCCCACAGGCCTAAAGTTACACTTGTTTGGACTATCAATCCAAAAATGCACCACCCCATTGCATGAACCTCAGCAGATATGCTCCAAATTAGCTTGCCTTTGCTTTTTTTGTTGTTGTTGGTGTTGTCAGAAATGATGTCCTTCCAAAGAATGAGGAAGCTGAAGGCTAAATATGTTAAAAACCATGTCCAAGTTCACGTGGCTATCACACGGCAGAGATCAGACACGGGACTACAAGTAGAACTCAGCACTGGGTGGTTTGGATCCGGTCACTCTGCTGGTTCCGAAGCCCACTTCACCTCTCCCTAGCTTAGCATCTTCAGGAGAATTATCATTGTATTTTACAGGCCTTGTTTGTAAAACATGCTTTACAATGTGCAAAACTCATAAAGTCTTATCACGAGCTGATCAAATATTTGGAAACTTCTTTTCTAGGGCAAACACTCAATATATGTTACACTGATACTAATTTATCGGTTGAATATATCTTTTCAAAGCTGATAATGTGTGCCAGGCTCCTTCTCAGGCACTGGGAATAAAATGAGAGTCTGGACATGAACCTTTGACCCAAGCAGCTTACTACCTAACAAAGTAGGGCAATGCTACAGGTAGGATAGACGGCTGATTTTGAGTTTCAGAATCAGATGGCAATGTGGACCTAGAGCACATGGAAACAACAGTTGAGTATTAGAAATGGAGGCATGCTTGCAGAAAACACAGTTAAAGATCTCAAAGTAGCAGCACTTGCTGAACAAAAAAAGGGGTTCCAACAATAGCAGCAAATAAAAACAGACCACAATTAAGAGACCTAGGGAAGGCCAGGGACAGAGCTCAGCATTTGGAGTATTTGCCTACCAAGGACAAAGCCTTGGGTTGGACTGCCCAGCACCACAAAAGCTTGGCATGGTGCTCCACACCTATAATCCCAACCCGTGGGAGCCTGGGGCAGGATGATTTCAGTGTGTACAAGGCCAGCCTGGGCTACGCAGTGAGTACAGGACTACAGAATGAGATTTTCTTTTCAAAGAGAGAGAGAGATGGGGGGGGGGGGGGCGATGTGGAGGGAAGAGTAGATAAAGACATGGAAGAAGCACCAAGGAAAACCAGAGAAGCTGGGCGATGGGGGCTCAGGGTAACATTAAAAATTACCTAAAAGAATCAAGAAGATAAGGACCTCTGAAGCAGCTGTTGGATCCCAGTCAGGACAGGAAGTATAATAAAGCCATGAGGAAGGAATGAAGTACTCAAGGAAGAAAAAAATAGGGTAGGAAGGGAAAGAAAAGAGACACAACAAATTTAATATTCATTTTTTGGACTGGGGATTGAACCCACACTCTTCACACTAAACTACATCCTCTGCTTTATTTATTTATTTATTTATTTTGAGACAAGGTTGCCCAGGCTAGACTCAAACTCATGATCCTCTTACGTCAGCCTCCCATAATGCTAAGTTTACAGATGTGCACAACCAAGACTGGCTCTAAAATTCTTTTTATATTTTGCAGCAAAAGGAAAAAGATGGAATAAGACAGAGAAAGGAGGGAGGTTGTGGGAAACACATCACCAGGGAGAGTTCACAGAGCCATCACAGACATGAAACTTCCTGAAGAATGAAGAGATCCACAGTCTCCTAGATTTAAGGTAAAAAAAATCATTCTTTAATCAACTTTCCTCCATCTATTCCTCAAAGCAACTAAAGTATTAAATTCTATATTAGGAGATTCTCACCTGAGTTCACAGTCATAGGCTATCTTCTCATCTAGGAGTCTTCTGAGGACAGACTTTAATTCTACTGGTTCTGTGTCCTTCCTGCCTAGCACAAAATGCTGAATATAGACATTATACTATGTTCTAACTATATATATTCCAAAGTTGACTTAGTAAATCTGTAACTATGAACCAAAAAGGAGAGAGAGAGAGAGAGAGAGAGAGAGAGAGAGAGAGAGAGAGAGAGAGAGAGAGAGAGAGGGAGGAAAAGAAATTCAAAACCCAAACCTAGATATAGCAGTGAGCCTTCCTTCCTAAACTCTTCTGTACATACAGTCAGCCATCTTTCCTAAAGTCTTTTTAGGGGATGTGGGGGGTAAGAAGAGTCCTCCCTCTGCAGCTAGAAGAAAAAGATAAAACAAAAACCTAGCAAAACAAAAGATAAATTGATAACCCAAGACTTGCTCTAGACCAAAAATTACATAATTTGAAGAATAGTCAATAACCAAGGGTCTGTGAACAAGTACCTTTTCTGAACCATTACTCCAAAATAAGGCAAAGTTTTTATGTTTGTTTTTTGTAATGCTCTCATGCTGAATTTTTAATTCCAGACCTCCAGCTGGTAAGTCAAACAAAATCTGGGAAATGTTCAAAAATTTTGAGAGAACTCAAAGAGTAATTTGGTCTCATCAAAACCAAACGCAACCATTGGCAGACAGGGCTTGGCAGCTTGTAAATGCACCGGGAGGTGTCCCAGTGGTGCTCAAAGATTTTGCAAACATTCTCCATCCCCTCAGTGGATTTCTCACCACGCAAAGGCCAGAGTCTGCATCTGCTTTCCATCACTGTCCTGCTGTGGCTTGCGGGTGGAGCTCGGCCCCGGGTGCATTTGTCATGCCTCCAAAGTAGCCCACCCCAACAGAGCTCAGGAGACCCAGAGCTTCCCCGCCTGGGGCAGGGTTCCCGAGCCTGCACCCCACCCCCAACCCTGCCTCGCCCAAGGCATGGCTCCACTTCCCGCTATGTCTTCCTGATAGTTACTTCTCTCCTTCTACTTCCAGCTTCTGAAAAATGATTATTAACAACATGATCGTGAATGTGCTTTGAGATCCCACAGTGAGCAACTTGACGCCATTAACAGAATTTTGGCCAGAAAAAAAATGAAACTGAATAAATCTGAAGCATTTTACAACTAGTAAAGTAGAAATTGTCCTGTAGAAAGTATGATGGAGGTATCCTTCCATGGATGCATTCAAGCCAAAGTGTCCATAAACTACAGCTGTCATCTGTGTATAATCGTCCCAATTATGAGACTTAAAAAAAAAAAACATCACTTGCATGGACCTAGTACTGGTCTGAGCATGGCAGCTGAGATTTAGCCAAAGATGCTTCTTCGTGAGGTGCAGGCATCTGGGTGAAACGTGGCCTGAACCACAGATTCTGACGTGTCACTCTCACCATGGTATCCTTTACCCACCTCTACCACGAGCTGCTGAAACGATGCGGTGTGTGGGCAAGAGATCAAGTTCAGTGTCCAAGTGACCCCGACACGTTGTCATACCAAGATCAGTCAACAGTTTTCTTTCCATCTTTTCTAATGAATGCATACCCATTACGGAAATATGTCTATTCATGAACATTTCAGCTCAGGTGACAAACCAAATAAAAACCGGCCAACAACAAATGTCTCCTTTACAACTTGCATTTCTTGCACCAACACCCCTGTAAGTCTCTCTACATGCACCTGTGGACTGAAGATAGCGTGACCTTTCCAAAGATCTCCGAGTTTCTCCAGTTTAAAATTCTTTTGTAGCTGGTGCAGGAGCGTAATCACAGTACTCTGCAGGGGTGAGGCAGGGGAATCACAAGTTCCAGCCCAGGCTGGACAATTTAGTCACTTAGCAAGACACTGTCTCAAGAGCAGAGCAAAATGGCCTCAGGATGGAGCTCAGCTAGAAGACTCTGGGCTAGATTTCCAGTACAGAAACAAAGCAAAACAAAATAAAACAAACAAACACATTGTGATTTGTTCATGCCTTAGTTCAGTATACAAAGTTCTTCCTGATCTTGGATGCTATCTACGTCTGCTATCATCTGCCTCAACCTTTCCAAGTGATCCTTGCTGCCTCTCTCCTTCACCGTCTCAACCACAATCTCTGGCCAAATGACAGGCAAGTGCCCTCAACATACCGTACGCTGTCCTCCCACCATCACAGGAGCTGCCCGCTGTACGAGTGCTCTTTCCTCCTCCCCTTGTCAGTTGTGGTACACCTGTCAGTTCCCAGCCTCCTGTCACTTCTTGCAGTAAATCTTCTCTGCTTCCTACCTTTTACTGGATTCTACGCGCCAACAAATACGCCCTTCACTGCAGCTCCACGACAAGCCTCTTAACATACTGAGTCGTTAAGGTAAATCCTTTCTGCAAACTCTATCTGTCCTCTGTGACACAAGTCTGTTCTACTCACCAGTTCATTCTCAGCACCAGCCTACTTGATGCACTACAAACCTCGTTTAAGTTCTGTTCCTACATACTGGGGAATATTAAGATGGACTCTACAGTTGGTATTAATAAACAGACTAGAATATAGCCAATAAAATAATAGAGATTATATAACAAAAACTCTCACATTAATATTCAATAGAAAAATTAAAATGTATTTTTATCATGATTACAGCTGAACACCAAAATGTGTATACTAAAACAAGAAGTTTAGAAACACAGTAAACATATTTACAGTGGGTCGTTTTGGGGTACTAAAAGTGTGAATAACATTTTTTCTCACAATACTATCAATCTTCTACATTTTATAAAATAAACGTGTTAGAACAGAACATTGAAAATTTAAAATATAATGTGAATAATTTCTCATACAGTAAAGCCATCAAAATGCCCAAAAGAAATGGGAGTCACTTTTAATTTTACCACTAATGAAAGCGGAGTAACTATCCTGTGTGTGTGTGTGTGTGTGTGTGTGTGTGTGTGCGTGCGTGCGCGCACGTGAATGTGTACCTACAAACCACTTGGACAAGTGACACAAGGCGATGAATGAAATGAAGGTAGACCATATAGTCTAAAGTCCTTTTGGAGTCTCTGGATAGTAATAACCAGAGACAAATATTCTTTCTGTTGTGTTGCTTTATTCATTAATTCATTCATAAAACGACTTCTACATTAATGGAATATTTAAAGCACCATAGGAAGCAGTGGAAAGGGAAATGATTTTTTCCATGAGGGAAAGTCCAACACTGGAGAACTAGAGAGACCCAAAGATATAGCAAAGAACTTAAAGCTTCAGAGGAAAAGAAAGAAGAAGCAAGCAGAAAGAGAGAGGAAAAAAAAGGTCAAACATCAGAAGTCCATTTAAAATGCCCAAAAAGTAACTGAGCACACCGGTCCTCAAGCACTCCTGTTCTCTTAATTACATCCTCACAAGTCATCTTTGCCTGTGTAGCCGAAAAATTAACTCTGTCTTTTGGCTAAATGTTGCTAGGAATAATTTACCTTTCTCGACCCAGGTCCACAGTATATTTCCTGGCAGACATCTGGAGCACAATTAATGAGAATTCTGCTTTTAAATAAACCCAACAGTCATCAAAATTGTGCCTAGAGAACAGAACCGGCCAAAAGCAGGCATTTTTATATCGCTGAGATACCACTTAAAGGCCTTTTTTAAGTTCTAAAAAGTTGCCATCCAATCCAGCTACTACCTAGTGATCTCAGTATACCTCTGCTGGCCACAGACATCACTACAGTTGTGCCTGGTGGACCATCCCTACACTTGAATGACCACAGAAGAAGAACTGTCATTCTATGCTCTGGGCTGTTCTGTTGTGCAAACTTTCAAAAGCCCAGCCATTCTGCAACTTTCTTTCTTGAGATCATGGTCTTACACATACTGGTGAAAATAAAAAAAAAAAAAAAAACAGTATATGTTAGCTGAGGTCATATTGATAGGAGTAGGGAACCATGTGCCCTTGCAATCATTCTGAAACTGTGTTCCCTCTCCTCTGTAATATGGCAAAGGATGACTGACTAATTATATCTAGAGTTATTACTTAATTTGATCCAGCTCTGATCATTTAAAACTCTATGTTCAACATATTGCCCTTAATAAGAATGCCTTAAAGACCATATTTTAATTCAAAACACATGTTCTATCATAGGTCTGCTCACAAGGGCAGTTAAATGAAGAGACACGCCCAGGCCATATGAAATCATTTACTGATTTCGGTCACCTATATGGAAGATATAGTGGATATGACAGAAATGACACACGACTTCCCAATACACAGACAGACAGATACACAAACTAACCATATTCTCTGGCTGTGGGATCTTACAAACATCTGAATCGCTTCCATATTTCTATTTTTCTCATCAACAAAAATGAGAATGATCAAAAAATCTATTTTATAAGGTTGCTGTTGAAAGACACAGTGACATAAACTTTTCTTACTGTAACTAGCCAAATATCAAAGGCTGAAGAGGACTTGGGAGTGGAGTTGCATTTGTACTGGGTGAAAACTGGACCTCATATATTCTAACACATTTTTTCATTCATTCTTTTACTAATTTTTCTTCAAACCACTCTTCCTCTGCATCCTAAACTCTTGAAATTTTGATTGAAATGAATCAGTGAGGAAACCATGGTTTAAAATTTGTTACATTACTTTAATACAAATCACAACAGAATAGGATCAAGTCTTCCCAAGCCTTGATCAAGAACAAACGACTCTTATTCCCTTAACACACCGGCAAGGCCAACTCTCTCTTTCCACGCTGCTCCACGTTGAGCCCAGGCTCAGCTGTACACACCCCGTGTGTGGAGCCCCCCCCCCCCCCACCAACGCACACACCTGCTATTGCTCCACAATAGCCAACAGCACCTAGACTCTGGCTCTCTGGCTCTGCAGTTAACTCCCTCTTACTTGAATATGTTTTTTTTTTTTTTTTTTTTTTTGTTTGTTTTTGCATGGAAAGTATCTCACTATGGGCATTCAATGCAGGTTTTAGGACGAGTGGAAGGACCAAAGGGTAAAATAAAAGTCTTGATAGCCAAGAGGGGAAGGTGACAGTCAACTATACTGAGATCATGAAAAATTCCTTCAGCCTTTCTATCTTCAAACTTTAAAAAATTGGTAAAACCAAAGGCAATTACCAAGAACTTTGGACTGTCTCAAAGGATGCAGTGACAATGGCTTTACTTTTTACCTCACAAGTCTGTTTGACGGTAGTCACCAAGTGTGTCTCCTCTTAGAAGTGATGCATCTACACTCACAATAAATGAAAGGGCACTGGTCACAATTCAATCTGAATGGACCTTGAATATCCATGCAGGACAGATGTCATAGCCAACTCCAGCGGCATTACAGCCAGAAAGGCACAGCAGGTGAGAACAGCTGCTACGATCATCTTTTAACCTCTGTAGGGGGAAGAATTTATCTCACGACAAGACCATAAGAGGCTTCAACATTTCTTCATTAAAGTAGAGGATGCTCAACAAATATCTCTAACCAGCTGTAAGCGATATTTCATACATTTAATTTGTATGTTGTTAATAAATTCAAGTAAGTTCACTGTTATCAAGTGTATCAGGATTCTTGTTGCTGAGACACAATAACCAACACTTACTTTTTTAAAAAATCTGTACCAACTGATTGAATTTTGTGATACGCTAAATTGAACCAAGGGCCTTTGGTCTGAGCTACATCACGAGCCCCTTTGAACTGTTTATTCAAGACAGGGTCTCAGTGAGCTGCTAAGTTGTCCAGGCTGGGATGGAGCTTATTATGATCCTCCTGCCTCAGTGAAGAAGTTATAGGACTGTACCACCAGGCCTCTCTCTGACATCTTCAATATAAAGGAAGGGGAGTTTGATCTGGATAGTTTGAGAACATTCAGTCCATGGTTGACTCATCCAAGTCAGAAACATCATGATGGAAGGATGTGGCAGAGCAAAGCTGCTCATTGCATAGCAGCCAGGAAGCAGAGAGCATGGGGATGGTCCAAGAGAGGAAGAAGCCAGGAACCAGATATAGAACTCGCCTCTATGCCATGCCTCCATTATTCACACAGACATACCCAAAAGTGCTTCACTAATCCTTCCAGAAGTGCCAAAGGCAATCAAGTTGACAGTTCGCCCTGACCATCACGTACTTAAGAGTATGATAGAATAAAAAGTCCACCAAACCTCCCTTTACAATATACCTTTCTCTTTACTGCTCTTGGTATCTACTATGGTGAGATCTAAAGAAGTCACTTAAACCCTTTCTCTCTTCCTGCCACAGAATGTGCATCAAAAGACAGCAATGCAATGTAAATATCAGCATGTTTTCTTGCTGCTTGTCAAGCTGATGCCCCAGGTTATACAGCCTTGTGCACAGCCATCCTTTCCAGAGGGGCATCCACGTTTTCCAAACTACACAACTCAATACTTCTCCAGATTTTAAATAAAGAACATATGCAGATGCAAATGAGCTCTCCCAGCCCATCCTGCTGTTTCTCTTGCTGGATTATATGTTGGCTTTTCTCAGTGGTCAGTTAAATGCAAGAGGGAGAATACTTTTGGATTTTATGATTGCTGAATGAAGTTATCATCTCCTTAAAATGAAGGTGAAAAGAGCAAAAGGTGTTAAGGTCCCCCTCACAGGTAGAAGCAATAAAAGGAGTCAGATAAAACTAGCACACACACATACAGAAAAGTAAGACAGGAAGGGGGAACTACAATAGCAGGAGGGAGGAGAAAGAGGATACCGTGGCTGGGTAAACTATAAAAAAATAGGTTTTAAATGTTTTAATGGGGAAATTATTAAAACAGGGAGAATTCTATGAATGAATGAACAGAAAGAGGCCCAGGGTGACATTTCTCATGGCACTTCCTGTCTACTGGGATCATACTCTTGCCAGGTACAATTACAAACACTTCCCATCCACTATGAGCTCGGACTGTTAACATTCATTCCTCCGAATGACCATGAAAAGACACTGCTTTCAAAATCCACTAACCAATCACATTGTTAAATTTGATACAAATGTCCACTTGGACTGAAGCGATGACAAGCCTGGATTCTTTAAACAGATGTAACAGAGCATCCCACATTCCTGGGAGAGCCATGTTTTAGTCTCCCCAAATCCTCCACTCACATCTGAAGCACCTGGAAATGCACCAGGGATATTCCCCATCTTTCCCTTCAAGGAAGCTTTTATTCCCTCAGTGGCAAAGACCAGCCTCAGGCACTAAAGGAAGGCAGAATGTGTGTGCTAGGTAGGTCTCCACTGCGCTCATACCAAAAAGAAACACTGAAAGAAATAGAAGCATAGTAGATTTCACAGAACTGCCAGAAACCAAGATGACCAACCTGTTTGGGCTCTGAGTCTGGACCCATGGCAATTGCATCAGTCTCCTGTGGTTGCTGTAACAAACTGGTTTGTCTGGGCTAAGGAAAGTCAAGATACCAGCAGGGTTGATGGCTTTCGGATGACACAAGGAGAATCATTTTTCTTTTTACTTCTTTAGGTTGGAGAAGCTGCCTATATTTCATGGCTTATAGCTCTTTCCCTCCATCTTCAAATCCTATCACTCTATCTTTATTTCTATTGTCACATTTTCTTTGTTTGGTTGGCCCTACTATGTCCCTTTTATAAAGAACATTTTATGCTTACACAGGACCCACTCAAATAACCCAGGAACATTTCCTGTCTTATCACTTACTTGTTCCTAGGACACAATACCTGACAGCCACAATGAGAAGAGCGATTTTGGGGGGTCATAGTAGTTTCAGTGGTCTCAGTTAACAACAGTCAGCTAGCTTCAAGGCATAAAGGGCATGGTGGATGAAACTGTGCATTCCATGGCTGCCAAGAAGCCGAGAGAGAGTAAAGAAGCCAGGACCAAGCACATGTCCATCCAAGTCACGCTCCTAGTGGTCCAACCCCTCAAAGCCCTGCCTCCAATACCATGTGAAATCATCCATGGATAAATCCACTAATGAGTATAGCACTCCCATGACTCAAATCACCCTTCAAACACATGAGACTTACAGAGGACACCTGAGACTTAAACCATAATATCTTCCCATCTCTACATCCTTAGTCACACCTGCAAAGTCCCTTTAGTGTTAACGTGGGACTTGTGGTTTTAAGTGGAAACTTGGGAGATAAAACTTAAAGAAAAGGAGAGAGGGAGCCACTCAGATACCCAAGGAAGAAGATTCCAAATGGGGGGGTTCAGCAAGGAGCACATCCACTGTGCCTGATCAGCCTGGAAGCCAGTGCGGTTAAGCAGGGAGGGAGCAAGGGGAAAGACAGGGACAGATAAAGTCAGAGTCGTCTCAGAGAGCCTCACATGCCTTTGGAAAACCTTGTCTTTTATTCTAAGCAAAAGCCAGCAGTCAAATAAGCACATTTAGGTTGAAAACTTTGGGGGCAATGTCTATTTTTATTATTATTTTTTTTAGCTTGCTCACACACAGACATTTAAAAATAGCTGCTAAATGCTTCTTCCGGGGAATGTGAAGTACTCATAATAATAATAAAAAAGTGCCTTGGGCTTTCTTACAACTGGATACATCAAAGGGTTTTCACTAGTAATTTGGGGAGCGTCCGCCTCTGGGTGCCACTGCTGTGATTTCAAAATAGAATTATCTCGTGCTATGTGATTTCTTGAATCATTAGTTTTCCATTTTCTCTTCTTCTTTTCTTTTGGTTCAATTTTTTTTTTAAGTCGGGAGCTAGTATATGCACGAAGTTAAAAAAAATAATGGTGGCTCGTGGGCAATTGGGTGAAGGGGACAGCTGCAGACCAGGGATTCAGACAGGACCCAGACATCCTGGATCTGTTTAATCAATGGCGCGGGGTCCAGTAAGGGGGGCTGGCTTTTCAAAAGCAATGAGAGTATTTATCATAGACAGATACTGAAGGGCAACTGGAAAATGAGGGAGAGGCTCCCCCAGTCAAGGGACCATTTAACTTGGTTTCATTAACCCCTTCATAGCACCAAGGGACTACAACAGGGTATTTTTTTTTTTCTGCCACACAGAGAATTTTCACCGAAAGCTCAACCATCATGAACAAAATAGAACCCTGGTTCCACCCCTTTAATTACTTGGCTGACAGCAAGCTGAAACTCTTCAAAATTATAATTATCAACAATTCTAGCTCATTATGCACTGAGCAGTAGTTATCTTTGAAGATTAATAATTTTAGCATTATCAAGAAAAAATAACAAAATTACTTAATTTCCTTCTTAGCTAAAGCCTCAACTCTTTAAAGCAACAGCCTGTAGACAGGACCAAGAGACACACCCGTGACCCTGACCAGCACTCATGGGAGCCGGCAGAATGGGTGCTGCTGGGGGCTCAGGAGTTTGGACTCCCCCTCTGAGTTCCAAGAGTGAAGAGGTGTGCCCAGCAGGGAGGACAAGGAGGAAAAATCTCAGGGGTCTTGATTTTTCTGCCAGGAATTTGGCCCCATGATCTGTCTTGAGGCCCGCACTTCTATCTCTGCATTGTGCTACAAAGCATAATTGTATAATGAGCGATTAAAAACATACACAAACAGAAGATTACTAGGGTGAGGATCGGGAGTGAGGACAGAATCCTTTGGAGATGCAGGGATTTTTGAGAAGGCCACTCTAGTTTGGTTAAGAACAACATGCAGACCAAGTAAGGCATTCCAGTGGCTCAGATTTGGGTCATCTGCAGGATGACAGTTTGTGTCTTTTGGAACAAGTCTGACAGCCCAAGACAAGAGTGCAACTCCCAAAGCTCCCCTAGGCACCACACAGTCACTGGTCTCTATGTGATCATGTACACTCTTTCTAAACTTCACATCTTGTGCACAGTAGCTCTATTTTAAAGAATACAAACCAGCTGTGTGGATGGAGAAGACAGCCTTAAGCTGAGGTAGAAGCTCCAGTCAACCCACTGCAGTAAACACCAACTTAGTAACCGTTGGGTGAGAATATACAGGCTCTCAGACCTGGGCAAGCTCAGAGCCATGACCAGGCTGACAGGACAGGGTCGAGCTGCATTCTACCCTTACAAAGCCCCGGGTGTCTGTGCGTGCATGGCCACTAGGCTACCTCTTCGTGCTGACTTTTGTGCCTAGCCTTTGACCCTTTATAGTGTCTTCCTGCTCTAACGACCTGACTGGCATGTTCCTTCACCTGGAGACCCCCCACCAAAAGCTTGCTGTAATGTTATTTTCCTGAAGAGATGGTTCTCCCGGCACCCAACTCAGACAGTCCTGCACGCGTCACCGCATTTCATCCTTTGCAACGTCCTCAAGACTTGCTGAAGTCACCTGGCTTATTCACTGCTTGCTGTCGCCCCTTGAGAGACCTAGACCCATCCACATCTTGTTTTCTTCCGTATCTCTCATCAAGGGCAGCTACAGAACAGACACGGTCTGGTGTGAGGGAGAACATGGGTCTTTTTACACAGAAAGAGAAAAGCTTTTTTTTCACTTCTACTCATGGGATTTGCTGTTTAATAACACATTCCAGTTACGAAGAAGCATAGACCCTTACAGATGCTTGGGGTCCCTCTACACCTGACTTGGCACCCCAGGCACGTGGACCTAGGCCTAAGCCCTGTATTTTGTGACTAGGACCTATTTCACAGTTAAAGGGTAAGGGACAGTCATGGGTTAGAGCCCACCTTAAGAGAGAAAGTAAGTGCACAGGCGTGTGAGGACTCTTCAGGCTCCTAACACAGCGTTCATTCAATGCACCACGGGACAAAGAAAACAGAACAATATTAAACATTTAATTAAACTATTAAGCATCTCAAAATGGCGACTGCCACACTTTAAACCTGAAGCAGGGAGCCTGCTCTAAGCATGGGGTCACTAAGTCTTATCTTGACCCAGTCCCTTGGTTAGAGTGCAATACTGAATGAATGTAGAAAGAAAGTGAATAAATCAGTAATTTCCACACATCACCTGTCCTTGGCCCATCTTGTGGGCAAAGCGCCCCACTTTCCTTTCCATGAATGAGAGCTTCGAGGGCATGGAAAGAGGAGTCAGAACATCTGCAGTCTAGCAGTAGAGCTCGGACAATGCGCTCAAACAACTCCACCCAGTGAAAAATAATAACCTAGGTCCCAGTGTGATGGCAGCTCAGAGAGGTAGAGCTGTAGGGGATCACAAAAGGTCTTATGAAAGAAGTGGCATTTAAGTGGGCCTTTAAAAAGGATATGGGATTTGGCCATAAACAGAGTCCAGGAAATGGTAACAATGTCAGCAAAGGGTAAAAGGCAGAACTACCAGAATTATGTGCAGAGGTAACGGTGTTCAGGGGAGAAAGCTGGAAAACAGTTTGGATGTGAAGTTCAAGACCATATGCAAAGAATTTGGAGCCTTTGAGAATTTCAAGGGAAAAGAATGACAGTGTCAGAAAGTCATCTGGCTGTGCTAGTGTACAGCTATTATCTTGGTTACTTCTCTAATCCTCGGACAGAATACCCAACATCCACATCATACAGGACAAAGGTTTAACTCACAGTTTCAGAACGTCTCAGTCCTTCACAGGTGGCTGGAAATGGCACAGCACGTGGCACTGGCCTAACTGGAAGAAACTGTTCATGGCATGGCAGCAGGCAGGAAGCCAAGAAAGGAAGAAACAGCGTAACTGGAGTATGCCCTTCCAGGTCCAAGCTCGGTGTTCTGACCCTTCTGGGTTAAGCCCCAGGGACCTGCCCCTGCCAGGACATATGCCCAGTAGTGTCCTTGGATCTACAGCATGCCCCTAATCTACTACACATTCATAACATACACTCCACCACATGTCTGTCCCTCACCACACACCTACAATCCACCATTCCCCACCAGGTCCCACCTTTGAACAGCACATAGAACCCATAGGTAATCCGCAACATACAAACATAACTAAACAAACTATCCCTAACAGTAATCTACCACTATATAACGAATTGCTATGAACAGCTTGAAACAATAAATATTTACTGCCTCATGTCTTTTGTGGGGCAGAAACATGGGTAAAGCATAGTAGGGCTGTCTGTTCCAGGTATCGCGCGAGCTGCTATCAAGGGACGGGATAGGGCTGAAGTCTCATCTCAGCTTTTACTGAGAGGCTGTCCAAGCTTGCAGAACTATTGACAGGGTTTAGTTCCTTGTGGGCTGCTGGATGGAGCACCATAGCTCCTCACTAGCTGTTGCCTAGAGACCACCCACTGTGGTTCGCCCTGTACCTCTCCAATACAGCATTCAGTTTAGCAAGGCCATTATTATAAAAGGGAAGTCTTCAGGTAAGGCCAAAGTTTCAGTCTTATGTGATCTAATCATGAAAGCAGAAGCCTATCACCTTTTATATAACCTACCAGTAATCAGCAAGTCATAGGTTACATCCTGGCCTCAAGGGGAGGGGATGTAACAAGAATACTCTGAGTAATACCAGGAAATATGTATATGGAAGATACTTCCTATTCTAGGATTTGTAGAGACACCAAAGATGGAGAAATCAGTAAAAAGTTCATGCATTGGCCAGGAAAAATAAATAATGAAATCCAATAAGAAAAGAGGAACTTTCAGAAAAATATTTCTGAGGGTCATCTTGGTGGTAGAATTCAGAGGACCTGGCGGGGAGAACTATGGGGGCGGTAAGGGAGAGGGAAAAAGTAAGAAGGGACAGCAAGGTTTTGAACGTGAGTCACTGGAATCGCAAGAGGAGGAGGGATAGAGCAGGAAGGAAACAGAGACAGACAAAGAGAATGAGTGAGAAAGAGAGAGAGAGAGAATGAGAGAGACAAGCCAGAGACAGAAGAAAAGAACAGAATAGAAACCACTTGTAATAGTTTGGGTTGGAGGAAAAGAACCACACTGAATCTGAAATCACAGAATACCATTCGGGGTGACCATATACTCAGGCAAACTGAATTTCAGGAAACACACAGAGGCTGTAAATCTTTGAGAATCATCTGCACACGGATGACAGTTGATGGGCTTGGACTGGATGAGGAGCATGGAGCAACTGACAGACATGTTATCATCTTGGAATGAGGAAGCCCTGGCAGGTCCCCTCTTCCTGTGGGAATTTTAGCCTGTGTTTCAGGCCAGAATTATTCAGAAGATCC
Organism: Ctenodactylus gundi; assembly: GCA_004027205.1. Lineage (NCBI taxonomy): Eukaryota > Metazoa > Chordata > Mammalia > Rodentia > Ctenodactylidae > Ctenodactylus > Ctenodactylus gundi. The sequence continues at coordinate 28,817 of PVKB01001335.1, forward strand.
AGAAGAAGAACTTCAGCTCAAAACAAAAAATTTCGTGTATCTATAAGGTTTTCCAGGAGCCAGCAAGTTGGCACAATGATCCCAACAGATTTTTTGCAGAGACAGAGAGACCTAGTGGAAGGCAATGGCCTCCAACATGAACTTACAAATAAAGATGATAATATTCCAGTTTTATGTTTCTTCTCAATATTTCCAAATCACTAACATTATAAATCAGACCTTTAAAAAAAACCTGATCTGCTGATAAAAAAAAAAAAAAAAAACTGAGGTTCACCCTACATCTCACACCAGCATCCAGTACTAGAATTCAGGCTCCCGAATCCTTAACCAAACCTCACTTCCCTCCAAAATACAGAATCTTGGATCTAGAGTCTGGGTCTGAGCTGGATTCTCCTAGCTTCTCATGCGCAAGTCCTAGAGCCAGCTTCATTTAACAAAAATGCAAATATGTATACATATCTCCAGTTTTCAGAGGTTAATTAAATATGGAAATTCCAAAGGCCTAACATTTCCAAGGAAAGAAATGATTTAGGACACTGAATCAGATGGGAATGAGGAAATTGTGGCCTTCTTGGGTAATTCTCCTCCTGTGGGAAATTCAAGTTTAAGGTTAAGGAAACTCATCTGATGCTCCGACTGTAGTTATCTAACACAGAGCTGAGCAAACTTTCCAGCCAGAGAAAAGACCCAAAGCATCCCCCCATTGCCAATCCATATCACGATCAATGCTGATTGAATGTCTGAATGTAATTCGAATGAAAAGTATTTCAAAGCACAAAGGTTCTGTTCCCAATAAGTTTAGTCTATATAATCAAATGCATTCTTTCTGGCCCAATCAGCAGAGGCTTGGCAGAATAAAGGTCTTTGGTATGAGGGAGGAAAAAAAACACACGCTTAAATCTTACAATTGCCCCTTTGAGGGTCGTTGACTCGGCAAGTTTTACAGTGGTGTACTGAAATGAATACTGCCTCTATGCAAAGCAACAGGAGGTCACATTATAATTAGAATGCAATCAGTGGAATTGGTTATGGCTTGGTTTTCTTTCTGAAATGACAATCTATGCCACATCTGCCATTACATTAATATTTTCAGCATTACTAGAACAAGGGGGAGAGTGAAGGAGGGGGGATGTTCGTGTCTTTCCACCGAGCAGCTGATAGAGTTGTCTTTAGCTAAAAGTCTGCATGAGCTAATCAAGGCCCAAACAGTTCACCTTTAAAATACCCAAACCATCTGGCAGGCTGTCCCATGATAAATCTCAATGATAAATGTCTCCGTTTTGATGTTACAAAGGAACCGCAGACCTGCTCAGTTTTGGCACAGCTGAAAACATACTGGCAACAGTAGAACAGAACTCAGATGTCCCGAAATAGAGAAGTAAATCATCTTGACCTGCAGGGCATAATATATTTAGCGAAAACCTGATTGTAATAAAAAGGTTGGACTCATCGCAGTTTCTGCTATAGGCACAGTGATATATTTTTTGGTAATGCCTTTCAGTTTAGTGAAAACTCCAGCGTGTATAATTTAAAAGCTTTCATTCTCTGCACCCCCCATTCTTTTTCTGTCTTCAGATGTGTCCCTCTGCCACTTGTGAACTGCCATAGTGACCTCTCTCTGGTTCTCAGACATCCTGCAGGGGAACTGTTGAGGCGAGTGAGCCTTCAGAATGATTAATCCCCTCGCCTTTCAGAGGTCTGTTTTCCTGGGCCCAAGGCCACTGCCAAGAAAGGACACACTGTGACCACCAGCACCAGGAAGGAGAGGCGCAGACTCTCAATTCAAGGTTAACCCAGACCTGGTGCCGAGAGGGACTTGTAAAATAAATTACACCGTGTGGTTTTGGAAGGTAGACTTTTATGTCCAGCCAAGCTCCAGAAACAAATTATGGAGTGGTCAGTTGGCCTTATTTACTTCATCTTTTCCCCCCACGACATTCGGAAATTAATTAAAAATGGATATGGAGGGTTAAAGGCAAGGTACGAAAGCCTCCCGATGCCTATGGCCCTTCCTTGCCCTTCCTTGGCCAGAAACACAGCACCTAAACCCTTTCTGGCTCTGAAGCTCAGAGCAAAGGACCTCAGCCTCCTGGTGGGGTGGCCAATAATAACAGGGCCTCCTCGGGAATGGCCTGGGACCTTGTGACAGCCAAGCAAAGTACACTCTCTTTCCTCACTCTGGCTTAGTTGGTTGCAACAGCTTGACCCATTCCCGCCACAGCTGCTGGGGTCAATTTCTGGTGACTAATGAGAAAGACAGATTTCCCATCTGCCCCCGGACAAACGGTTTAATAAAATGATTCTGCTCAGACACCCAAAGGGGAAGCCAGATACAAGCACGGGAGGCGACATGTCTCTGGTGAAAGAGGTTTCAACCCTCTTGGTCTCCAGAAACACTGGAAGAGAAGGGAGGCCCTTTTCCTGGATAAAGTAGCGCTGGGAAAAGCAGGGGACACTGTCTTAAAACTTGTAGGGGCCTGCGGCAGCAAGACTCTGAAATTACTCACAGTCTCAAGGAAATGAGTGCAAATAAATTTAAAGTAACTATTTTCAATAAAACTTTTTAAAAAATACATACTGACAGTCCATTTGGAAGGGAAAAGACATAATAATTTATAGGCTGTTGGCAACTGGATTGGAGAAACATTACCCTGTACCTTCTTGTCTGCCCTGGGCCAACTAGCACAAGTTATGGGACTGTCTTACAAGTCAGAGCTTGTGGTGCAGAGAGGAAACGCCTACGATAGCATCATCAGCAACCTCAGCGCCTTCATCATTCCTCTGGCTCTCACCAGAACCCCCTCCAGGTCCCTGACATCTTGCAGGTTCAGAAGCGTGTAGAAAAGAACAAGATATTTCAGCTGACACTGCTGCAGGCCCGTAGGGAATAGGCAAGACCAGGATGGGGTTCCCAGTTCTTCTGGGTAAGAGAGCGCAGGCAAGTAGCTAGCTGCAGCTGCGAGAACTGCATCACTCTCTCCTCTACCATATGGTCTTTTCCTCTCATATCTGATTTATGACTCCTGATTATCACAGATCCTTAGGCTAGGCTACTCTCCAAATGTCTTCCTACTGTCAAACATGTGGGTGCCAATAGTCCCCCCAGGGAAAGGAACAGACAAAGAATAATTGGTGTCCTTTCTTCTACCGGCCCCACTCCACCCCTCCACCCCCCCTCCACTATGCAGTTTCTGCTTTTGTTCTGATCATCTGGACAGGAAACTCAGGCCGCTTCTCTTTGGTTGTCGGATCTTTAAAACAAGACAACTCAAGATCTCCTCTTTCAGAAGAGCAGGTAGACTGAGTTAAAGACAAGATTTTCTGACTGTGTATTTAGCAACAAGCTCACAATCATCTGACTTTCTAATGTCTTCCCGTCAAGAGCTTGACCATCAAGGAGAAAAGACACTCACGGAAGGGGCTGCTAATCAAACCATGAGGGGGATGGACTGATTTTTTCTCTAAAACGTGGCAGCTTCCAGCCATCCTTTCCAATAAGAAAGACCGAGGCAATGCCGGGGCATAAAAATGCAGCACATGGTAGGATGCTGAAACACCCAGATGGCTCATCAAACCCAGTTGACTAATGGGAATCCAATTTTCTTTTTCCATAAATGTTTCTATTTTGTATCCTATAAAATAATATAAAATAAATAATGTTGGCACTCTCTTTTTTTGAACTGGGCATTGAATGTAGACCAACCTCACTGATCTATATCCCAGCTATCTTATTTTTATTTTTATGTTGAAACAGGTCTTGTTAAGGCACTAATTTTCCCTGGCTTGACTCAAATTTGCAACCCTTCTGCTTTGGCCTCCCAGAGCACTAGGATTATAAGTGTGTACAAACCTGCCTCGTGCTGTCCCTGCAGGGTTTTGTCTCCTGCAATTATGTGGTTTATATTTTATTTCCACCAATTCAGTTTAATTCATTATTATTTTCATACTGTTTTAGGAATAGTATTCTTTTTTGATTTCCAGTTGTTATGGTTTGGATCTGGAATGTCCCCCAAAAGCCTCATGTATTTGGATGCAGGGGGATACGTACGGAACCACGTGCCATGAACAGGTGGGGTCTTGCTCAGAGGAGGTGGAATAGTGAAGCTTGACCTGGAGGAGGCAGATTACCGGGACAAGAGCTAGAAGAGTATACATTAGTTCCCCGCTTCCCCCCTTACTTGGCGTCCTGTCTGCCATGCCATGAATAGCGCTCTCCACCTCTACTATATACGTCTACATTGCTAGATGCCCAGGAATGGACTGAGACCTTCTGGATCAGTGAGCTAAAATAAATCTTTCCTCCTCTGTGTTGTGAATCAGATACTGAGTCACATTAACAAGAAAGTAACTAAGACAGGAATTAGTACCAGGGAAGTGAGATCATTATTGTGACTTTACCCAATAATGTATTTCAGAAGCCTCTGGAACTGATTTGAAGGAAAAGTTTGAAGACGGTATCTAGAGAAGCCTTAATATGCTGTGAGCCAAGCTTGATGGGAGATTCCAGCCAGAGCTCAGAAGACCAGAACGCTGATAGATATATGCACTGTAAAGGTCAGTCTCAAGAAGCTCAGATGGGAAGGAGGGATTAACGACATTTAAACCATGCATGCTACGTGTGTACACATTCTGCCTTTTTCCAGACTTTGACTGAAACTGAGATTAAGCACAATGGACTTCTTAATCTGGCAGAGGACATTTCAAGGCAGCTCAATATCAAGCCGTCATGTGGGTACTGTTTGCAGATTTTAGCCAGAATTACAGTGAAAATCAGGAAAAAGGCAGAGGGAAAAAATGTGAAAAGTTTGCAGTTTTGCCAGAAACGATGTGACACCAAAGGAGGAGGGAAACACACTGTTGTTAAATAGAACAATATTAAAAAGAAGTCAAGTACTTGGAATTATGACTATAAAAAAGGTATCTCGAAGATGCTTCAGGAATCAGAAAGACCATACCCTTTACCAATTAAAAGGCAGAGAGGCAAAGGACTTTACTTTGAAAAGAAATCCACTGGGTATCCTACAGAAAAGAGATCCACAGGGCCTCCTACAGGGCAATCTAGGAAAGTGCATTCAACCAAGGAATTCACCCATCTGAAAGCTCAGAAGCCTTAGCAGCCTTGGTTCAAGAGGGCCAGACTACTGCTCAAGCTAACAACAGATCTTGGTGTCACCCGTATGGCACTGATTTCATAGGCATGGAGAATGCAAGAGTTGTGGGGAGGGTCACGGAAGCATCCACTCAGATTTAGAAGAAGGCCTTGGAAACCAGGCAGTGTGCCCCCAGGAGGGCAGCACCTGAAGTTGTCAAAGTGGATGTGAAAGTGCAGGGGAGACCACAGAAACAAGCAGATGGCAGGGATGTAGTTTTTTTTTTATTTTTTTTTTAAACAGAGAAAGGTTACAGGCTTTGAGTGGAGACAACCCAAAAGAGAAGCCAGAGAGGTCACAGCCAGAGGCAATGCTGTCATGGTGGGGTCACCCAAGCCTTTTGGAGAGTACATCTTGCACCAGTTTAACCCAAGTGCTGGACACAGAAATGCATGATTTAACAGAAATACAAGATGTCACTCTTACCATTTGGGTTTAGAATACACTTGGTTTGATTGTTTTCTATCCTCCAATTCCTCCTTTCTCAAATGAGAATGTTTACCCCACACCATTGCGTGTTACAAGTGTTTAGCTTTCCTTTGGTTTTCACAGTCTCACAGCGATGAGTGCACCTTGAGTCTAAGAAAAGACTTTGGACTTGGACTTTTTAGCAATGTTAGAACTGTTAAGACTGGCAAATCTTAGAGAAGGACTAAAGGCATTTTGGATAAGAAGATAGATGTGGGTCTTTTAGGGGCCAGGGGTGGAATGCTATGGCTTGTACTGTGGTTTGAATCTGGCATGTGCCCCAAATGTCTCATTTATTTGGACGTTATAGACTATCTGTAGAACTATGTGTTGTTAGGAGATAGGAGCCTGATTTGGAGAAGTGGATTATAGGTAAGTGGTAGATTATAGGCGTGTGGTAGAAGACAGGTGTGTGGTAGATTAAGGCTTATAGGAATGTGGTGAGTTAGGGGCTTAAACCTGAAAGGGGTGGAACAGTGAGGCTGGACCTAGAAGAGGTGGATCACCAGGACAGGACCTACAGGATATATGCTACTTCCTCCCTTCACCCTGAGGACTTGGCTCCCTGTTTGCAATGCCATAAGGTGGTGCCTCCACCTCTGCCTCCGCCATGTGCTTCTACTGTTGCTGGCTGCCCATGAAAGGACTGTGATCTTCTGAAAAGTTGAGCTATGATAAATCTTTTCCTCCCCTACTTTATATATGTCAGGTATTTTGTGTAAGACAGTTAGGATCCGCAATGTTGCCAAAAGCTTCATGTACTTGGATATAGTGCAATACGTATGGGATCATGTGCTGTTAGGAGGCGGGGCTTGGTCAGAAGAGACAGAACACTGGGGCTTGAACTGCAATGGGCGTATTACTGGGATAGAACCTGAAAGGGTATAAAATATTTCCTCCCTTACTTGGCTTCCTGTCTGTCACGCTGTGAACAGCTTTCTTTGCCTCTGCCACGTGCTTCTGGTAACACCAAGCTGCCCATGAAAAGAATGACACCTTCTGAATCTGTGAGCTAAAATAATCTTTCCTCCATGATGTCGCGGATGCCAGGTATTGAGTCACAGCAATGAGAAAGTAACTAAGGCATCAGTTAAATGTTGGAAACACTCATCTACTCATTTGACACATAACTGCTGACTACTGGCCACCAGACAAGAGTTCCAGCTACAGATTTCTCAAATAACTTGACAATGTGGCTAGAGTCATCTAATGTAAGTCTTAAATTAAGAGAAAATAATATGGGAATCTGATCTGAGCAGACACAAGAGAAAAGGAAATGAAAAGAATGCCTAGACAGAGAACACAAAGGCCTCTAATTTGTGCAGAATGAAAGCAGTGCACTTTTGGGAGTGGATTCAAGCGTACTCATCAGTGACTATTGTCAGTGTTAAGAGGGGAAAATGTTTGTGACATGTAAATGAAGCCAACGCTGAACTCGGAAAGCTGAGCCTTATTTCATTTCTATCTAGATCACTCATGTTGCAGGGGTAGAGAGGCAATGATTACATCTGTCTGCTCAACAAACTATATGGGAAGTTCCAGCTGGGAGAGTTGGGCTGTGAGTCCAAAGATGTACATTATATGAAAAGGCGGCAGTTAGGAGAGCAATTAGGAGAGCGAGCCAAGGATACACAGGGTGGCATCATTAAACAAGACCAATGAAGAGTTTGGAGCTCATCACGGACTGGAGATATGCTTGATTTGTTCAGGTTGGTTGCACTTCCTACCAGAGGAGATTGCACTTCCTCGCTCTTTCTGCAATTACTCTTCTGTGGTGCCTTATTTAATCCCAGTGATGTGTAGACCTATTCATTTTTCCAAGGTCAGGGTGATGTGTGAGCTTTGAGGGGAGAATTTGAAGCAGTATGTCTGGGAATCAGAAATCCATTCTTCTTCTTAAATTTGCTCTAGTTCTGGGAATTAAGCCCAAAACAAGGCAGAAAAGAAATAAAATGCATCTCTTTCATTATTGGATGCAAATTTTATTTTGTATGCCATGTGGGTAGTTCTGAACATGTTTCAGGAAATGACAATAGGAGAAACTCCTCGAGGAGATTAAACCTCTCTGCTCTTCAAGTGATTAAAGGATGTCTGGACATACTTTCATCCAATCAAATACTAAAGTTCAGAAAGACAGCCAAAAGCGATACCCTTCCTTCCCAAGAAAAATCTTAACTATAGTAGAGCAAAAGCAACATAACAGGAGTAGTGGTAATCCCCGCTGCAGACTGTGGCCAAGAGCCACACATTCCTTCCTTCACTTAAGCACAGTGCAAGTGCTCCCGTGGAAGCAGCTGTCTAGCAGCAACCTGAGTGTCCTGTCCCTGACAATGTCAGGGTCTTCGTTCCAAAAGCCGTAACTACATGGAGTGCAACCTAAAGTGAATGAAACCAGTCAGGATTCTTATTCCTCAATTGGAAATAAGAGCTTTGCTCACATGGCACCTGTGAGGAATCTCTACAAGATAGTTTTAATATTTCTAGAGAGTTTTTTTCTCACTACTTGACAAAATATAGTGAAAAACAGAAGAACATAATCTTTCATAGAAAAGAAGGAGTGATATAAGACATTTAGAGCCTTACTTCCCACTGCCCTAACTTTCTTTGGCCCTCAAAGACAAAGACAGATTTCAGAGACTAGGTTGGGATCTCCTAATGCTCTATACATTTGTGTGTGTGTGTGTGTGTGTGTGTGTGTGTGTGTGTGTGTGTGTGTGTGTGCGCGCGCGCGCGCGCGCCTGTGTGTGCGTGCATGTGTGTGCGTGCGCACGTGTATGATTATTTAAACTTCAATTTTAGAGAATATTTATTTTAGTTTAAATAATCATTTCCTTGATGCCGCATCACCTTTGGTAGCACTCTGTTAATTCTGACTGCATGGAGCTTTAATGGCAAGTCTTGGGAGGGTGTGGCCTGCATGCTCACCTGTCTTATAAAGTTTGAGAGCCATCAAAAATATAAAACAGACTAGAGAGCCCAGAAATAAACCCTTGCATTTACACTCAATTGATTTTTGACAGAGGCATAAAGAATATACAATAGGGGGAGGACAGTTCCTTCAATAAGGAGTTTGGAAAACTAAATATCTACTCACAGAAGAATTAAATTAAATGCTTTCCTCATGCTATATTCAGAAATATGCTCAAAATCTCTGAGAAATTTCTTGCTATTAGTGCCTACATTAAAAATACAGAGATCTCAATTTCACGACGCATCTCAAGGTCTTAGAAAAACAAAAATAAGGTCAAAATCAAAACAAGAAAATAAATAGGAGGAACTTGAGCAAAAGTGTACTAATTAGAGGTTAAAAGAACAAGACAAATTATCAATTCAACAATCTTGTTAAGCAAGACTGACAAACCCTTAGTCACACTAACCCAAAGAAAGATTTTTTAAAAAAAATAAAAGAGGACAAATGTGATTAGAGACAAAAAGGAAGATAGTGCAACACAAACAATTTAAGTCCAGGAGATCTTTATGGAATATTTTGGGGAATTATGTTCCAATAATGTGGAATGTGGAAAATATGAAATGAAAAATTTGTAGATACATGTATTACCAAAACTGAACTAGGAGCACATAAAAACCTAAAAAAAAAAATCAATGTGATGGAAACAGTGATAAAGAGTCTTTTAATAAATAAAAGCCAAGATCTAGAAGAATTCACTACTGAATTGCACCAGACTTTTAAGAAAGAAATAACTAACACTACTGTTCTTCAAACTATTTTATAAAACTGAGATGGAAAAACTTTTCTAAATTTTCTCTATAAAAGTATTATTCTGATACCAAAATCACACATACACACACACACACAAACAAGCAAAACAGAATAAAATAGACAAAAATAAACACTATTCTCGAGGAACACATTAACAAATCCTCAATAGAATAGTCACAAATCGAGTTTGACAACATATTAAAATGACTGTACATCACAATCAAGTTGGACTCATTCTGGGGATGTAAGGATGGTTCAATATCCACAAATCATTAAGTGCAATAGACCACATCAGTAGAATCAAAAATAAAAGTCAATAGATGCAGAAAAAAAAATCCTTCAAGAAAATTTCACATCACTTTCATGATTTAAAAATCCTGAAAAAAACTAGGTACATAAGGTTCATTCCTAAAGAGAATAAATACTATGTATGACAAACCTCTTGCAAGTGTCATAATAAGTGGGAACAACAATCAGAAAGATTTTCTCTAAAATCTGTATTCAAGCAAAGATATTAATTCTCATCATTTTTACTCAATATAATTCCTGAAATTTTAGCCAGCAGAGTCAGGTAAAAGTAAGAAGAAAAAGGAATATATATAGGAAAAGAAAGAAACGAGAAATGTTTGCAAATGACATGATTCTATACTTAGAAGGCCCTCAAGAATGTGTCCATAAAACAACTCTCAAAATTGATAAATTCAACAAAGTATCAGGATGCAAAGTCTGAGTAAAATCAATTAATTTTTATACACTAATAATGAACTTGCTGATAATGAAATCACAAAAGCAATCCTATTTACAGTAGCCTTATAAGAAACAAAACACCTAAGAATAAACTCACCCAAGGAGGTGAAAGATCTGTACAATGAAAATAATGAGACAATGAAGAAAGAAATCAAAGAATCTAGAAGACAGAAAGTATGCGCAGGTTTGTGAGTTGGGGAACTTATGATTATTAAAATAGCCATGTCAGTAAAAGCAATGTACAGATTCAATGCAATATCTGTCAAGACATTCTTCACAAAATGAGGAAAAACACTCTTAAGATTAATACGGAAGCACTAGTGATCCTGCACAGACAGAACAATCATGATCATAAAGAACAATGCTGGAGAGGAACAGCAATTCTGATTTCAAAATATAATACAGAGCCACAGTAACAAAAACAGCATGGTATTGGCAAAAAAAAAAAAGCATGGAGATGAATAATATAGACCTGACGACCCCAAAATACATTCAAACATCTTCAGCCATCTGATTCCAGATAAAGATGCTAAAAACAAACATCGGGGAAACAAAACAGACTTCCACAAATGGTGCTGGAAACCTGGATATCCACATGTAGGAAACTGGAACCAGACCTTCATCTCTTACCTTGAATAAAAGTCAACTCAAGATAGAGCAAAGACTTTAAAATGAGGCCCGAAACTTTCAAAATGCCACAGGAAAACACAGAGGAAGTATTTCAAGATACTGGCACAGGCAAAGATTTCCTGAATAGGTCTCCAACAGCTCAGGAAATAAAGGCAAGAATTGATAAATGAAATGACATCAAATATAAAAGCTTTTTCATGGCAAAAATGACATTCAACAAAGTTAAGGAACAGCTTGAAGAACGGGGGAAAAAAACCCTGCTATTACGCATCTGATAGAGAATGAACGTACAGAATGTATTTAAAAAAATAATACAAATCAACAAAATACAAGTAAGCTAAACAATAATGAGCAAAGGATCCAAATAAACACTTCTCCAAACCAAATACAAACGGGTAAGGGATATGTGAAAAATGTCCTACATTTTTAGCCATCAGAAAAATGCAAATCAGAATTACACTTAAAGTCTGAATGGTTATTTTTAAAGTAATTAAAAACACATTCAAACAACAGAAACAAATGCAGTTGAAGGAGGGGGACAAAAGGATACCTGACGCATTTTGGGCGGGAATGTCTGTTAGTACAGTTCTATGGAAAACAAATTCATGGAGGTTCCTCAAGGGAACTAAAAAACAGAGCTACATATGATCCAGCAATACCATTCCTAGGTATAGGGCCAAAGGAAATCGGGTCAGCGCGCAAAAGAAACACCCACATGCCCAAATTTACTGTGGCAGTCATTCACAGTAGCCAGGTTATGGAACCGGCCTAGGTGTCCGCCATCAGTGACCAGTTAAGGAAATGTTATACATACACCATTAAGCCTTCAAGAAGAATAAAGTCATATCATCTGCAGGAAAATAAATGGAGTTTGTAGAGATCATTGTATGAAGTAAAATGGGCCAAATAGAGAAAGACGAGTGTTTGATGTTTTTCCTTACATGTGGAAACTGAAAAGAAGAAGAAGGGGGACAAGAAGGAAGGAAGGAATAAAGAAAAGGAGAGGAGAGAAGAGGGAGAAACAAAACACTGTATTAGACATGGTAGTAGACTCTAACTAAATACAATGTATTCACTTATGGAAATTCTACACACAAACCCATTAACCTGTTCAATTAATATGAATTGTTTTTTAAATCAACATAGAACAGATTAAAGACTTAACATGGACGTGAACCTGTGAAACTACTGGAGGCAAATAAGAGAAAAGCCCCGCTGCATTATCCGGGGCAAGAACAACTTGAGCATTACCCCTAAGTGCAGGTAGCAAAACCCAAACTGGACAAATGGGATTACGTCACATTTATTCCTTCCTAGTAGAAGAGATAATCAACAGCAAAACGACAACCCATGGAAGGGAAGGAAAAACTGGCAAACCAACGTACGTGACAAGACGTTAGCATATAAAATACAAAAATTCAGGCAATGAAATAGAAAATAACCCAGTGAAATGAATATTTTTATATTTTGAAATGAATATTTTATATACAAAGTAACTGAATACCTTAAAGAAACAAAAATATTCATTATCTGATCTTCCACCTGTTACCATGAAGCACTTCTGTGACCATGAAATGGGCTCTATGAAAGAGTCAGGAGCGGGGCCGATCCACAGGCTTTTATTATTTTGATTAAAGAAAGGGTGGGCTGCATGAATCACTCTCTGGTTGTTTCATTCATACTGAATAAGGTCACCAAGGGAGAATAATTTTCACTACCAAAAATTAGCCTAAACCTTAGTTTAATTTGCATGGCTTTCCACCCTAAGTGTGGATTCTGTCACGCATAAACTATTTCTACCAGACATAATGGATTTTGGCAGGTCAGAAAATTGCAGTTTGGTCTCTATTACACTGAAACCACCAATGGAGAAAACACTACCAGGATTGCCAATAAAACCCATGGTAGCATATCCTTACTTCACAGGCAGGCAGCAATGCTGGCACACCTACTAGTCTTCCACAAAACAAAAGCAAACCAAAAAGAGCTTCTTTTGTTTCAGGTCAAACTGCAGCCTGCCCATCACAAAGAAGAGGCCAATGAACAGAATGAATCCCAGTGTTTGCAGCTGGTCGTCCTTCAGAAACAAGGGAGCTACCTTCTCTGGCTCCCTAAGATCTGTGAACGGTACTAGACTCTGCCAAGGTGCATCCTGAGCGCAGACCACCTCTGCAACACCGGTGAGGGGGTTTATTCCTCTCCATAGCTGCTACATTGTAAGTAATTTTATCAAAGAATTGAGTTGTTGTATAAAGAAAGAGGAGAGGGAGATGGGGGGGGGGAGAAGGAAAGAAAGATAAAGAAAGAAAGAAAGAAAGAAAGAGAGAGAGAAAGAGAGAGAGAGAGAGAGAGAGAGAGAGAGAGAGAGAGAAAGGAAGGAAGGAACGACGTTTCCTTTTGATGGAAACTTCTTGGATTCTGTTACTATCATCTGCTGAAAATTTCTGAATCCGTTTCTCTGAAATCAAGAAAGCTATCTCCACTTGAACACACAAACAGGGCCCAAAGTTAAAGCTTACTGCACCTAGTGAAAACCCTTCTACTCTGACAATCTTGTCATCCTTGATACGTGTCAATAAATGGTACTCCTATCTATATGTGAATGACTTACCAACTGGTGGGGAAGAGGTCTGCGCAAGTGAACAATGGCCAATAAGCTGCTGGCCCAGAATCTTAGAGTTTCTGTGCCCCTGCCCACTATGCCCAGGTTTAATTATTAATCATTAATTAATTAATGGACATACTGAAAGTTGGAGGTCCCAGTGGAAGAGCTAGAAGTGACAATGACGGGAGCCAGGGGAGACAGAGGAAACTGCCATAGAAGTAATTCAATGTTCTACCAGGATGGCTGCCCCCCTTGTGTACCGACTAAGTGCCACCGTGGGTGCCCTCATCTCCCCAACCCGGAGTGCCCTTGTCCTTTTGTTCTGCTTCTTCTGCAAGACAGCCTTTCCACTCTATTTCCTACCTCTCATCATCACCATCACTGCCCCACACCCCATTCATTCCAGGACTGGAATCCTACCACCTCTCGGCTGGACTTGGGACCCTTCCATGCGCTCTCCATGCCATCACCTCACAGCCTTCTCCTCAGCATAGAGAAGAATCAAGTTCAAGACCTCACCCCGGAGGAGACATACAAATGCCATACAAGCACACACAATGCTCAGTGTCCCTACTCGCAAGCGAAATGCAAATCAGAACTCATCAGAGCAGCTTTTATTGAAAGACAAAAAATACACCTAAATTAAAACAGAAAATAATGAATGCTAACGATGATATGGAGAAATTGGAATACTGTGCAGCGCTCGTTGAATTGCAAAATGATACAGCCACAATGAAAAACAGGGTGGTGGCTCCTAAAAAATTAAAAATAGAATTATCATACCAATTTCAATTCTGAGTGTAATATACAAATAATGAAAAACAAAAATCTCAAAAATATTTATGCACTCATATTCATACTAATATTAAGTACAAAAATCAAAAAGTAGGAGCCAAAGTGATTATCAATAGGTAAATGAACAAAACATGATAGATAAATAAACATATATACATATCAGTTTTAAAAGGAAGAAAGCATTATTTAATTAGTATGGAGTATCAGTTTTATAAGATGAAAGGAGTTCTGACACAGATGATGGTGCCAGTTGCACAATAATATGATTGTATATAGTGCCAGTAAACAGTAAACTATGCTCTTGAAAGTGATTAAACTGGTTAATAATGTTACATGTAGTTTCTTACCCAAAATAGCACATTTAAAATAAGTATATGTCTACTATGGGAAGAAAGAAGAGGAAGGGAGGGAGAGGAGGAAGGAAAGATACTAGGTTTACATTTATGTCATTGATTCATAAAGGTGGTACCTCAGGACAGCGACTCATCATTGGGTTGCTTGGTGGACATCGCGAATCAATCCTACCTATTTATGTAATTTCATCAGTGAAAACTTGGCACCTCAACTCCAATCCCAGGGCTGAGTAATAATTTGTTGTTGCCTTATCACACTGTGCTCTCCTGTGTGGGGGCTTCACAGAATCTTCTATCCCTCTACCCCCTCTTTCTAACTAAGTACAATTACCATGAATCCCTCAAGTCACAAACTAGGTTGAATATAATTTCTTCTGGAAAGCTATTTGTGACCTGCTTCCTCCTTCCTGTCCTATGAATTGTGAGAATCAAATGAACTATTTGATAGTGATTTGAACAATTTCAATACACAACATCATAACCAATGTCTCCGATCCCACTGATCTTCAACAATGTATCCCACTGAGAGACGGGAGTCTGTATCTCCTTCCCTTGACTCTGGGCAGGCTTGTGACTTTTAAGGTGTGTCACAAAGACTTCTCAGGTGCATTCTGCTGTGTTGATTGGAACCCTGAACTGCTGTCCAAACCCAACTACCCTAAGGCTACAGTGCCATGAAGAAACCGAGCCACAGCGAGGGTGTAGGAACGTCACACAGGAAGCCGATGTTTCCAGCCCAGACATATGCATGTACGATCAGACAGTTCCCGTCTCTACTCAGGTGACCGCGCATCCAGGTTTTCCAAGGGAAGCTGAATACGTAGAGAAACGATAAGCCTATTCCTACTTGTTTTCTTCCCTAGAGTCTATGTGCAAAAGAAAAGATCACTCTTTTAGGTTATGGTGCAATTTATTAACCAGCAAGAAAAACCAGAGCAGATGTATGTGGTTTCTATGACTGTATCACCACAAATTACTCTATTGATATTATCATAGCACTTAGTACAACAGTACCATTCTATAAATGTCTCCTTTGCCTAGACACACGTCATTTGATGGTAACTTTTGTTTTTCAGGAGCTAAGAAGAGTATCAGGCTCTTGGTACACATTACATTTCTGATGTTCAAAGAACAATGAGTTCCCTCCAAGGAGTAACAAGCCCTTTCAAATCAACTGGCTCTCCAAAGCTGTGACACTGAGACTATCTGTGAACAAAAATCAGGGGACAATACAGTGAGGTTTAACCCACCTGGAACAACTGCTTCAAGTCTTGTCTTACAACGACAGCCACCAATGATCCATCACTAGATCTCCTCCAAGACACGCTATATACTTTCAGCACTTTCCCTTTCCTTACAATATCAGAGGCATGATATCATATTAGTCTTTAAAAATTTAACTTTTGTGCATAAAAGCTCTCACCTAAGTATATCACACTTTTAACTATTTTACTCATTGTCAAGTATTCGGAGTAAATTTAATTTTCCTTAGTCCTATGATAAATCGCTTTTAGGTACTGTGTCCTAAAAATAGAATTGCTGAACCAAAGAATAATTTATTACCACTATATTTTCAGAATAATAACAAAATTATGAAATTGCTTTGCAGAAATATTGAAACAAGTTGCCTCTGAAAAGAATATATAAGATAGTATCATATTTAATATTTATTGAATATTACTATTTATTTTTAACTCCAAATTTTTATAACCCAGTAGTTTTATTTATAAATATTTCTTTCCTTGTAAGTTTGAAATTTCTGTGTTCACTGTCATTTCTGGTTTTGCACAGTTAAACTTTTTATCCACTTTTTACTAGAATTTTTTTCATTCTTTATGGCAGAACTTAAAAAAGCTCTTCATATATTTAAGGGAAAAACACTCTGATTATGTTTTAAAATACTACTTCCTAGTAACATTTGTCTTAATTTTGCTTAGCTCACGGATATATAAAATGTATATATTTTCTGTTACTAAATGTGTTGATTTATTTTACAGAATTATATATTTATTTAGCAAGACTGGGAATTAACATAGGGACTTTTTACTGAGCTCTGCCACAGGTTTTTATTTTATTTTACTTTTTAAATTTTGTTACAGTGTCTTGCTCAAGTTACTACATTGCCTGATTTGGCCTCAAATATGTGATCACCTGCCTTAACCTCCCAGCAGTCAGCTATTACAAGTGTGCATTAATACACCTGGCTAGAATTCTAGTATTAATAGTTCTGATGAATCAGAGCATTAGTCGTAAGACAGGCATTAGCCCTAATGCTCTATTTGCCAGAAATGTTAATATTAAATAGGACTTATTATTATTACTTGAAAAATGGGTGAGCAAAATTAGCAACTTGTAACTTTGGGAGCTTGAGGGTCTAAATATTTTCCTTAATGGAATTTTTAAATCATTCATTTATGCTTTCAACAAATACCTATTACGCACTTGCTTTGTAATCCAATTAAGTCCAAAAACGTAAAGGAGATTATCATGCAGACACGACACTTAGGGTGATCCTCACTGAGTTTATGGGGGATTAACACAGTTGCTCACTCATAACAGGTTAGTAGAGCAAGTTGGTAAAACCATTTTCACGTTAATGACCAGCACTGGACCAGAATACTGTTTCCGTTTCTAAGATCTAATCACATGTTCAAGGCCCCTCTAGGTTTTGCCCCCTTTGCTTTAAATTACTTTATTAGACACCTGCTACAGTAAAACTTACAAGAGACAAAAATTAGTCTACTAAGGTATTTGATCAACAGCAAATATTTACTGAGTGCATACTATGAGCACTCTAGAGTATTAAGAAACAAGGCTCCTGTCCTACAATAGTTTAATGTCAATTAAGGGGAGTAAGATAAAAAACACATTAAATAAAAAGTTTAATGAGAAGCAAGTGAATGAAGGGAAGTATGAAATGCTGCGACGACAGGGGACAGAGCGTTCCCTGCAGGCAGAGAAGGTGAGAAGAGATGGGAAGGAATCTTATCAGAAAGAAGATCAAAGGATCTTTCAGCAGTACAGGTCTGCTCAGTGACACTGAGGAGGAAAGCTCTTCTCTGCCCACATTATCTGTGGATATTCATTTCATTGTATTGTCCGAATAGTCACCCATGTGTACGGGGCTCAGAAGCTATTTAGAATTCAACTCATTTATTTATTTTAAAGAGAGAAAACTTAGGCCAAAGAGTTTCGAAAAACAGCACAAGACCAGAAAAGCAGGACAGTTAAGAAGACTCTGGTACCAGGAAGCTACCTCACCCTGCACTCCTCCTTAACGCCCCAAACGTGATGTGGTGGGCATGTCAGCAATTCCAGTACTCTAGAAGAATCACGACTTCCAGCCCAGTCTGGGTGCCTTAGTTAGCACCTTTGTAAGACCTTGTTTCAATATTTAAAAATTAAAAAATTTAAAAAGTTTGGGGATGGAGCTCAGTGTGAATGCCTTGGGTTCGATCCCCAGTACTATATTGCAAGCAACACCAACAAAAGCCAGAATAACTGAGTCTAGGCAGGCCACTGGCATTACAAACTGTACCTCCTTTACTTCCAGGTGCCTTCTGAAAGGATCCTACCTTCTGGAGGTTCCTCAGCTATTAGCTTGCGATGAGACATTCAACTGAGAACATCAGAGTGCAGGTTGGTCGTACTTATTTTTAGAGCTCCCTTAGACTCTAAGAGGCAACCACCGAAACACAGTACATTCGCTTGCTACGTGGGAGTAAATGCAAAAATATAAGTTTCAGGTAAAGTGGAGCCATAAATCTGGGAATTTAAGCTCCTCTCCTCGGGCAACTGGAAGCCAATTCCGCATTTCCTCTCACTTGCTGACAGCCTCCTGGGCATTCAAATGGGAAAGAGTTGAAAACCAGGATTTCCGGTCCAATCTCACACTGGACAACACTTAATGGCTTAAGTAGATTAATAATACTCTCGCTATTGGAATTCTGCCTTTCATCACCTCTCTCCGTGAGGCTTCCCGGCACTTGATCTACAAGGAGACCGGATGGCGAAGAGTCTTTTACCAGACCTGCTCTCATTTCGGGGGCCTGCTGGAACTGACAACACCATTTCGACACCAATCAATCAGTAAAAATTTATTGAGTGTTGTTATGTCCCCCACACTACCTGCACTGGCAGAGACCTGAATGAATCACAAATTATGTTCTCTTTTTCAAAGAGGTTAGAGTCGAGTTAGATTTTCAATACTAGTACACATGGATGAAATATAAATGCAAACAAATCATTATCAGCAGATTGTGACCAAGTTCAGAGGACAGACTCCACACACCCAAAGGAAGAACTGAGGAGAAAGACGGGAGGAGGTGAAGTTTTGGAACCCTTGGTAAGAGACAAGGTGCAGAGAGAGCCTCCGTGGGCGACAGAGGGTGGGAAGAAAGCAGCCGAGGGCAGGGGGCTCTAGGATAAAGTAATAATCAGACTAAGAATGAGGCACAGCCATGGGCTAAAGAGAGCACCTTACCGGTGGGCACATGGCCAGAGCAGAAGGAAACCAGTGTGGCTCCGGAAAGAAAACCGAAGTTCGACATTTGATAAGAAATACGATCATTTGTTTTCAAATGCGTCTTTCCATTTTATTGTATCACTCACACAGCTAAAACCTCTTTGGTACCTCTAATATTTTGCCAAGGTGTCTGGCATTTAGTAAATTCTGAACAAACACCAGTCAAATGAAAAACAAAGTTGAGATCAATTTGTAAGAGTGATAAATTTATAAGATCTAAAATGCAGGGACATAAACATATTTTTACTATTAGAAATAATACAGATCTTACAGCAAATGTCCTACCCTCCGCCAAATACCCAGCGAATGAAGGAAAACATTCATGCAATTAAAATTACTAAATACACTACATACCACAGACCCATCACACTGAGTAGGATGGATGAGGACCTTGCTCTATTCAGATTGCAGTGTAATAGAGGTAGAGGTGAGATGGAAAAAAAGAAGAGAGAAAGAAAAGAGGAATGGACGGAGGGAGGAGGCAAGGAAGGAAGGTAAGAACAAAAGACGAAAGAAGAAAAAGGGAAAAACTGAAGGATGGGAAGAAGAGAGACAATGTCAGGTGTCAGTAAGTTCGTCCCCTCCAAAGAGCGGATGGGGACCTCAACTCACCTCACTCATGGTATGGGTGGTAGGTTCACTGACTTCCACCCCAGAAAAATAATTTTCAAGATGTGTGAGAGGCATTAAGAGGTTTATTGGGCAGCAAGAAGTATATAGTGAGAGGGGAGCACAGCTCAGGAGAGAGGCAAACTACAGTCTGAAGGTGGGTGGTATGTCTGTGTGCTCTTGAGAATTTCCTCAAGGTTGGTGATCTGGTCCTCTAGGTGTATGTTCCCATCATCCGACAGGCCATTTCACATTGAGTATTCTAGGTTAGAATGTAAAACACCGACAAGCATACAAAGTTTAAGTCCCACTTCCTAGGGCTGCTTTCTTGAGGATGGGTCTGTGGAAGGAAAGGCAGCAGGTTCAACGATGAGAAGTGGAGGCCCCCAACTGGCAAGTTTCCTATGTCTTTAGGACACTTAGGATTTATTTTTTAAAGGGTAAACTTTCCAGAAAGAAAAAAGTATTGTAGCCTTTCCTAACTTTCACATCTTGGAACCCAGTTTTTAAATTATGATTTTCCTCATCTCCTTTCTACCTGCCATCATATATCCTCTACCTTGCCTCAAGTGTTACCAAGAAGATAAGATACTGACAAATCTTGGAAAGAGCTGGTGGGTGAGTGAGTTTGGCTCCTTTAAGCAGGCTAAGACCTCACTAAAGTAGAAAGAGCTCCTTGGTGAAAGACGCCAACCTCACAACGATGTCAGGGCACAGCCTTCCAGTGAAGGGGCCAGCCTTACGTGGAAAGGGCATGGGTGTTCTTAAGAAACCAACAGGGAGCTGCTGTGTTCGTGGGATACAGAACTGGGGAAGAGAACTGGAGAGAAGGAGCCTGCAGAGAGAGCAGGGCCAACCCACACGAGGACTGGAAGGTTTGGAATAAGCCTTCACCTACAGGAGAAAGCGGAGCTACCAGAGAGGCCAAGGGGGAGCCCAGCAGACAGGGCCTCTCCCTTCAGGGACGCCCTATTGTAATCTCTGGGCCTTGAAACACAGTTGGAAGTTCAGCTCAGACCTGACCATTCCAGAATCACTCACTATCTCACCTGCAAAGGACAGAAATACAGCTTGAGGAATGGGCTCATTTTTCAGCATGGATAATACAGTGACTCCCTCCTTTATTAAACAAACAAAACAAACTGAAAACAGTAACAGTCCTTCGTCCGTGTGGAACAGCAACAGTGGAGAAAGAGCCCTATGAACAGTACCTAGGCCACTCCCCACCCCCAACAGCCTGGGGAGGGCACTGCAAGTCTGAGTTCCTGCTGCCTGACTCGTAAAGATGGCTGCTCCTTCCAGGCCCACTCCGTGCTCAGTGCAGGCTAGGGCAGGAACAGAAACTCGCCTTCCAGATGTGAGGCTAGCAGGAAAGTCACTCTGTCCCCAGGGAACAAAAACTGTGCTTTGAATTTCAAAGGCAGATGCCCCAGAGGCCCCACCAGACTCGCCCCACAAAAATGTTTGATGAATTACCATGGCAGGCATCAACTTTGCAGATTAATGACCAAAAGGAGTTTAGTTTATGTCTCAGTGGAAGGGGATAAATTTTCTTTTGGCTTTGAGAATCTAAGAGATTGAGAAAGCGAGCTAACCACAGCACCTCTCCCTTCATTCACAAGACTTCACCATGGCTCGTTTCCTCTCGGCATTCCCTTTCAGCGGGTTTTCATAAATTTAAGCAAAACAGACAGCATGTCTGTGCTCTGCTTCTTTTGCAATATGATGGCCACCGAGTGATTAGAAATTGTCTTTGGGTTGGTGTAGTGGATGGAAAATCGTTGAGGTTTGTTGTGAAATTCATTCTCAACTCATAACTCAACTAGACACCGAGTGGCTGTTTTCCCAACTTCAGGCAGTTAAAAAGTGCTGGCATCAAATTTAAAAAGTATGTCAAAGCCAACCCCCATTCTTTCTGGTGTGTTTGTGCTTACCCGTGACTGTGCATGTGTGTATACGTGTGTAAGTACGTACATGTAGGTATATTCATATCTTTTACACAGTCTAGAGTCCTTACTGAGAAATAGTAAGGCCAAAAGTTTAGTTCAGGAATCAGTTTGGGGCTGTGACTGTGTTTTCGATCCTCACATATTTTTCCATCACAACAAAGCCTTGTGCTCTCAGGTTTAAACAATATGGAAAATTTTTCCATAAGAAGACCTATTATTAGCTTCCTCCCCACTTCGTGTCTTGCACGAATCATCAACTGTATGAACCAATTAATCATTTTTCCTGCAGAACCGCAATCTGCCTAGCCTTGTCATGGCTGCCTTGGGGTATTCAGGGGAGGAAGGGGGCACGAGCTCTACTTTATTAGTTCATCTGGGGAGAGGATATGAAGCTTCCGGGATGCCAGAAGCTGGTAGCCAAGCAGCGAGACAAATGCAACATAGATGAGTGCAGTTGGAAAATGGTCTGAAGGTTTTGTAATGAGGTAGACATTTTCATTAGGCTTTGAAGTATACATAGGAGTAAAGCAGGATCCAAACAACTGCGGCAGAGAGACGGTTGGTCCCAAGCACGGAGATGCTTGTGGGATGTGCAGATGGGGGAAAGGGGTTTCCAGGTGAGAAGTAAGACATTACGGAAGGCCACCTCATGAGGGCTTGGGGTACCAGGAAACCCTTGTCAGTTACTAAGAGATACCCCCAGTGGATAGCAGAAGGGTGAGGGAAATAAAAAGTTGCATTTTCTAACTATTTGAGACAGATTTTAAAGCAGCCCCAGCACCCAGCCACCTTCTGGACATAAGCAGATAGGTGATGACCTTCTTAGGGTGATGTAGGTGGACAACAGTCATTTCCACATCAACTTCTCATTAGAATACTGAAAGTTTGAGGTTATCGTTTTTTTGCAATTGACACCAAAAGAAAAAGATAATATATCTCTTAAAATGACACAAAGATGCCTAGATAATATACACACAGTGTGAGGAGTACAGAGTTCATTCTCACCTGTACACAAAGGTAACTCTGAGTAGTAAGGGACTAAGGTAAGGGATTGCTTTTCACAGGTATGAGGCAATTAACAATTATTCTGCTTTCTTGCCTTAATATGTGACAGGCTCACAAAAAGCATAAGGCAAATTAGGGTAGCCAAGTTTTAAAAAGCCAATCCAGGGTAGAGTGTACCAAACCAAAAACAAAAAGCACAATGATATATCATACATTAAACCACGATACATGTGCCATTTACTTTAACATAAAATATGAAAAGATATTGTATAAAATTATTATCCTAGACTATTTACCTCTCAGGTACATAAATTCTATTATTTAAAGCACGTCAGTTAACAGTAACAACAAATAGTAGTCAATCACAGAAAAAATTAAATAATTATGTGGAAACCGCTAACAATATCTTACAGTTCCTCTGATTCGCATTTTTATTTCTTTTTACTCACTTTATTGAATTTAAACTTATTGAAATTGTGTAGGCTATGTTATCGCGTGGCTGGACAAGTCTTTGCTTGCTTTTGTTTATTGCTTTGCTGGGAATTGAGCCCAGGGCCTTAACACTGAGCTACATTCCCAACACATGTTCACTCTGATTTTGAGACAGGGTCTTGCTAAGTTTCCCAGGTTGGCCTTGACTTATGATCCTCCTGCCTCAGCTTCCCAGAGCACGGGGTTCACGGGCTTACACCATGCACACATTAAGCATAAGAATTTTTAAGAGGAGGACAAAATGCAATAGAAACTGATATTAGCTCTAAGTAATAAAAACAACTACAATGTTCCTATTTGTCCCAAGACAGAATAGGATATTTTCACTTTGTTTCTTTTTCTGCAATACTTTTTCGAATTGCCTGTGACAATTCAGGGCCTTCTACTATCCCTTTCTGTCTGGTAAAGCTGAATTACTTAAATGTAAATATTCTCTTAAACTTCTGTCTGTGATCTTACCAAGGCCAATGTGGTGCCATCAAGGCAAACACCCCTCAACACGAGAAATTCAGGATGAAACACTTAAGAGTTTTACCTACTAATCACAGTAGGATTTTATATTTATAGGATTTTAGTTTCCAGCTTTCCAAAGCGTTTCATCCACTTTCTATCTTTGCATGGCTGTTTTGAATTGGCAAGCAGTATGTCACTCAAGTCGGCTGCACCCAT
Source organism: Ctenodactylus gundi (assembly GCA_004027205.1). Taxonomy (NCBI): domain Eukaryota; kingdom Metazoa; phylum Chordata; class Mammalia; order Rodentia; family Ctenodactylidae; genus Ctenodactylus; species Ctenodactylus gundi. The sequence continues at coordinate 52,535 of PVKB01001335.1, forward strand.
AACCTCACCACAAAGGCAGTTCACGCCCAATATGTCCATCATTCTCAAAACCCTGTGAAGCACACAGGAAGTCATCACACGTGAAACTTCCTTTCTCAGGAAATGGTTTTAAGGCACAGAGGTGATACAAAGTGGTGAAATCAAGGTTAGGTTCCAAGTAAGTTACAGATTTAGTAAAGAAACTGAGAAAGATTTGCTTAGGCTATTCTCCCGTGACTTTCTTTTTTCTAGAAGCAGCCTTATTTCTAAAACATGAAACAATTTTAATGTGTGAGTCTTTGTCACATTCTTCTCATAAGAAAAGAAAACTCGAGAACAGTCAGATCTCCGTTATGGTCCCTCCAAAAGATCTTAAAATGGTTTTGGATAAACAGCCTATAGATTTCTCTTTTACTGTCATATTTTCCTCCCATGTCTTCCTCATTGTTTTTAAAAATTAGACATTCTTTTTGATTTGCAATTTAAAATAGAATCTTACCATTCTACAGTTAAAAATGATAGCCATTTAGTAGCAACTCACCTAAAACAGCTATCTCTTTTCCTTTTTAAAAAGTCAAACATTTTATTAATTGCTTGTGTATGTTTGTGGAGGCTAATATAGATCCCAACCACTTACTATAAAAAAAATCAATATTACAGGTGAGCAAGTGGTATTTCTTTCTAGCATCATTATAGGTAAGATATAAAGGATTTTTTAGCAGGTTAAGATTTTTCATTTGATTTGGTAAGAAGTTAATGTACTGAGGGGAGTTTGCGAAAACTGACATTTGCATTGCCTACCACAAAAACGGATAATCAAAGCATTTTTTAAAATTCAGATAGCCACAATCTTTTGTTTTGTGTTCCTACTTTTCATTAAAATCATCACAAAAATCACGAAGATAATTTCAAATGGCATTTTTCAAATTCAAGCAACACAAAGCTGGAAGGAACATCATCTCGCTGCTATGACTCAGAGAAGCACTTGACACACTATGCTGAGGCTTTCAGTCTGATCTGGTAGCATTAACTTCGATACATAAAGAACCAATCCATCTGTTACCCCAGACTTCCCTTTTTATTGGCCCCCAGGACACTTCCATTGCAACCTACGAACTGGGGAACACAATTTTAATCAGCTTCACAGAGTAGTTAAGGGAAGAATGTGATGGTGTTGCTTGTGTGTACGCTACGGCCAAGATAATTCAGCGCCTTCTACATTCATGGGCAGGGACTGGAAACAACAACAACAAAAAGAACCAAAAGAAAACCTCAAAACTTTTGATTGTCTTAGAAGTACGTGACTGTCTCATGTCAGAACTATGAGATGTGGTCTCTCTATGCAGTTTTACATCTCCTTCGTCACCACGTCCAATATCACTGTCTTTTCTACATCTTGTTCAATATCCTCTACTTTCATTAGCTCCCTAATCCAGTTGTCGGAGTCCTTCTATCTGTCTCAAGCACAGCCATCACTTGGCCTTCTGTTGCTGGGATGCTTGCATTAGTATTATAATCACCCCCATCTTCATTTGTCTGAACTCTGCCAGGAAATACAGGGAGAATATTCATAATGTTGAAATAAACTGACATTATCTTAACGGAAAGCATGGGAATTAATACCCAGACAAAGTCAGCGCGGATGAACCGTGAACACTCCTAATCTCGGTGATCGGATGTATGCTTGTGTTGCACTGACTGGAGTGAAACAACAATGGAAGATCCTTCCGTGTGGACTGTAGACTGTGGTTGCCAAAATAAGAGGGAAGAAGCAAAATGGTAACCAGGAAAATCAGCACGTTACTATGCTCTATCACTTGACATTGCAACAGTCCTGCTTTCTGCACCTGTATTTTCGGCTGTCCTCTAGACTTCATGCTTTAGCCCTGGAGGTTCAAAAAAAATAAAAAATAAAAGAGAGACATTTTTGGAGAGAGGAGTCCCACATTGTAGGACTCTTCATCCTATACCCAGGATGGCCACAGGCAAGCTGAAACAGTTGTTCCTGCTGGCAAGACTCCCGTGTTATTGAGCACATGAGCATAAACACTTGCAAAGTTTGAAACAGAAAAGTAGTACAAAGCCAATCACCTGATTACTAAGACACAATGGAGTAATAGATGGGCCGGGCTCTCTCTCCAGAAATGCACCTGGGAAATTCTGTAGGCACACACACAAAAAAAAAGATATCTAAGAATTGACACACTTGGGTATAAGCATCTAGAATACCTCTAAATCAACAAGTCCTACATCTGTGACTTAAAAAAATAAAAAAGGGACAAAATCCAGTAAGAATAATTTCATCTTTACTTTTATATCTCAAATATATGTTAAGCTCTCAAATTCCATACAGAGTATCACACACTCCACACCCCTATTATAAAGGGTTGTAGTATGTTACCTTTAACTTTCTGCTGCTTTTCATAAGTAAGGTAAGAAGCCTATGTGTGATTCTTTACCACTACATGGTTAGTGGTGCCTGGCTAGTTCCTAAATAGATACCTTACAAAAAATAAAAGCCAATTTTTATAAAAGGTTAATAATTCCAGTAAATAATACAGGTTTTTAATTTAGGAAAGTTGAAAAATGTGTGAATATATTTAGCTAAACCTAAGAGAAACATAAGCAACCTTTCTTCTTCATTCATTAGAAAGGCTCTAAGTAGCAACACGTACCAAAATACAAGGAGACATTGTGTTCATAAAATTGTGTGGTTAAATGTATGAGAGAAACACTGGGTTTAAAAATGCCGAGCAAGATTCCTTTTTCTAGATCCTCGTCTTTGGTGGGCTTCAATACAAGAAGTACTCTAAGAAATGGATCCAAATGTCAGAAAAACCTTTTAAAATCATTATATAACATGTCTCTGAAACAGTGTTTTACATATTATATTTTATGATACACACTGATGGAAAACTAACATTAAAATGGGATTATTTCAAATTCAACGGAAGTGACAAGACAACAGGAACTGAAGTCCCATGGTCCAAGACAAGGGGCTAGATCAACCCAGCAGGAACTGAAAGGGTGGTTTATGAGAACTGGATTTATAATTCCTCTTTAATCACATCCATATGCATTATTCTTTCTTTTTAGAAAATGCTGGGTATACTTTGAGAGGATTTTGAGAGAGAGAAGTGAAGATTTTCATCAGAGAATTTTTGATGTGTTTGTACGGCGTTATCCCACAAAGAAGGGGAAGAACAGGTGAACACCATTTCAAGCAAAGAAGAATGACTTTGGTGTCCCACTGGGTTTGTTTTATATTCTCGTTCACTTTTTGTTACTTTAACGAAATATCTAAAGCTGGACAACTTGATTTTAAAAGTCACATTTATTTTGGCTCATAACTCTTGAGGCGTAAAGTTGAGGAGACACATCTGGCAATGAGATTCTTACCGACAGAGTCCCGAGATAGCCTAGGGCACCCCATAAGAAAAAATAGGAAGAGTGTGTGTGGACATGCTTCTCCATCCAATCACTCTGTAGCCCTTTCCTTATAAAGCCACCAAAATTCAATTACGGGCTTTATCCTAATGACTTCATCTCATCTTACTCACTTCTTGAAGATCCTACCTTTACACGGATTAGGTATCCACCCCTTTAATTCTCACCCTTTCAATCTCAATACATGCATCTGTGGGAGATCCAGCCACATCCAAAGAATTGCACATTTGCCTCCAACATATGGAGGATTAAACTGAAGAAATGGCTCAGCAGTTAAAGAGCTTGCCTTGCAAAGGCTAAGTCGAGCACTAAGTACCCGAGTTTGATTCCCGACCACCATGTTACCTGGGTGTGGTGGTGCATGCCTGTAATCCCAGCACTTGGGAGGCTGAGGCCCTGAGTCCAAGGCCAGCCTGGGCTACAGAAGGAGACCCTGGCTCTAGATAAACAAACAAACAAACACTCAACTCATACCTACGGAAGTCAGTGAAAAGAGTATGACGGGAGCTTCTTGTGAGACAGGTAAACAAAACGGCTTGGTGGGAAAGGTAACTATCCCTCAGTATGCGTAGCTCTGAGGTCTACGTTTGCATAGAGGAAGCAAGGGTAAAGTGTGAAATATAGCCCCGTGAGTTAATTTTGGATCCTGTCCTGTTAGAATCAAGCAAACTTGAGCAGATAGGAGTCCTGGATGCCCAGGATTGTAAGTGAGCAGCCTCAGGAGATTCGTGCATCATTATTAAGAGAATTCCAGTGATGGAAATTGCCAAAGTAATCATGAAACAGCCTATGGAGGAGAAAGGCCAGACTCAACCATCCACCAATAGAAGAAACCAGAGCCACGCTGCAAATGTGAAAGCAGCCAGAGCAGGTATCCTACTGCACCCGCTTCGCTTCCCTCTTCCCCCAACTCCCATCATAGTTGGGGTCAGGGAGAAGATGGAAGAATAACGGGAGAAGTTACTCGCCCGCTGACCGACCTATAGCAAGAGCCACATGGCACCACAGCACACATTACCTCAGGTTAATTTCAGAGTTTGGGTTCTTACTCTGACTGCAGATATTTATTACTAAGACTATTTTGAGAGTCAGGTACCCAGTCAGGTAAGTGAGAGCAGTACACTACACTCCAGGTACCGGCTAGGCTTTCAAATAAAGGCAGAGGAAGATCTAGCCCTAGAGAGAGAATTTACAGACCAATTATAAGGGAAAAAAAACAACAAAAAGTATGTTGTATCCTAAAATATAATATTAAGCTAAAATTTTTGCAAAAGCCACTAAGGCTTCCTGGAAAGTACCTGAAGATGACCCTATGATGCTGTGACCCAAAAGCTCACTATGAGGGCAGGAGGAAGTCAACCGCTCCCTGGAATTTTAAGGCACATCTATGTCACCTCCATTGACACAATCTGACAAGATAGCTGGGGTAGGTATGACTGTCCCCACGGTATAAAGAAAAGGATCAACTGTGATGAAGAGCAAAGCCTGAACTCAGTCACAGGAAGGTCTACGCTTAAGGGCTCCTGCCATCCAATCTCCTTGTTCAGTACTTTCCCCAACACACCATCATTTTAGTTTCTCTTTTTTCCAGGGGACAGGATGAGAGGTCACCTGCAAACACCAGAATCCATTTCTTTAACATGATTGGAAATGACTTCTCGGTAAACAAAACTGAAATAATTGCCGTTGTTAGGCAGGGTTTTCAGATAGCCACATCAGCTTTGAAATAAAGTGAAGAACAGCCTAAAACAGTAGGACCCCGGGCACAGTAGATAAAAGGCATGCTCCAAACTGTGCTGGCTGCTCTTTAGAGCTGAATGAATTTTTTTTCTCTCCTTGAATAACTTTAGGAGGGAGGGTCTTTTTGATTTCTCTAAAACAAATAAAAATTTTGCATACAAGGTATAAAGTACAAGCACAACATTTAAAAAAAAAAAACTGGCACACAATCTAAGAAAAGCCTCAAGGTGCAAATGATTGCATCTACTTAACGTCACGGTTATTTATTTCCATGGGAGCCCATTCTTGCTCTCTACCCTCAGTAGTAGGTACATCCTTGGCTCTGTTGCCCACCGTCCTGAAAGCTCCAAATGCTGTTACTCCAGATACAGAATTTTATGCCATATTTCAATAAAGTATTTCTAAATAATTTTTAATATTTTATCAATTTACATTCAACGTCTCACAGATGATGTGCTAGCCAAGGCAAGGATCAACGGAACTCAGCAGTTTAAGCCCAAGCTGTAAGTCCACTTCTACTTGGAAAAGTTCCACGTTTCCATCAAGATTATGACACAAATACATGCTAAAAAAAAAAAAACCCAGGGAAAATAAAAATTAAAAAAAGATAATGGAAGACTCAAAAAAAAAGTTTTTGATGAGAAAGCCAAGAGTGATGGCACATGCCTATAATCTAAGGATATGGAAGGCTGAGTCAGGAAGATTTTGAGGACAAGACCAGCCTGGACTATAAAGCTAGATATCGTCTCAAAAACAAACTAAAAACAAGATTATGAGAACAAATTCACAGGCTGTCATATTTCACAAAGAGGAATTTTTCAGCTCCGTGTTGAACTAGCACTCCACTGTCCAGGTCCCTCATATTCTTACGTTTTTACTTAACTATCATAGTTAGCATACCGTAATTATAAGATAGGCTTTTTCAGCCCCGCAGGACACAAAACCACTTTTCCCTTGCTTGTGTCTTCCTTCTGAGCCCTATCACTTCGCTGTTGCCTTTGCTCCAGAGACAGCCATGCCTGAAAGCCTGCTGGTCTCTTCAATAAAACAAACACACAGTCAAAAACTAAACCGAAACAAAAAATCTGGAGATTTCTATAAATATACTTCTCCAATGTACTATAACATGGGACTGAAACTTCCTCAGTCTTATCAAAAGAACAGCTTGAAGTGATAATAACTGTCCCTCCCAGAATAGCAATAATGATCCCTCACACAAATACAATATACTTTTTAGGCCATTCTAGCTTGCATCAGGTAGAATGGAAAAGGTAGACTTTCTTTTATTAGTTCAAAGGGAAATTTATTATTTTTAAGGGAAAGATACAATTTCCCTTATTACTTTAAAGTCGTCTCTTTCTCTGACAAAAATCCCATTTAAGCTCTAAGGCTGGGTTTCCATAACAGCTCAGTTAAAGTATCCCAACCGTGTAAGTACAGGTAATTAATCCCATCTCTGTACTCCCCAGATCTTTATTTATACTGGTTTAAGTGTCCTACTCAATGCTGCTAGAGTTAGTTCTGTACTTATCCTCACTGAAAATTCTCCATCTCCATTTCCTGGCTGAGTCCCTAAGGAGTCAAAATTATTACAAATTCATTCCTCAGCAATGCTATCAAGAAAAGAGGTTACGCTGCCACTACTATTATTTTTTTAAGACCAAGGAAACAGCTTCAAAATGGTGAAGTGACATTTTCAAAGCTAGGTAAGAGACCTCAAAACCCTAAGTAATAAGACCTTGGAACCCAAAGTTCTGATGTTGGTGACACCTTATCTTTGGAAACATCCTACACAGAATGTTCTCTGTTAACTCAAAGCAACTTTGGTCTGTTAATCTTATTTACCGATAAGTTAAAAAAAAAAAGAACTCTGTTGAAGAAGCAAGTTCCACCTTTCTTTCATGAAAAAAGATTTTTTGTACCAAAAAAAGGAGAGCGAACACAGGATGGCGACAGACAGACAGAGCACATGAGCGTCCAAGCAGAAGCATCTTGTGTTACCAAGACCTTTCGTTGTCACCGCACTACTATCCCTCATTCACCCCTGTGAAGTAGCCACAGCCATATGACAAAGGAGGAACTTCTGAAAGGAGATCTGCGTATTGATCAGATACCTTGCAACTAGAGGAATTCATTTACTACTTCTAATGTTTTGTAGATTCTATCATACCTTCATAAATGACCATTTCATCTGTGGAAAAAAAAACCAGCTTTCCATCTTCTTTTCCAGTCTAGATGACTTTGTTTTCTTCTCTCTTCATTTGTTTATGAGATAAAATTCTCTTTGTTAACCAGCTATACTTTGAACGCATAAGATTCCTGCCTCAGCCTTCTAAGTAGCTAGGATTATAGACATGGTACATGTGATTTATCGGAACATATTTTAAAAATACCAAATGCAACTGAGTGTTACACAGTAAAGCCAACGGAAGTCAAAAGTGAGTAAAAATTCATCCAATAACATGTCCTGGTGGAGAAGCTCTGTTTACTAAAAAGACAGAAAGCTACGTAAGGCTGACACAGGAGAACCAAGGGAGTACAAGCAGCAGCAGAGGAGGACCCTTAGTACTTCTAGGAGAATTAGTATGGTCTGGGCATGACTGGCTGTCCCTGCCACGCATTAACTCACGGGGTCATTCCAACTCGTCCTCACTTTATAGGTTGGTAGGCAGAGACGCGAGGAAGGTAAGCAGCCTGTGCCCACATACCAATGCTCTGAAGTGCGACACTGAATTGCCTTCCATTACTACCTCTTCATTAACACGTACTGAGTGTCCATGCATCGCTTATTACTACGTCCCTCTCTATTAATTATTTAATAATCCATTTATAAATGGAGAACTGAGGTTGAAAAAGTTTAGGTGACCTTTCCAAGGTCACCCAGTTAGCACAAAATTTAACAAAGGTGTTCTGACTCCAACTCCAATATTCCCTCGACACACCTCTCTACCTATTTAAATATTTATATAGTATTTTACAGTTTATAAAAATTACAAACACAGCTGTATCCCTAATGCTGCTTCATGGAATTGACATGCTATTTCATTAGGCAAAGGAAGGTATTTGTCAATATTTGAGAGAAGGAAAAGTATGAGAGAAAAAGAGGAGTGTGTGGAAGGCACCACAGCGCTGCACTCCACGGCGGGCTGAGGTGAGGCTGCAACTCGGGGACATCTGCCCCGGAACCCCTAAGTCCTTCCCTTCCAGCTCACTTGCCAGTTGGGAACAGTGCTGATTTAAGCAACGATGCTGGAAGGAACTCCCAGAAGACAGGAAATCATAAAAGTATTTCTATGTCACTCCTTCCCCCCACATTTAACTTTCAGGATTATTTTTGCTAACTGAGAAGAGCCCACGGAGGAGCCATTACCACTGACACAAGGAGAACGCGGACGGAGATTTCCTCAGTCACATCCCGTCAGTGTCAACAACTTAACTAAATATCTAACAGTCGTAACCTCATCAGTGGTAAATTTTCGAGGTTTTTGGCACATCCCTCTTCATCTTCCTCACCGAGTTTATAGAGTGTTCTTTGGGACATTTCTCAGAATGAGGATTTCGCTTTCAACTGGCACTTCTTAGAGGTGAGTAGGGGAAGGATTTTTCTGCCTTAGGTAGGTAAATGAGAGAGGATATGAAGTGGCCTCAATGCCCTGAGCAGAGTATGTGACAAGTAATGGTATGATACACGTGACCTCATCTGTCACAACCCTGCCCTCCCATGAGGAATGGGTCCAACAAACACAGGCCAACCAGATATGAAGCCTGAACAGCAATTCTGTCTCCACTGCCTTCTTGCTGTGCATCCTGAACTATGATTCCCTATTTGCGGGGTCCCTTCATTTAGAACTGGACTCCCACGTTCCTCCTTATCACAACCCCATCAAGATGCTTCCCGCTAAATAAGCTACCCAAACCCAAAACTATCCTCCTCCCATTTCATCTTAAGTTTAAGACGTTAGCATTCTGAACTCAATTATCTCAGACAAAAATGATAGTTTAAATCATTCAGGCTGCCATGTAAACAACTGTAAGCTTGATCTGACTGCTTTCCTTCTTTTAAAAGATTTTTCAGATATTTTGTCACAGTAGAAAGCTAACACAGCTGCACAAATGTCCCTCACTCTGAGTTGTACAAGCCAGCTGCACTAATGTCACCAGTAGGAGCCCTTTCTTAGAACACCTTTGTCTTCTCACTCATCCTAAGAATTTATGAAAGTCTCTGACTCTCATATGATCTTTTCTCCTCCTCCCTCCCTTCCCTGGCTCTTCTCTTATTAGGCTCCTCGGGTTTCAAGGCAATGTAAGGGACTAATGATTTTTAAGACCAGCCAAACGAACGAACAAATGGCTCTTACAGTATTTGTCACCAGCTCTGGTCGGGTCTGCTACTTCAGATCTCAGTGTTCTCTGTCTTCAGATACACCCAACAATGACAAAATGGGAGAGGGGAGGAGAGTGTCTGTGACCCAGTGGCTACCTGTAGGCTGTTCTCTGACCTAAAGCCGTAACAGCCAGAATGGGTGTGCTGCCAGGTGGGAAGAGACCTGACAACACAGCCAGGAAAGGTGCTCTCCCTTTCTGGACATCTCCGTGGTGACATCGTCAATGACAGGAGGCAGGGCACACAGTTTGAATGGAGGCCAAACATCTGGGTGCAAAACCAAGCAACAGAGCTAGTTAAACCAAAGGAAATCTAATTAACAGGTATTTTCACTGAGGAGCAAGCACATGCAAACAGCCATTGCTGCACAGATAGCACTTAAGTCCTGCTTAACTCCCAACATGCCACTGTTTTCTACGCCAGATGCTTGACAGTATATTAATAAGATACTCATACTTTGGATCCAGCATCTCCTGGCATATGCAGATAGAACCAAAGTTACTGTATTAGTTTGGGTGCTCATCAAAGGCAGAATTGTCAGAAATTATAACAAAAGGATCTATTCGGAAGGCTTACAAGTCTGAAGAGAGATAGTCCAAGATGGCGGCCTGCCTGCATGTGTGAGAGCTGGAGGGTTCAATGGCCACTCAGCCACAAGGCAGAACACCTACCTGGGACCACAGAACAGCCAGTAAGAGTCTGCTAAGGATCTCGGTTGTTCAAAGAACAATGGCAAAGACCAGAGACTAAAGACCAGTGACTGAAGATTGGCAGTGGGTACACAGGCACAAGATGAGACTGCAGCAAATCTATGATGAGAATCTACAGCGTGTAGCAAGTTGGAGTCTGTAGACAATTGTGAAGGCGAGAGCTTTCCCAGAGGAAAAAGCTGTAACAATCTTGCTTCTTCCTTCCTTTTACACAGTTCAAGTTCTCAGGTGGGCCTCCTACATCTGGGTGGGTGTTCTTTCCTCATTCGCTGGTGCACATATCACTCACACTCTAACCCAGGCTAGATCCTAAGTGCCTAATCTAGGCACGGTTCCTAAATCCTAATCTAAGTATGGTCCCTAAGTGCCTCAAGGTGACAATCTCTCCAATGGTCACAGTTATGAATTATTCCACCGCCATTTTCATGGTACTCTTTCATGCTCTCTTGATGGAAACTGCTTTTCCCGTTCCTCAAATGTTTCTAAACTCTGCCTCCTGACTCCCACCTCAGTCAAAACCCAGGTTAGAGGCCCATTCTCTCTCCTATCACTTTAGGGAGATGCCCAGGTGAGCACGCCACCGAAGGCATTCATCTTTCATCTTTCTGAAGCAGTGTTTGGTTGCCCTTAGGCTCAGAAGAACTCAAGGCCAAAAGGGAAGCTAGTGCATAAACTGGCACCTGTGGTACTCCAGGAACAAAGGTAGATTATCCCTTTGTCTCTGGACATCCTAAGTAAAAGTGACATCTTGGCTGACAATTACGGTTCCATGTTCTTTTAGAAATCATGCTATTTCTAAAAGAACATCAAGCAGGTAATGAGCATCACTGGCATTTCTCCTAGGAGGATTGCCAAGTCCTTTACTAACACTAACCCCATGTAGAACAGTTAAGACATGACAAAAAAAAAAAAGCCAAGTGATTTGCTATAAACTTGCTTTAGGCCATTTACTGTTTTTATCCTTCAGTGATAAAAAACAATCAGTCAGATAAGTATGGGAGGACCTCTCCATATGTGATGGCTGTCTCTGTTTCTCCAAGGTCCCCGAGATGTTGTCATATAGGCTTCATACACTTTTTACTTTCTGTAATTGCACTTGTATTGGCTGTTTTGAAGTAGCTCGAAGCTCCTCAAAATCAAAAGATTCTTCCAGAGATTTCACACTTCACTGTAAGTAATATCAGGGCCTGCATGGTTATGATGGTAAGGGGGACACAGGCAGAGAGAGGAGAAACCCCTAAGGCCTGGCTGGCCCCTAGCAATTCAACAGGGAGCCTGGAGGTGAGAGCAGGCAGGAAGTGCATTCAGCCTTGGCTTTGTGGCCTGCTCCTCAGCATGTGGACTCATGGCCTCTGCTAGTTCCTTTCCATGCCTTACCCATGGCAACTAGGACTCCATAGCTATCTCTCCTCACCTGCTCAAGGAAGGCACTAGCTGGGTGGCTTTGCTTAGAAGCGTTATCCCTGAATTTCCTCCTCCCTTTCTACTCTACTTTTGTAAATAGGCCTGGATTACCTAAAAGGAAACTTAGAACTCCCTGTCTGGGAGTTATGCTGTTTTACAGGAACAACAACAACAACAAAAAAAAGTACAAGCTGGGGGCCAGTGCACTATCTGATTTCGGGCACCTCTACCACACTTGGCTCTATTAATAAAGCCCAGGTCGGATGTCCATCCTGCTAACTTGAACTTCTAGTGTTTTGAAAATCCTGAAGTACTTTCATACTTATACTCAGCGTCTAGGCCAAGCTCCGAATGTTTTCCCTCTTCTGAGTCCCATTCTGGACCCCTTGGCTCTAAAAACAATCCCCAGGACTCTATACAACAAAAAGATTTAAGGTAGCTTCATCAGAAACCAAGATTCTAACCCAGAAGTCCAAGGTCACTTCATGTTCTCTCAAACTCAGCACCAACCCAGCTATGGAAACACAGAGGAGAAAAAGGCTGGAAGAGGGGTGAAGGGTACCAACCTTTCTCTTGGTTCCTCATATGCCTCGCTCACTTCTTTCCCTGCAACCTCATCTTTGCTGTACTTTTCCTATTTGACTCTTTCTTTCACTCGTTCTCCACCAACTTCTTTGTTAGCAACTTCACCGGTCTGCCACATGATGAAAAGATAAAATTCCCCAAACCATTGCTCGCACCTTCCCTGTGCCAACTCTTCCTTGGAATTATGTGACCCAAAGATGACCCTGGGATAAACACAGAAATTTCTTTACCAGAGAAGAACTGTTCCTGCAAAAAATTTTCAAGTTGTCATTTTCACTTAAAAAACAAGATGATACAAAGCACACACACGAGCCATTATTTGTAAAGTGCCTACAGATGATGAAGAGGAATGCATATCAATACATACACACATGCATACACATGAGGGAGCGGCCACATGTGTGTGCACCACTCCTGGGGGCCAGGCCGAGCCTCTCAGATGAAAAGAGTAAGTAAATACTAAGGAAAAAATTTAGAAATCAAGAGTGATTTCAAATTCCTGCTAGTTTTGCTTTTTTCCAATCCCTCCAGATTAAGAACATATATATATAAACTTACTTTTTTCAAAATTCCACTTGAACTTGATACCTAAATTAGCTTCAAAAGGCATTCACACGGGTGGCAGAAATGTAGGGGTTAGGAAGCAGGGGTCTCTCATTGTGGTGTAAGAATGACTGCTAGCTGGAAAGGGGGATTTTCTAGTCTACTTCTGGGATTGCTTAGCTAAATACACTCTGACACCTCAGTGGCTCAGTGCTTGGTATCTTAAATTCTTGCCAGGGTTTACTAGCATTATGCAGTTATATTATTTTAAAATTAGGTGGATATGTGAAATAATGACTACCATGTCCATGAAGGACATCACCACCATCACCCGCATCCTGATTTCTATTGTGAAAGAACAATTTGCAATTGTCCAATTATACTTTAAGAACTGAACAAAGAGTTGCTTTCCTAATTTGTAATGTGGAATACAGGAAGATTCCAGATTTTAGTGACTTTATATACCTGGGTGGTACCAATTTAAAACTCCTCTAGCACCAAAACCCAGTCAGTGTAAGACTGTCTCACCCCTGATGATGACAGCAAATCCTTCTAATTGGGCTCCCCAAATGGCTATGATGGAAATTCCAAGAAATTCTTGATCTTCAGAGAACTTGAACTTCATTTGTATCCTTGGGTTTGGCCCAGGTTCAGACTTTTCAAATGCTAGTCCAAATACTACCTAATGTAGGCCAGCACGCAGGGCTAATTCAATGTCTCTTCATTGTACAATCAGCTTGCACAGAGTTATCTCCCCTATATACAACTTATAACATTAGACGTGCTGTCTTTTCACTATACAAAACCTGAAACTCAGCCTTTCAGCTCTAATAACGATAGGTGGTAAGCATCACTGACTTTGAAATCATGCCGATGAGGAAGGACCTTAAATATTCCATACGTGGAGGCCACAAGGCAGAGCTATCCAGCAGGGTTCTCGGAATGCATTGTTCTACCATCTCTTCAGAAACAGATGCTGGCACACAGTATGTATTCAATATTTATCCAACTCCATCAATCTATTCTCATACTGAACAAATTTATGTCCACTTAAAGGGATCCATGATCTCCTGGTAACCTGAGACTGTGTTTCATGCAATTTATTTAAGGTAGGATTCCAGGTGTAGGATATTGGTGTCCTTGTCTCACCTCATCCATAAAGCCCTCCATGACAATTCCAGTCCACCCTACTCTTGGTTTTTTTTTTTTTTTTTTTGGCTCCCTATTGTACTTACTCCCACTTCCACTCACTTTGGCACATACTCCGATACCTTATCTTGCCATGGAAAATGTGTTTCATAAGCACATCATCTATTCTAAGAGCCCATAAGCTCCTCAAGGGCAAAGACCATGTTTTACAGTCATTTTCTACGTTCCATGGTGCACAACGCAATATGAGGGCCACAGCAGGCTCTGAACATGTACCTGTTAAATGGGGTTGGATGTTAAAGACCAGACTCCGTAGCCAGTTGTTTCAGGGAACTATCAAAGGGTGCAATTGGCTGTTTCCCCCACTTCTCTCTCCTAAATTAAGCCCAAAGGCCTCTACACCTGAAGTGCTAGTTAGGAAGTAACAACTCAGAAAGCAGCTGGCGACTTTCAACCAAGAAGAGATTGTATTTCAGCAGCGGGTTTTAAGATTTGATCGATCAGTCACTAGTGACTCCTGGCCCAACTCTTTAGTGTTATCAAGGATAAAGGATCATCGAGAGCTGTGCCAAGTATCACATTTCCACCTGTAACACATTTTGGCCACTTGGGAAAACTCCTGAGGGATCCATTGCCCCTTATCAACCCAGATCCGACTTACCTTTCAGTCAAACAGGTAGCACCCTGCAGCACCCTGTTCTCTCTCAATGGGACAATGTCCTCCTTCGACACTCAGATTGTCTTTTGTTGTCTCCAATATTGGCTTACACTGTCACTGGAGACTCAGCCAATGTGTGAAAGGCCTTTAACACTCTACCCTGAACCATATGTATTGAGGTGGGACGGGGGACAACTCTAACACCTGCCAGAACTGTTGTTTCTATTTTCCAAGCTTTTCTTTGCATGGAGCTGTTGAACACAGGAACAAAGGCTCCTGCTTGGCTCTTGCAGATTCAACTGCAACCAGAGAGGGAAGAAATAAGAGTCTATAAAGTCTTCACTTTGATACTCGAAACACAGGACAGCATTTCCACCCTCCAGATCACAGAAAGCAGACCACGTGCTAATTTTAAAAATCTTTGGTATTAGGGATTTTAAAACTGGGGATCTGAAAAAAGCCAGAAATCACATGTTCCCTTTATTACAAAGAAATGGAACAGAATTTGGAAAAAACAGAAATCATCTCTGGGTCCATAAATCAGCCCAGTTGGAAGAACGAGCAAACGGCCTGCACCTGGAAAAAGCCTTCATCTGGGGCAGGAGTGTGGCCTACAGAATCTGACTCTGGACCAAAGCTCCAGACTGTGAACTGTGATTAATGACTTGAGCGAAAAGTCTCAGTTGAGGCTGAACAATTAACTTGTTCTTTCCGCATCCCAGGACTCTCCCCACAACATAATGATGTCGTCCTTGATTGGACATATTTACCAAAATGCAAGCCAGTCTGGGGAGCCTCGAACATGTCATCATTGGACTGTTTCTGACAATCAGGAGGGGCCTGGCATTTGTCAGGACCACTTTGGCTAAATCATCTGTGTTCATTCTGCGTGCATGTCTCAACCTTTCAGTTCCTTGTCAACTTCAAGAACCATCTTAAATGAGGCAACAGCATTGGCCTCGATTCGTCAAGGGGGAACAAAGTCCACAGCTCAGAGGACTGCAAATGGACAGCACATGGGCCAGCTTGTTTCTGGTCATTCCCCAGAAAGTTCTAAGGGAATTGAATGTCCACGAGATTAATGGCTCCCTCCTGCCCGGCCTTTATCCTCTGGAACAGGTTTCTCTAATCTCTCTCAGATCTTCTTAAGTATTTACATCAAGCCAATCATTCCTCTTCAATCTACAGATAGAACCAAAGAAGATTCCCATACTTTCTTTCCTTTTTTCCTGGAGTTGGATGTGTTGATAAGAAAGAAAGGTAGAAATCCCAGAATCTTGTTTTGAGTATGGAAGCACTGAAGGAGGGAACAGCCAAGGAAATCGGTTTCCTCGTTTGATCTTTTAAAACTGTTTCATTTGGGATACACGGGGCTACCAAAATAGATATGGTCCCCACAATGGCAACCCTGTCTAGGAACACCTGCCCCTTGACCTGCCACATGGCTGCTCTTTTCACATTCAATGGCCCCAATTCTATCCACAGCCACTCCTGCCTATGAAGGCACTTGCCTTTGGGAAACTCATCAAAAACAATATTGATAACAATAATCATAGAAGCAGCAGCAGTAATGCATGCATAATACTTCACATGAGGCAGAAATTCTTTGAAACATTTCACTTATAGCAAGTTATATAATCCTCACAACAACCCTATTAAGGTGGTTATTATTATCTCTATTTGAGAGACAGAGAGAGAAAGAGAAAGAGAGAAAGAGAGAGAGAGAAAGAGAGAGAGAGAGAGAGAACAGTCATCAAGTAACTCATCCAGAGTCACAAAGCCAGTGAGCAGCAAAACTAATATCCAAGCATGAATCTCTCAGTCTTACACACTTACTGCTGTAGCAGAGTATGCTAGGCTAGACTAAACTATACTGGAGTTGCTGGCACCCAGCCTCTCTTGATGAAGTTAAGAAACCTTTTGCCACAGTACCTGCTTAGGAGTCCCACTTGTTGAACTCTGTTTCTGCTCTTCAGCACACTACCTCCAAGAGTTCTGAGCCTCTACTAAGCCTTAGGTGTTCCTGCCAGTAAAATCAGGGCAGTTAAGAATACCCACCTCATCGGATTTTTTGTGAGAATTAGTGAGGTAATGCACATGTAGTCCCTAGCAGCAGGCTTACAAAAGGGTAGGAGTAGAACAATGACAGCTACAGTCACACAGATCAACGCCACTCATAGGGGCTCGTGGGACACTGAGGGGTTGGAGAAGGTGAGCCAGAAATAACAGCAGCTTGGAAAGTGAGTAAGAATAATAGGAAAATCAATATGATGACCCCAGAGAAACTCAAACACTAGCATACCAAAAAACATTGGCAAGGATTATCTATTTTCCTGGCCTGACCCAATGGATGCAGCCTGTATGTTAGCTTATCTTCATGAAAGAAATAATTCTAATTTCAAAAATATACTACATCAAGATAAAAGCTTACGTTCAGCCTGGGGGAACTGAAACAATCTTCCTGAATTTCTGTGTACCCTTCACGGATGTGTGGCTGTGAGGGGAGAAGCTGTCTCCTTCTCCCGGTGTTTCCCACATGCCTCTGCCCAGGCCTGACACATCACATTCCCCGCATCAACACGGGCTGGTGCCAGGACACACTACATTGCCTTTGACTACATTTAACTGATCTACTATTTTTTTATGATTCTTTCTTGTTGTACCATTTTTCACTTTTGACTTTATAATTCTCTGCTGACTTTAAATAAAGCTGTACCAGTCTACCCTAGGTGGTTTTTAATAGAGATTTAGAGACTAGGTTGTGTTGCGGTTTGGATTCAGATTCTACTCCAGCAACTCGGGGAAATTAACTAGGTGGTTTCATCTCAAGTGCCCATTTATAGTGGGAATGGACAGGGAGTTTATCTTCTTCCAGGC
Organism: Ctenodactylus gundi; assembly: GCA_004027205.1. Classification (NCBI taxonomy): domain Eukaryota; kingdom Metazoa; phylum Chordata; class Mammalia; order Rodentia; family Ctenodactylidae; genus Ctenodactylus; species Ctenodactylus gundi. The sequence goes on from PVKB01001335.1 coordinate 70,011, forward strand.
CTTGTAATCATGACACTACAAAGTGATACTCAAGAAATAAAATATTATGTAGCAATAGCTTCCACACCACAAAACCACTACACAGCATCCCTGCAGCCCCAGATGACTTGGGTAATATAAAGACAGCAGTGGAATCACTCACTGAGTGACAGAGAGGACTTTGACCACATTCTGTCCTCTGCCAAAGACAAGGCTTGCTCTCCCAAGAACTCAAATGACCCCACACCAGTCACGCCAGCCACGCCGGCCACTTCTGATGTTCCTCCCTTCTCTGCACTGTCCCTCGTCCCCATGGCCTTCTGTCTAGAGGACAGACAATGCCAGTGGGGCCACAGTACCTGAGAAGAACGACCTGAATGCAAGCAAAGGCCAAACGTCAGTACCTAAAATGAACATTTCTTTTTTTTTTAAAAAAAAGAATTGTCTTGAGTCTGTTATTTCTTGACAATATAAAACTGGTAATTCAGTAAGATTTTGGGTTATGTCTTGTTTTTCATCATTGTTCAAGCTGTGCTTTCTCACCAAGAACTACATAAGACATGGGTAAAGTATAAAGAACCATTTTCAAAGTATCTGTACATCCATTGCAAAAGCTTACAAATAAACACCTCTCCTCAGACGTTCCTATCACATCAGCTTTCTCGGCCTCCATCTATCACTGGTGGTAAACGCTACTTAAGTTTTGAGTTTTGGCTTTTCTGTGGCTTTCTTCACAGCTTTCCCACAGATAAGCAGGCTTGAAGGTAATATTTTATTTTGCATTTTAAATGTTATATAAATTATACAGTGAACATCTTGTTCTCTTGATTTAGTACACTCATCTTTGTAGAATGTGGTCCTCCTTTTCATAAATATCTGGCTATATTCCATTTCTTTTTTCCCTATTGTTTGGTTTGGTTTGTGATTACTCACTTAGTTATCAAGACGGTTCAGCTAATCGGAGCACGGTCCATAGTTTTTCCTGAGTCAGAGTCCTGGGAGTGACTTTCGGGATCTTTAAGTTGGGCTATACCCAAATAGACTGCAAAAATAATAAATTATTTTTCAACATACATGATACAACTTCCTATTCCCAACTTTTTGAGTTTCTGTTACTCTGTGTCAGCCATTGGTATTATACTGTTTCTAAAATTTTGCTGAGTCACTGAGTAAAGTAATACATATTTTGTTTTACTTTATACATCTGTGTTGGTTTTCTCTTTTTTCTTTTCTTTTATAAATATACATGAATTCCAAATTCTATGACATATCAAAGACATGGGGTTCAGGGTGTCAATGCTCACCCATGTCTCCCTGCATTTTTCAAATATTCATCTCTTTCCTAGGAGTCCACTGCCCCTGTTCCTACCCTGCCACCCACAATAGGGCCTTTTCATGCTATTATTTTTGTGAATTTCCAAAGAAAGATAGCCACCTATAATTCCCATACAGAGGAATGGTTCATGAAGACGTAGTACCTCTACACAATGGAATACTACTCAGTCATAAAGACAGATAAAAAACCATGTGAACAAAAATAGGGCCACTATGTTTGTTTCTTTATAAATAATCACAGTGATTTTATAACAGATAGTTTGAAATAAAATTATTTATTCAACATGAAATTGGTATTGGTATAGAGTAGGTATAATAATCTATTGACATAAAAAGATAGTAAGTGTAGATATAGTAGTCCTATAGCTGTGTTTTCATCTACTTGGGTATCCGTCTTTACAGAGACAGTAAGAGCGGAAATCTAGGTCCCACAAACCAAATAAGTCTTAACACCTGTTTTTCTGACTAAGGTTTTATTGGAGCACAGTCATTCCCATTGCTTTAAGCAGGAACTATGAATAACACTTTCACACTGCATGTTTGAATAGTTGAGCAGTTACTGTGAATAACACGTGGTTTGCAAAATCTAAAATACACACTCCCTGGTCCTCTGTGGTAAAAGTTCACTGACCCATGACTGAGAACACCTTCACTGACAGAGGCAGCCACTTTATCTGAGCATGGCCCCTCAATGTGCTTCCCTCGAACACAATTCTGCATTAAATGGTTCCATCTTCTACAAAGATACTTGGGCCCAGGGCTAGGAGTCAGCCGCCTCCGGTTCCTCCTTGCTACTCACTCTTTACAACCAATCCATGAATTCTTCCAAGATGTTTAATCTTCTCAGCACGACATTGTGACATACCTCCCTCCACTGCTGCCACCCTCTGCTCAAGCTATGCAGCAGCTTAGGTGAACCCCCATCTAATGACCAGGCCCCACCTGTCCCCATTCTCCCCCACAGAAGGTATTTCATGACACTTGGCTGCATTTGCTTTTGGTCTGCCATCTCCTCCTAAACTCTTAAGTTTCTGGAGGACGGGGACACTTTTGCCATTTTTGCACATTAGTACAATGTGGCACATAAACAAGTAATTATAACTCGGCCTCCTGAAGGCTGCCCAACCTCTCTCAGAAATCGCTGAGTCCCTGAGAAGGCAAGATATTTGTGGCTGCCGTGCCACTAGTCAGGTGGGGTCGGGAACAGTGGCTACTCTCCTAAACCTCATGGCCAAGAGGACTTGAGGAAAGAGATCTCTAGTAATATCATTTATAGCAGTCAGTGCTGCTCCAATTTCTGTGTGCACAAGAATTACCAGAAGAATTTCATTAAAAATAAGAGAAGCTAAGGTGTTAGCCAGTCCTACTGAGTCAGAATCTCTGAAGGCAGATGATGCTTAAGCGCTTTTACTTTATAAATGTTCCCTCACAGAGTCTTACGTAGACTTGATGGGTGTATATAATACTGACAGCTTCCTAATACATGTCTCTAGGTCTGTCTTACTCTGGTGGATCTCTAGTGCCACAAAGGATCTCCAAGCCCTCTGCTTGGGTATCAGATCTTCCCCACACTTCGTTAGTGGCCAAAAAGCCTGATTTGAGGAGACAATTATATCCTGTACTTAGGACTGTATTCTGACTTATAATTTCATTTTTTGTTTGTTCAGTGAAATAGTTGCATTCCTGGCTAATAATGGGGGCTGTCCTCTACACTAAACATCTTTATTGCTTGGCACAACTAAATAAAAAAGCTTTCTGTAATATCCTAGTACCCCTCCCTCGTATGCGCCATACCTTCTAGTACTTGCCTCAGGGAAGAAGCAATGCAAATATCTGTGCAATGCATACATTAACAGAACGCTTGTTTTAATTTTTACTGCCCTCTTCATTTTCAACATATTACAGATCATTTAATATGTAAAAAATGTTAATAGAAGGGGTAGACCAATGACAATACCAATGAGATGCTGTTAAGAGATTTTTCTTATTAGACTTAATTTTTTTCCTCAATTGCATGTGACCAATTATCATTATGCTCAGTGGATATAATAATATCACAAAACAAAATTACAAGTCCATTTTACTCAAGGAGGACATCTAAGTTTCCTTTGGTTTTATAACACCAAGCATAGCACAAATTTAAGGAATTTTTCCAGTGTTGCACTGAGTGATTTTTAGGGGTCTATTTTCCCCAGAGGCATGTAAGTACTAAAACTGCATTGGATTGCGTTTTGCTCTCAGCGGGTGAGAAAGTGCATAGTCAATGGGTTATTTGCCATTCTTTATTTCCGTTTTATGCAGGAGGTGTCTCTCAGTTGGCTGCTGAAGTTTACTAGACACTCAGGAGCCATCTTGCGCTTTCTCTAAAAGGCATTCATAATCTATAACCAGTGGGGTCATCTACAAAGCCTCTGACATAAGACACCGAATTCTGCTCAAGTCAATTCCGATTCTAGAGTTGAGACTTTTTGCAGTGAGATTCCAGGGTGTGTATGTGGGGGGCAGAGGGGTGGACTCATCATGTACCCAAATAACGTTTTAAGGACGACAAATAGAGATTCAAGGTTTTATGTAGGTGCTGATAAAGACAGAACATTTGGAACCAGTATACCGGGAAAAAGGCCCTCCGAATATTTGACGAATTAACAAGGAACAGTAAAGGAGCTCAGGCAAAAATCAAACCATTCTGCCACGCCTTGATTTATCTGCAATAAAAATATTCAGTTCTGACAAGGCGGTATTACTCTTTCTCTTTCAAATGGATATTTCCAATAACTATCATTTCCAATCTTCACTATTACTCTGATAGCTGATGCTCACCACAGGATTTCCAAAACTTTGAAGGAAAAAAAGAGAGAAATGGTTTCTTGAATTACCATGCAACATTAAAATAACATTTAAAATAACATTTCTTATAACTCCATTCATGCAATATGGTAACATTTAATAACCAGTAGTGCAAACTTCTAATCCTAACACTCTTGGGAGACTGAGGCAAAAGGATCACAAGTTCGAGCTAGCCTGGGCAACTTAGCAACTCATCAGGACCCTGGAGACCCTGTCTCAAATCCAAAACTAAAAAACGGGGTGGCATGTGGCTCAAGGTAAAGGCTCTGGGCTTGATCCCCAGGACCACAAAAAAAACAAAACAGTACATTTTTATTTCATTAAAAACACACATAACACACATGGAACAGAGCAAAGAACACAGAGCTCAGTATTAGACAGACCTGGCTTCAACTCGCACGAAGGACACTTATTTGCACTGAGACCTTGAGTGAACTACATAATATCTACCTAAGCTTCAATTTCCTCATATATGAAATGGGGATGTTTCTAGGATTAAATGAGATCACAAACATATGTAAAATACCAGCACAGTACCTGGCTCTAAAAAATCGTTCAATGGATAGTAACTAGGACAAATGCTGATGCTCAGTTAACCAGTAAGCCATGCAATATATTTTTATTATTTATTTTCTCCTTATCTCTTTATTTGCCAGAATGTTTGATTTATGTGAGTACCCTCAACAGTGACCGAGTACAGAAAGTTTCCTGTGGATTGCCAACCCTGGAAAGATTTAATTTTGAAGAAGAAATGGAATATCTTCACAGAAAGAATTTCTTAATCACTTGCCAAAATTGGCAAAGTCTCCAAAACTGTCATCAATCACCCCCTTTAGGTCTTATTATTATTACTATTAGTGTGAGTTTAATATAAGCATATTTTTAGAAAATTTCAAGTACTGAAAAAGCTGGCATTCTTTTTGACTCTCTTTTGCTCAAATACATATGTCTTGAAGATCTTGCCAGGCTTGCATCATTTAAATAAACCTTTTATTATATAAACTGCTGTAAAATTCAATATCAAAAACATACCATACTATAATTATTTCCCTCCTGATGAGCACATATACTAGGAAAAATAGCTGCAATGAACATCATTTTACACACTGTCCTTTACACACATGTAATTGTTAAGTTATAGGCTATATGGATTTAATAAGTCTTTTAAATTCACCTTTTTTATATATGGTCCAAAATTTAACAATAAATATTGGTATACAGTGAATTGTCTTTCTTTTATTCTAATATTCTCCTCTATCTAGTTCTCCCATCTGTCAGGAGCCACTATTGTAATGAATCTTTTTGAGTATTTTCATAAATACAGATTATTATTATTCTATCTTCTATGCATAAATAGTAATGTATTATACATTTTCCACACCTGATTTTATTCTTTTAAGAATGCATCCTGCATAGATTTTCTTAAGTGTATGGGGAGGTATGTCATTCTTTTGATAGAGATACACAATATTCCAGAGATTGGATGTACCCTAACTTACTAAACCATTTCTCAGTTGATAGCTATTTGGCTGCTTTCAACGTTTAGCTGCTACATTTACTTTAAAATAAATACTATTGTGTGTGTGTGTGTGTGTGTGTGTGTGTGTATAATTCTGAACATATGCAAACATTTTGAGGACTGTAATTCTGATCTATTTTCATATTGAATTGTTGATGACTTATTATGAATTTCCAGGACCTCTAGTCAATATATTAGAAATACATATATTCTGCCATAATATTATATTCTGCCATAATAAAAATATTCCATATTTTTTTCAAGTGCACCACTCATTTTTCAACTCTGATGATTTTTAAAAACTTTTCTATGAAAATTTTGTTTTTGAAATAATGAATATTTTTATTAAAGTCAAATTGTCAATCTTTTGGGGGGGTTGGGCCAGGACTTCTGAATTTACATTCACGAAGTTCACATATGTGTTTTTTAGTATTTTCATTGTTCTTTCTTTTCCATTTAAAGTTGTAATCTATGTCTACAATGGTATAAGGCACACATTTAAAGGTTTCTAAATACCCAATTTAGCCAAGAACATATACCAAAAGGTTCATCTTTTTCCCCATTAGTTTCAGCTACCCCTTAAGCATACACTAAATTCCAACATGCAACTTAGCTACATTTTGAATTTTCTGCTCTATTCTTCTAGCCCGGATATTTGTATACCAGCATCACATTGTTCTCACTATCAAAAATTATGAAATATTTGGTATGCAGTATGGCTAATTTCTCCTTATTATAATTCTTTTCCACAATATTTCAGCTATTATTTTTGCATATGTCCAATGGAAATTTGAGATTCAGCTTTTCCAGTTAAAAAAATTTAGGTTATGTGGTTTCTTAACAATATAACAAGAAATAATTATTTGATATATTCATGGTATTAAATTTTTCTATAAGATACAGTATGTCTGCGCATATCATCAGATATTTTAGAGGTTTCTAAAGTTTGCCTCATGAATATATTTTATTTCAGTATGATTATAATGCTCATCACTTATATTTTGTTTCTTGTGTAAATAAAATATTTCTTTCAGAATATTTTCTAATTGGTTTTTCTGTATATTAACATACACACAACACTTTCTCAATGAATACTTCTTGAAATTTTTCCATTGGTTGTCTTGAATTCCCACGTGTAAAATCAATTCATCTGTAATTGTGACAGTTTTACCACATTCTTTCCATTTTCCAGCCTGTACTTTTGTCTAATTGCATTGGCTAGTATTTCCAGTAAAGTAATGGTGATGATAGCAGATATCTTTTTTTTTGCCTTTATTTTTACAGAAATTTCTCTATGTTTGATGTTGGTTTTGGGACTGAGATGGGTGTATTTTATTGTATTACAGAAAAGTTCATCTTTTTTTAATCAAGAATGATTACTGAATTTTTGGCAAACCTTTTCAGTGTCTATGACATTATACTTTTCATCCTTAGTTCTTTAAAAAAACACATTGATAATCTTATATTGAAATTTCTTAATATTGAAATTTATTTTCATACATGAAATAAATATTACTTGATTATAATGTTTTACTCTGTTGTTTGTGCTGCTGGATTCTGTTCACTATTTTATCTAGGATTTTAAAAATTATATTCATAACTCTGAGAAGCATGCTGATTTTTTATCAGCAATATCTGTCAGCATTTTTATTTCCCACTTTATTAATATATATGTGATACATAATGTTTACACTGAACTTGAGTATTTCTGCATACATATATCGAGCCAAAATTATAATTCCTTCACCTTCCTCTTTCGACCCTCCCTAACTCCCACTATCATCCTCATTTGGTTCATTTTTTCTTAATATATCCCCTCCCTTTCTCCTTTTCATCTTCTCATCCTCCCTTTCCCTTTCTCCCTTCACAAAGACCATCTTCTTATTTTCTTCTGTGTAAGCCTCCTGTACGTCAGAAGAGACTTTGGAAGTACCTGTTTATGCTTCTGGGCTCGTCTAACACCACTAGGATCACCTCATGGCGTGTAGGAACCAGCTTGCACTAACCCATCAGAGCCAACGCGGACCCAGTTCCACACGAGACTATGCCCTACAGTTCATTTGAAATCAGTCATGGAGTGCCGATGCTACAGAAAGAATAAACTCTACTTCACAAACCAGAGAAACCTGGATACCCAGTTTTTACACATTTAACAAAATCCTACCGAATCACCTACTTTCCTAACATTCAGGAAACTTTCCCTATAAAGCTGCTCACATGAGGCCCAGAATTTGATCTGCTTCAATCAAAACTACCTGAACAACTCTGCTATTTAGGCCTACTGTATGTTTATTTTTCCCCCACTAGACGTGTACGTCAATAAATGGGGCAGCCAAAGCAAAGTATGTGTCGTAGTTACCTTCTTGTTGCTGTGACAGAACACCTGACATCCACAACTTAAGAGAGAAAAGATTTATGTAGCTCACATTTTCACAAGGTCTCACACAGAAACAGTGGAAGTACATGGCTCAGGCTGGAGAGCTGCTTGCAGCATTGCAGACAGAAAGCTAAGTAAGTGAGGAACCAATCAGTATCTGGAGACTTAGAAAAGGTTCAGAGCTTTTCCAGAAAGAAGCTGTAACAACATTTCTTTTTCCTTCTTTTACTTGGTTTAAGCTGCCTTGCCCCCCCCCCCCCACCCCCCACACACACACACCTAGGGTGGTTAACATTCCTCACTTCCTGGCCCATAAATCAAATAACACACATCTGGGCTATTTCCAGTCTCCACAAGTTGACACAATCCCTTCAGGTTAAGCCCCAAGCACCTGTCCTTTCCAACCAGACCCTAGCCTGCAACAGCACATGGTTCAACAGTCTTCCTACTACCTCCAAATACATGATACTTTGGGGGGTCACTCCAAATCTAAAGCAGAGAAGTATCTTATTATGACCTACTTTTCAATTTCTGCTTTTAGAGCCTCTGATTTCTCCTTCACTAGAGCTAGGACTTTACTTTGGTACAAGGATAATTCTAACTGCTATATCTAGTAGGAATTTCACCCTTCAGCATTATGAGGCATGGTTTTTTGTCTCTTTTAATGTTCTCCTGCTTCAATTATACCTTTTGATATATAGACTATCATCCTTGCTTTCTTTTTGTTCACATTCATCGAGTCTTTTATTTCAACTTTTCCAAGTCAATTTCTTTCTGCCTCCTTTGCATAACAGAGAATTGGATTTTGCCTTACGATTCAATCTGAGAATCTTTTAAGTAGGTGAATTAAGTACATAGTTTCTGATCAACAAAGCAACTCTTCTTTCTTTTCCAATTTTATATTGGTTTGAAAATAGGAAAATGGGTCACAATTGTGTCTATCATTTCTGCCAATGTCTTGAAATGTCTTCTTGGTCATAGTCACAATAATGGTATTAAAATAATCTGTTCGCAGGCCATTTGGCTGAGATGGACCCAGTATCTGGGATCCTTACATAAGCAAACTAAACCCCAACTCAAGGTAAGTGAATCTCAGCTTAGCCAATCAAACCTGTAACAACCTCTAACTAGGAACTTTTCACTTTAACCCATCAAATACTTGGTTTTGCTTCCACAAATGCCTTATAAACATCCCTGGCCCCTCCATCATTTCTAAGTAAAGCCCTGAACTGTTTGTGGTTTAACATTGTACAATTTATGAATCACTCTTTTCTGAAACACACTTTAAAATTTTAACCTGCCTGAGTTTAACTTTTAACAATGGAGTAGACATTGTGGCCCTCGATATTGTGAAGGCCTCATACAGCACTTTTCTTGTTCTACTCCCTCATCCACAATGGCCTCGTGGTTGTACTTCTTGTGTACTAAGAATGTTCCCACCTAAGGGCTTTGCACTCATTTTACCCCTGCTGGGGTCACTTGTCTCTCAGATACTCTCAGAGATCGACCTCTCCTTCCGCTCCTCAGGGCAGGGCTCCAGCACCACCTTCACAGGGGCGCCTTTCCTGGCTGCCTCGACTCCAGGCACTAACACAAAATATCACATATCCTTCAATGCCTTCGTTTTCACCCGTATATTTAGCTCCAAAATATCCTATGGTATTTTTGTTTTGTTTTTGGGTTTTTGATTCTCTCTCACACTAGTGGATAAGCTCTCTGAAGGGAGAAGTATTTGCTACAGCTAGTATTTCCAGTTAAACATTAAAAAAAAGTGTGGTACCTATCCTCAGTTATAAAAGGGTCATGACCATCTACGTTCTTATAATAAAAGGCAAGTTAAGAAGAGGAAAAGCATAATGAATTTGTTTAACCAAAGTCTTATATGATATGAAGCATCCAAGATGAAAATCTACAAGAACATTTCCATTTTTAGGCATGCACCTGTGAAGAACAGGCTGCCCTACAGAGAAGTCATTAGACAGGAAGGATGTGATCTACTATAATGAATAAAAAGGGGACAAAAAAAGGGCTGTTTGGATTTTTCTTGGCCTTTCTTGGTAACATTCTTTCCTCCTGGGTATATGGCAGGACCCCTTCTGAAATGAGAATATTAAGACATAGGGAAAAAGAGGTCAAAGGATTTCTTTTTTGCTTTTTATACCGAAGGGCAGAAGATTTTTATGCTTCCTAGCAGGTTTGGGGGAAAGCAGGTTCTGATGTCTATGACCTGCCTTAGGTAAGGGAAATAATGTTTTCTACGGACTATCTTTATAAAAGGAGGGATAGAGAGAAAGAGGAGCCAGACAGGAGAAAGTCAGAGAGATCTTGGTACTAAAGTTGTTTCTGCGACCTTCTTGTAGCAGCATGTCAAAGCACCGTACTTTAGGTATCCCTTTCTGAGCCCGGGCACTGCGTATGTATTTCTCAATCCCTGATCCTATGCATACTCCATACTCAATAAATGCCTCTTGAAGAAATAATGAAGTACTAGAGGTTTGAAAGAAGAGGAAAGCTTAGGAGGATGGACACTGTGCTAGCCTGGTTCTTCTTGTGCTTTGGACTGCCCAGATATGTCAGTGTTTTCAGCCCTACCTCACTGTCTCTCCAGGAGACTTTGATTATGAGACCTCAAACATCAGATGGAGCGAAAACTCCAGGGAGATTCCAAGGAAGCAGATGAAGAAAGGGAGAAAATTAGACACAAGAAGGGAAGCTCTCCCTTGAGAAAAGAAAATTTGTAGAGGAGGATGGTTGTACGGTCTCCCTTAATCAAAAACAAAAAAGGGACTGCATCTGATCCTCTTGGACTCTCCTTGATTTGAGAGAAATTGATGAGCTATAACATGATAAATAAAGGAATAACGAGCTAATCCACAGGGGGATGATTGTTTTCTTGCCCTCCCACAGATGTCCTTCCTAAGTTTTCCCCCTATGGGGGAGGGTGGGAACAGAGGTGGGGGAGCAGCAATTTAAACTGGGCCCTCCTCTGGGCATCCTGTTTGGAAATTAGCCTTGCATTATTTTTCTGGTTCCCACCCCCTTTGTCATTTAGTTGAGAAACATTTGCCCTGGAACAGTGCACAAGATTCTGCATTAGCCTCCCGAAGGAGGGAACTCTGACCCCACAGACTAAGGAAGCTACAAATGGAAAATTCCAAGTTGCTGTACTCTTTTATTTCCATGCTAATGCTTCTGCAGAGAGTATTTAAGGAAACAGATGCACAAGAATAATAAAGAAGCACTCTGGCAACACTAGGCCGTTGTTCCAGCCGGATCTTATATCGCTCTGCTCTAGCAGAGTCCGCCAGGGTCAAGGGGAAACTCAGAATTCATTTTATAAAGAAGTTGAACTAGCCATGACAGAAAAGAACCCCTGATCAGATTGAGTCAAGATTTGGATGCTGAATAAGCTGCCACTTCACTTCCTGCAGGCTACCTCAAAGACAGATGAGTACATCCTTCAGGAAAAGGCCTCAGGGAATGGCGATTCCCAGCGTCCCTGGCCGATCGCACCCGAGTTCAATACTATCCATCCTTTTCCCCAGATCTGTACTCAGTGGCCCTCACTGAATTCCCACACCCTGGCCACTTCCCCTGTATTCTGTGGAACAAGAAAAATCACCTCATGTTGTTATAAGCGTGACTTCATCCTGTATATAAATCCTCAAGTAGTAGACATAGCAGAGAGCTGCACACTGCCATACCAAACCGATCAAGCCTTCTCTTCATGCAAAAGCAGAAGTTCTAGTTTGCTTCACCCTTGACGTGGCTTGCAAAGGAGAAGCTAACAGAAATGTAGAACAATCACACTGAACTCTCGGAAGTTATCTGCCCCTATTCCTGCCCAGATTATGGCTTGAAATTATACAAGAACTCTCTCTGGCTTGCCCTAAAATGTTTGTAACTTCTAAAACAACCCAGGGAATGTTGCTTTCAACTCCGTTCTCACCTTTATTTGAGACTGCTATCAAATTCTTCTAAACTTCACTCATCTCTCCTGTTAAACAAATCTCCTAAGAGGTCACTGTTGCGGTCTAAGCTCCTGAACTAGGCCCCAAAATACCAAACTAAAAACCCAAATGGAGTCACTCAGACTAAAGCTCCACGAACCTAAGTTGGGACATGACCTCCTGGAAACTAGAAGGAAGGTAAGAGTCAAATTTCTCAAATGTGGTTTTAACTGATAGTACAGTAACTTTCCCTATCGTTTAATTAGAAAAAAAGCACCATATTAACCAGTCAGTTCTCTTTTCTTCTGTCTCTACTTTAAAATAAAATAACTTCAAAACAATCAATAGTTTTTGATCTTTATCTCTTTCTTTGCCCTTCCCCGAAAACACAACCAAACATTTGTATTCTACTCACTAAAACATTTATTTTATGCAGTAAACTGTCACCTAATTTTAGAGTCACAAATACAGTCAATTAAAATATTTTAACTGAGGCAGGCATGGTACTACAAGCCCATAATCCCTGAACACTGGGAGGCTGAAGCATGAGGATCACAAATTTGAGCCCAGCTTGAGTAACTTAGTGACACAGATCCTGTCTCAAAAGAAGAAGTGGGGATGTATCTCAGTATGAAGGCCTTGAATTCAATTCCTAGTATTGCCCAAAAATGGAAGATATTTTAACTAAATTGGTTGTCCTCTTGTCTCCGACACTCCTTGTCCCTGCTCTTTCATGCTGTCTGGCCTCTGTTCTTATACCTAGACCCTTGCCTCCAGCTAGATTATAGGATTCCTGAAGGCAGAGCCCCAACTTCTGATGCATACCTGACATCCCCTGTGCAAGCTTCCACACGTTAGCCCAGCGCAGGAAACTGTGGGTGACTGATAGAAGCCGCAGACAGAGTGCCCTGCAGTGACCTGGGGTACATGGAATTCTGAGGAAGGGAGATGAAAAACCGAAAAACCCCTAGCACCACACCCCGCATAAAGTGCACACATCCCAACAAATCCAATGTTATTGGAAAATGAACAGCCTTCTCCTTCCACCAGTTCCAACCAAAAAGTTTCATTAGTATGGATAAAAAATAAAAAAATTAAAAACACAGAGCAATAAATATTAATGGCCGAGAGGGGGGAGCTGGAGGACAGCAGGTGTTCACCTCCTGCAATTTCGACCCATTCACAGCCAACGACGTCATCCTTTGGCCCTCTTGAGCTCACCGACAGGCCATTTTTCATGATTTTACCATTTCTGGCCAAATGCAAACTTTTTAATTAAATGTACCACATGATTCCAGATGTTTGTTTATTTGTTCCAAAAAATGGCTGTAAAATCACTACACGAAGTAAAACCGAGGGCAGGGGGCAAAGTTTTCTACAAGGGACAGAGAAACAAAAACGAGTGTCCAGAGAGAACCGGGGCTGGGAAGTTACTACTAGGCAGAGCTCTCTCAGCAGAAAAGCAGAGGCCGAAAGCAGCAGCTTCCAATCGCTCCGTTCCAGCAGCCTGCGTGCCGGGATAAAACACGCTGAGCACTCGTTAGCTCTGACAAGAAGGCAGAGCATCTTGAAGCCAAAGACCAGGATGAGAGGACATTTTTGTGGCTGCTTTTCCTGCCTGTTGTTTGTTTCTACTACATTAACTCCACCAGCCTTCCATTTAACAGGGCCCATGCTAGCTTAGCCATGAGGAGCAGGAGAGAATCCTGCAACGTGAGAGCCCGAAGGGGGCCTGGCGGAGCCCAGGGCAGTTTCCTCATGGCTTTCAGCCGCTGTTGCTCTCTGTCCCAGAATATAACCAGGCTCTCGTCTATTGTATTTGCCACAGAATGCTTTCAGATTCCCTTCCTGTTCTCCGAGCCCCAGGCCAACCAGCCAGCCACTCCTGCCCTTGATCACTGAGCGCTGGATCGGACTGACACCGTCCTAATTGATTCTGGGCTTTGCTGTTCGGTTTCAAACACAAACATCGGAACCCTCTGAAGAATGTAAGATAGAAAAACACTGTCTGCTTTTTGTCTTACCTGACTAAAGCTACAGGCAACCTCAAACAATCCCACAGTGGCCGTGAGGTCCCCACTACATGCCCCTCCCCTGCTTCACTGGCAGGATCCTGGCCCCAGCTGCCTTCTCCATCTGTTACCAAGTGGTTTTCTAAATTACCTTTTTGCTACAAAACTGCTCATTGGAGGAACTGCAGTCTATAAACACAAAGCCTAGTATCCAGAAATCTAAACCCTCTAGAACTGGGACAACATTCCTTCATTATCATCCTATTGTGACCTCTTAGGGCCTGGGTTCTTTTTCTTTCCAGAAAGATCCTCCGTGTATACACTGGCAGATCACCAATCTGGTAACCCAATTTTAAATCGCATATAGACTTCTCTGCCTCTTAAGGTCTGCCGCAATATAGAACCACATGCTATATGAGAAACCTTGTAACCTTCCCAAAACTGGGTCCTCTGTGTGCTAGTTTCCATCTGTTCTTACCCCTGGGTTCCTTCCTCACCCACTTCCCATTCTTGGGATGTCCTTCCTCTGCCTTCCCCTTCCCTGGCATGTTCTTCAAAGCTCAAGGCCAACATCTTGCAACAGCCAAGCCTGCCCATCCTCTCCCTCACTGACTCCCATCTAGCTGAAACACTGATTGCATTTACACCTCTGCTAAAGTAATGCCATTTGTCATCATTTCTTGTTGTCCTGGCATTACTTCGATTGTGGGTTCTCGTCAGTGAGACCATACATTCTCAGCAGACAGAGGTGATATTGTTTCTAAGTTCTCCAAAAATCCTAAAATATTTCGTGCACAGTACACACAACGCAAAGGCATGCTGGAAGAAGCCTTCGAGATAACTGTACTCAGAATCTATGCCATTTCAGGGCCAAATCCCTATTCTTTTCTGGAACTAAAGGAACAAGAAATCGGTCCATGTCTCTAAAACTGTATTTACAATTTTCGCCCTGTAAGTCTTAGGCCTTTGGCTTTGTTTTGTTTTGGACAGAGTATTTTATTTTACCACCATTTTTAAAATTTGGACTGTCTATGTGGGGAAAGGTTATCTGACCTCCTGTTTTATAGAAGCAAAGTTTGTTATTTTTTGGGGTGCAGGGTGATGAGGAATAGAATTCATTTTTTTTCCTTCTTTGCTTGGGGACAGAAGAACCAGATCTGCAGCTTTTCGGTGTCTCTGAGTACATACACCACAGCTCTGCCCAAATAGAAATAAAGCAATTCCTGAGACTGTAAATGAAAAATCATCCTTGGAGAAAAAGGACAGGAAATGGACCCCTATGGATTTCAAATGCTTAGAAGTGGCCGCTTAGAGTTCCTGGCGGAAGTCCATGCCAGTCTCGGTAATAGTCTAACAGATTCATCCGTCTTCAGATTCCACCTGGCTTCCTTTTCCATCACTGCCGCCTCCCAGACAGCGGGCGCGCACATGCACATCTATCTAGATACAGGAGGAAGTTTTAATCTACACTACCCTCCATTCCAATCTACCCAGCGCGGCTCGGCGCAGAGCGAAGCTATTGACCCTGCAAAGTAGCAGGGAGATGAATTTGATGACCCACACTAGAGTTTTTAAACCATTTCAGCAAGGTCTAGAATCAAAGGAAAGTACAATTTATTCAGCACTTAGTAAAGTCCTTTTACTTGGGAACAGCGCACACACACTGAAAATAGACTCCCACTGCCACACAGATAAAATAAACCTGTCAGCCACCACCGTCAAATCACCAGTCCCCTCGATTAAATAAGGGAGACTGGAGCATCCCTCAGCATCGGAGAGTCCCACCACGACTGTAAGTTCATAAGTGCATAATCATGGAAAAGAAAACGGAAGTAATGGGATCTGCTGACAATGTCATCAGAGAAAATCACTGTTCATAATTATAAAATGCTAATAATAGTTCTGAGCAAGAAACCAACACCCCCATCCCCTGCACCACCAGGAGCAAAGGTGGGGGCGAGTAGTCTCAAAGACAAGTCAAGGTCATGGTCTCCCTTGACTGACTGCCCCACTCCAAAATGTTTCCGTGGACCGGGGAGTTTTTTCCCCTGTTTTTATTGGTAGATTGGCGGTAGTGTTTTTTTTTTTTTTTTTTTTGGTTTGTTTGTTTGATCTAGTTTTCAATATTCTTTCTACAGGGGGAACTTGGAACTATCATATTTCTATGTGTCAATGCCAATTTTTAATTTTTATATAAATTTATTTTTGGTGCTGAAGAACAAACCCAGGGCTTCATATATGCTAGGTTTCAGTACTGTTTTATTATTTTTTTATTTTTCTGAGAAATCATATGATGCCTAGCTGCCTTAAAATCCCTGACTATCTCCCTTAAACAGCAAAATATTCCAGAAGACAGAAGCCAAGTCACCATCAGTCTGTTCATCCCTCTTTTTATATGATCAGGGACAGCCAACAGTGGATAAAAATGCTCTTTGGTGTGGTGCTATTAAGATGGACTAAATACATGTGTCTATTACCTTTGACTCTTTGCTACTGCTCTGGGTAGATTTTCTTTATAATGATCTAGTAGGTGTTCCTAGGTTCTATGCTGATGTAAAAAAAGATGACAGATATATTTTAAAAACAAAACTAATTGGCTGGAAGGGACAGTTTGCATCCAAATCCTACAATGCACCAAACAACTGTGATGAACTGTACTGTGCTTTCTGGTATGAAGTTTTCCTGGCCAACCTCACCCTACTTCAAGCATCTCTGTCTACACACTATTTCTTCATAAGGCCCTAAGACCCATTTAATTTTTTCTTGCTCATTTCACTTGGACCGATTTAATCAGATAAATAAAGCACTCTGTATTTATGGCTTCTGTGAAAATATATTTTATGATATCTAAGGCTAAAACTGTTTTTCCAAACAAAATTTTTTTTAAAAACCCACAGTTTTTCTTTCTGTCTTCTTCTTCTTCTTTTGTTTTGTTTTTTGGATGGCATACACTGGAGTACTTCACAGAGATATACAGAAAACTCAACCGCTGAGCATAAAATGCAATTCACATTAAGGGAACTGCAAGTGATAACTGATTTTAATAAGATACTATGTAAATTACTTTGTGACAGTCCCAGAAATCGATTTCAAACACAAATAGGACAAATCCCTGGCTGGACAAAATGAACACTCAACAACTCTATCCACAAAAATAATGGCAAGATTATCAACGATGAGCAATGGAGAACGTAGAACAGCTCTCATCTCCAAGCTGGCACGCACAGCACAGCCTGGGTCACCTTCTGTTTTCTTTCTTTTGTACATCAACAGTCCGCTGCTTAACATTGCAACAAACTACAACACATCTTCAAGACTGTGGCCTTAAGAGGCAGGGAAAAAATAATTTTGGAGTGTTACTGGACTTGCAATTTATATAACGTGTATGCAGAAAAATGGGAAGGGGCTCCTCAAGATGACAGCTGTTGAGATAGAATTATGGGAGATACGCCGGATTATCTATGATCACATCAGCAGTAGCATTTTCTATAGTGTTCTGTGCAGCCTTTATGATAAACTGGAAACTACACGTCCCAGAATTCCCCCTGTGCACCAGTCTAGATTAGAGCCCTCAATTATCAGGCATTGGTGTGCAATTTGAGAATTTACATAGAAAGAGGAGCGGGTTAAAAACAACGTATAACAGAGATATGTGTATACTCATGTATACAGCAGCATAACTAACAATAGTTAAACAGTAGAAGATGTCAAAATAGCCATCTGCACACCAATGGATACAAGAACTGTGGTATATATACACAGTGGAGTACTACTCTTCCGCAATGACAGATAAATTAGAGACTGTTGTAGGAAAATGAATATACCTTGAGACTATTAAGCTTAGTTGAGTGAATCAAACTCAGAAGGCAAAATACTGCATGGTTTCTCTAATATGAGAAACCCAGAATATAGACATTTTATATAACCAATGGGTGTGACAGTGGAAGTTGGGGGGTGCGGTGAGGGAGGGAACAAGAGGAACAGTTGTTAGGGGAGGAGGAACTGTAATGTTGGAGTGACAGATATGAGCCTCAAGCTCAATGTAGCCATTGTATAGCACGTGTGTGTGTGTGTGTGTGTGTGTGTGTGTGTGTGTGTGAGCACACGTAGGTGTGTGTGTGTGGGGGGATAGGGTAATATGAAAATGTTGAAAGGTGTGAAGCAATTTATAACTGAATTACTTGAGAGTCACTCACTTTTTCAATGCTTCAGATGGAGATCTATGAAATTTTCCACAAGCTCTTGTGAACCACCAAGCTCAGTACTGATGACGATACTGTACCTCACAGAAGCCATTGCACTAGAAATTCAACATTGGGAATGGAACATGCCAGATGGGGGATCCCTGCTACATTTGTTCTCCTCTTTGCTCTAGCACAATGTCAGAGTGAGCCCTATGTGTACCTGTTCCCTAGGTCCTGTGTGAAAAATAAATGTCAGGAGTGACTTGAGAATCGAGTCCACCACTCTTAAAAGCTGTCTAAGAGTATAGTTAACGAACAGGGAAAACTGACCTAATTTAAATGTGTAAGGTGGGAATGAGAGAATTCCTCCTTGGAGTTGTCCTGTTTAAGCTGGTACCCGAGTACAAAGCTTTGATTTGTTCTTTCTTTTCATTGACTCTGTCACTAAGTGACTGATCATTCCCAGCACTTCTGGGTATATTCTTCTATTCAACTGGAGTAGTAACATTTGCCTTCCTCACTATTTTTATAAAACTATCCTGGGGATAATATGGTCTAGGCTCTTAATAGAAAATTTCCCCGAAAGATGCAATAGTTTATGTAAGTATGAATCCTAGTTGTAACAGTTACCAGACGGAGTAGAAAAAATTCCTGGCATGCTGAAGTGTGTCTTATTCACATATATATTTAAAGACATTTCTCCAATTCATTTAAAGACATTTCACCATTCTTCAAAATATGACATCCACTGAGGACACGGTATATACACTACAGCCAGGGAACAGTAAAGACTGCAAATGTGACCCTAGGGCCCCAGTATTCCAAAGATGAGCTCAGGCCTAGCAAAGCACTCAGAGGAATTTCACGTTTACCATGGTAGGTCCACACGTACAATGCAATATACTTCTTCCTGACAGTCCAGGCCCTTCTTTGATAATGTCTGTTCTAGGAAAATAATTCCATTAGTTGCTCAAGTTTATTCTGTTCTCTTCTCCATTCTCAAACACAACAAGTTTGAAAAGTGCAACATTAAAAAAGTCAACTCAGAAGTTATGTGTTGTGGCTCAAGGCCTCTACCCAGTAATCAGTCGACACAGCTTCATCCTCAATGACTGAGTTCTTGGAAGCAACAAAATTGAGGATGAGGCAGATGTCAAGGCTCATCCTCTTACTTAGTGTGCTTACCCTCAAAGGAAGATGGAACTCCATTCTCACGTGCAGTCAAGTTACTAAGACATGATGTCCTGTGTTTTTATGATTTTTTTTTTTTTTACTGAACAGATACTGTGTTAAACGGTGCTTCTGTTACTATAGAAAATAGTTGAGATATACAACTTAGAGAAAAGTTTTATTTTGGCTCATCCTAATTTCAGCCCATGGTCCAGACTCAATAGTCCACTAAGTCTGAGGTAACACAGGACATCACAACAGGAGTGTGTGGTGAGGGAAATGTTCAACCCATGGCCAGAGAGAAGGGGAGGAAAAGAACAAATTGGGATCTCAATATTTGTCTCAAGGGCATAGCATGGCCCCAATAACCCAAAGATCTCCCACAGGAATCTACCTCTGAAAGACTGTATCATCTCCCACAAGAACCAGGGACTGAGAACCACATTTCCACTATATAAGCTTAATGGGGGACATTTATCTCAATCACAGAAAATATGTATTGAGCTTTGAATAAGTAGAAAGTACTGCCAGGCATTGTGAGTACAGCTCTGAACAAACCCACATAATCTTTTCCACTCTTCCTAAAGGCTGCCTAAGAGGATAGTTAATGATCAGGGGAAACTGACCTAATTTCAATGTGTAAGGTGGGATCAGAGGAGTCCTCCTTGGAGTTGTCATGTTTGAGCTGGCACCCGAGTACGACAGAAGTCAGTAATGTGGACAAAATGTGAGACTTAGTACTGGCTATCAAAAGCTTTGATTTATGAGGACTTGAAGACATAGAAACCTGTTGTATCACACAAAGCAGACTACGAACCTGTGCATGTAAGACGTACAAATACATATTACAACTACCCTCATGAAGGGTAAAGCCTGGTACAGCTCAGACCAGGTTAAGCTTCACGCAGGAACCAGGAAATTCTGCACACGACTACGCCTATGATACATGGAGTATCTGTAAGCTACAAATGGAAAAATTGAGTCCTCTGTCTCCTGATCATGATTCTAGGCCCAGTTTTCTTTTGCATTTGAATCTCAAGTCCTTAGGACATGAATCTTGGGCCTATCATACTTGACATTGAAGGCTACATAAAAGGACAAGGGAAAATGGGATATGCACGGAAAAACAGTAATTTACACATAAACTACAGCCCACCCGTTCTTGCAGTAGTTGGTGCGGAAGGAAAAGAGATTGGGAACCAGTTGAACCAAAAATTGCTTTCAAATAGAAGGCCTAGTTAGGATTTTATAGATCAAATTTCAGACAGCACGGAAGATTTTACTTGGGAGAGTTGATGCAACTGGACTTTGCACTGGGAAAGATCCTCTCTCTGTCTCCGCATAAATGTTTGCAAGCTGTCTCCAGGAAGGCACTAACAAGTGACAGCCACATGGTTTGGTGATGTATATCATCATAAATTTGGAATTATTTCCTTAAGCATATATATATATATATATATATCAGGGCATCAAGATGTTTTACATTGGGTGTCAAAAATAATAGTTTCCCCATTTGCTGGCATACGATTTGGGCCAAGACGAAGTTTCCCAGTCTCATCTATCCCCTAGTCAGACGAACCAAAACATCATCTAGCTTTAAGCAGTTTCTTTGCTCCTATTTACTGGTATCCTGTGGTCATAAGCCCAAAGAACCTGGCTTCCCTGGCAGACCTGCTCATTCCAACACCCAAGTCCTTAGCACTGACCGATGAGTTAAATATGCAGATATATAGCTCAGTAAAACAAAACAAAACAAAACAAAACAAAACAAAACAAAAACCTTTAGCATGGTTTAGTTCCAAAATATCCCCTAGAAGTCCCAAATGTTCAGAGATCGGGTATTTCTAAGACGAATGGATTCTAGGGACCAATATGCTCATGAGTTTACTGCTGAAGATGTTAGTAGGAGCTGTGGTCTGACTGGAGCTGGGTCACTGGAGGCACAACTTGAAACGGCGTATCCTTTTCCCTGGCTATTCCTCTCTCTCTTTGCATCCTGGTTGCCACAAGGTGAGCAGCCTGATGCCTCCATGCCTTTCGACTGTCCCATTTCTGCTACGGAGCCAGCCAACCACGAAATGAATCCCCCAAACTCATGAGTCAAACCAAACCTCTCCTCCTGTTGTGAGTGTTGGGTATTTTGTCACACTGACAAAGAAAGCTGACTCATGGAGTCTTAGAAAATAAAGTCACACACCTCCAACCATTACCAGTACAAAATAAACAATTTATACTACGTGGTCTCCTCCTGCTCTTACCAATTCCATCTTAGCAATTAAACGGTTCTTGGCCACAAACAGGCAGCTTGGGGATAAGGCAATTTCAAACGCTTGACAGTGTCATTATGTTGCCTGATTTTGAAGCTAAAAGCTTTAGAAATGGCAACAGGAACTCAAGGTTTGGAAGAACTGGGCGAACCAAATGAATATTTTGAGGACTGAAGAATTCAGCAAAGACCACAACATGGATGCTCTCCAATGTTGCTATGCAAATCAAAATTTCTTTGAGCTATAACACAGAGCCTGTTCATTTTGAAATTAGAGACCTGCCAATATATTCCCAAGCAATGATTTTTTTTATACAAATCTTAGTCAGTCTCCCAATTCCTCTTCATCACTGTTTCTGGAGATAGGGATCTCCTTAGTAATTTTTAGATACTATAACTTTTAAGGAAAACAAACACAAATTATATTATACATTGGATTCGTAAGGCTCCCCTGCCACTTGCTACTAAATTCTGATTAATACGGGTGAAAAATCACTAAGTTTGACAGGTATGGTTTTCTCATCAAGGACTTGAAAATGACTATTCCTTTAAAGTACTGACACAGCAATAAAGAGCCCAGAGGTATGCATGACCAATCATCTCTCCCCACATCGACTGAGATGGATTAAAAGCTGGGTTCTTACCCTGGTGACTGGTGAGTTCTCTGGAAGCAGAAGGCAGGGGTGTGTAGTAGGTCTCTGGAGAAGCAGCAATGTCCTCATTGGAAGGCTACGAAATAAAAGCAAATATCCACATGAAGCAATACCAAGTCCTATATATCTCTGCTTACTAACTATGTCTTCCTGGAATCTTAGTTTGGAGGAAATATTATTCAGGAGATTCTCCTTAGGAGGCAAGAGCTGGCTTCACGGGAATAAATTTCTGCTGAACACAGGTAAAGTGGGGCCGAGGCTTTGCAAGGTCTCACTAAAGGGGGATTGGCTCTGAGACACTCCTGTGGTGACCTACAAAGAGGAGGAGGAGGGGGGAAAAAGAGGCTGAAGGCAGGAGACCGTGTAGACTTAGGATTCTATCATAGGCCTCTTCTTCCAGTAATTCCCACAAAACAAATGCAGGTTGTAAACGGATTTCTATGGAAACCAGTAAAGAGGCTAAACTCTGGCCCAGGGTGGTTGATAGAGGACTAGGCTAGACTGCATGAGCCCAACAGAACAGAGAAAGGCAGAGGAGCCAGAGGTGAACAATTCCACAGCATGGAGTAGTCAAGGGAAGGAGGGAAGGATGCAAATGGTCATGGCCAGTGAGGCCAATTTTCTGGCTAAGTCAACAACAGCACTGAGTTTCAGTTTTCTGATATTTTCGATTACACATTATTTGCATTTATATTTAATGAGATACAGTGAGGATGGACTCAAGTCTAAATGCAGTTCACTTGCTTCCTATATACCTTTTCACACAGCAAAATGGTACAATATGTACACATGAACACACACTGTTTTCAATGTGCCTGCATTTTGACTGTCATTTGTTACATAAGGCCAAGTGTAAATTTTCCACTTATTGGGGCCTCATGTTGACACTCAAAATGTTCAAAAAGTTTTGTATTTTGGAATATGTTGAATATGAAGTACTCAGATTAGGGATGCTCAACTTGTACAGTCGTTATCAACAAAACAGTGTCATTTCTAGTCCTTGAGAAAAATTTAAAAATGATTTTTCTCTGTACTCAGTCGTTCTCTGGGGCTGGGAGAACAACACAACGGTTAAAGTGCATGCCTAGCAAGTAGTCTGACTCCTCATAAGTGGGGTGTGGTGGCACATGCCTGTAATCACAGCACTCAGGAAGCTGAGGCAAGAATATTGCCGTGAGTTTGAGTCTAGACCTGGACTACAGAGAGACTCTATTTTAAAGACAAAACAAAACAAAATGAAACAAGAAAACAAATCACCACAGAGCTGTGATTGGGACAGCCCAGGATGCTAACTCTCTTCTGAACTCTACCTTACTGCGGGCTAAAGGAATAAGAAAGTACTACAGCTATCCGGTTGTTGATCACATAGTACCAATCACCACTAAGTCATATTCAAAGTGTTTGCTTACAGCAAGAAGCACCACCATTGAAACATAACTGAGATTTCTAAACCAAAGGCAACTTTGTTTTTTTTTTTTTAATATCCAAAATGAACATCTGCTAGGATCAAACTCCTAAGCTGACAACCTTTTGAGGATCCAAGAAAAAGTAAATTTCATTAAGGGTACATTTTTCTTTCCGGAATTGAAAATGCAGTCTATGGGATATATTCGCCCTGCTAGAGGCAGGTCTTTTCTCCAAAGAGATTACCTACATTATGGGAATCAAAACTAAGTAGGAGATTAGACCTACTAGCTAGAAAAATCCTTTCAACTTCGCTTCTGACATTTGAGATGTTTGATTAAGCAGCTTTTAATCGAGACTTAGAGAGAGTTCTGAATGGAGCAGAGTCCGCGGCTCCGTCCCCAGGTAGGAACAGATTTTGGGAAGTATTCCCTCACTTCAGCTCAAAGGCAAACAGATGAGTATTTAAAGCCTGACCCAGGAGCATTGGCTCCAGAAAGATAAAGGCTCTGTTTGCAAGAAAAAAGGTTTAAGAAGTAGGCAAGACTTGTTAGACAATGTATCATTAGATATCTGGAGCTCTACAAGAATGTGGAGGAGTCAGAGAAGGAATTAAAATTCAAATACTACAATTGCCACCTGCCCCTTTGCTTGCTATTCAAGGTCTTCTACAATCTCTGCACAAGGAGTGAAACGCAGTGATGTGACAGGATTCTACAGGGAGCATAGCACCTTCTCCATGCTTCAGACCAGACATCTGGTCATAACTTTTCTTTCTACCCATATTTCCCTCCCACTTCATCCTTTAAAAAATTAAATTATAAAAATAAACTGCGAGTCCCGCGTGAGTTTTATGTCTATGCTGCGGTAACTTTTAGTATTTTTAATCTTGAGTTGGATGTTGATTTGCTGACAGCTTTTCCTCAAGTTTTGGGAAGCAGCACTACCTTTTAGCAAATACCTCTGACCATGCAAAACATTAGAGCTCTGTAACCAAGAATCAAATAATTATTTAGTTTCGTTTCCAGTTGTAGACCGTACACAAATGGTATAGCTTGAGTTGTTTTGGAATCATCATTCCAAGCCCAATACTTAATACTTTGCTGCCGAAGGTTCATTTATAAATTCAAGTCATGGAAAAAAAAAATCTAGCCCAAGAATAATTTTGCATACTACACCTTTTGGTGGGATTTTCATGACCCCAAGTTTAGGAAGACAATGACAAATCAAGATTCGAACTATGATTTCTTTGACTCAGCTTTTATAAAAACAAAGACGATGTTATGTTCTCTGAGTCCTGTGCCAGAAAAGCACATGATTATGATATAAAAGAAGTGGATGAGAAATGCCTGAAACTTGTGCACGTTCTGCTAAAAACCAAAGAACTCCCCTTGGAACTGTACTAGTGCATCCACAGAATACTGTGTATGAAATAATAGAGCTGTCAGAAGAAAATTTTGCATAAGGTTTTCTCTGACATGGATTAAAAAGAGTTGCCTAAAATGAGAAATCAGGGAGTTTGGGTAAGTCTGAATCTTTAGAACTATAAAGATTCTCAAGTATTTGAATCCTTGCCAGTTCTTCTAAGTGCCCATGGCAAGGATTTGTACTTTCACATTTTACTTTTATCTCCTGAAAGAAGATATTTGTGCCATGACTGTAATAAAATACATGCATCTATGATACACGAAGAATGTCTCTACCTCATTAAGAAATGTAACAAATAAAATGAAAAAAAGAAATGTCAGGAGTCTCAAAGAAAACACTTAATGGGTAATACACACAGAAGAGAAGTTGTCAAATTCGCTAATACTAAAGGCAAAGCAAATTAAAACAGGATATAATTTTTCCACCCATCACCTTGGCAAACTGTTAGTCTCATAATAACAAGTGGCAGTGGGGATGAATCGAGGCGAAACTGGCCCTCTTATCCCTTGCCAGCAGGAACACGCTTTGGTTCAACTACTTTGGAGAGTAATTTAGCAGCACCTAATAAAAATTGGAAATTGGTACCATGATTTCATTTAAAATATACACACTATGGAAAATTTCACACAGGTCAGCGAGTTGAGACATAAAACAATGTTTATTACAGCATTATTTATAACAGAAAAACTGGAAATAACTTAAGTGCCTGTCAATGAGGAAAATGGATAAATAAAATGTTATAAATTCATATGGCAGCATGGTATTTAACATTTAAGAGCAATAAAGCAGATTTATATGTCTCAATTTAAATA
Source organism: Ctenodactylus gundi (assembly GCA_004027205.1). Lineage (NCBI taxonomy): Eukaryota > Metazoa > Chordata > Mammalia > Rodentia > Ctenodactylidae > Ctenodactylus > Ctenodactylus gundi. The sequence goes on from PVKB01001335.1 coordinate 95,947, forward strand.
AGCCTAAAAATTTATACAGAGTAAAAATGTGAGTTGCCAAATGACAAATGTAGTATAATGTTGCATGAGTAAATACGTGGCCCTTTGATTTTATACATGCACGATGTCTTTTTTCTTGCTGTGACTCAATATCTGACATGTACAACTTGAGGGAGGAAAAGTTTATTTTAGCTCACAGTTTCAGAAGCTCACAAGTCCATTCGTGGGTGAGCAACTGGAAAATGGTGGAAGCACATGGAGGAGGCAGAGTTAGGGGTAGATCCCCATGGCACTTCTAAATAGGAAGCCAAGTCCCAAAGGAAGGGAGGAAGTTGCATTCCTCCTTCCCTGTCCCGTCCCAGTGATCTGGCCCTCTGAGTCCAGCCTCGGTGTTCCATTCCTTCCAAGGTGAAACCCTGAATCCACCACACACCTGTAATCTAATCCAACTGTAGTCTATAATAATCTACCATACACCTGTCTTCTACCAAACACCTATAATACACTACACACTCATAATCCACCCCTCCAGACCAGGCCTCAGTCTCCTGACAGCACAGGGTTCCATAGATAATACATAACAACCAAACACATGAGACTTTTCAGGGACATTCCAGATCCAAACCACAGTATATGGGACTTCTAAACATTATCAAAGGCATGAACTAAATTTACAGAAATGCCACCTCTGCCAATGGCCAGGGTAACAGAACTTGGGCTAGTGGGATATTAGAGAACTTCAATTTTATAGATGATGGTTATTTTCCTTCATCGAAAGGGTATATTTAACATGAACACAGTAAAATACCAAAAACTACAAATTTTGCATGGTAGTTAAATGCATTTATACCTTTTCTAATTTTTCTACATTACAAAAATTTATTGAAATTAAACGTGAAATTTGAAAAATCAATGTCTCTCATTACTTCTCCCTAGTTTGGAAATATCTTGAAATAAATGAACAGGAAAAATAGAAAAGGCGATGCTCCCATCAGCCCTCTGATGGTATGAACCCACTCGAGGAGGAAATTTCCTCAGGCAGTTCTCTAGTCCTGACATAACACAGATTCATGCTATCTTTGGTTAGATTTTTGGGATGAAATATCCCATTGCTACTTCTTCTAAAGCTATTGAGTATGACCCACAGGATGGAAAACCTGCTAATGGGTAAATGTACCAAATCTCGATGTCTTCGTTCTGCCTTTCCAAGTCCCTAGTGCTGAGAATTTGCCAAAGCTCACCGGAGGTTGCTTGATTCGTCTCCTATTCACACTTGGAGAGTTGCTTAGAGTTTTTTAAAATCCATATCAATCACAGTCACTAACATACTGCACTCTGCAATATCCAGACTGCAAGGAAGAAGATGTAACTTTGGCAAACTTGCAGAAAAAGAGGCCATGGAAGTAGAACGCACTCTACAAGGAACTAGCGGGGTGGAAGCTTCACTCCACAACTAGGGCAAACAAGTGTCGTTGGGTAAATGTCTGAAGTCCAAGGTCCTTCCCAATGGGTGCGTGCAGAGATTACAACTGCAAACATCAAGGATGCGCCGAAGAAACATGATACACCACAGGAGAAGAGATCTGGCGGGCTTCAAAACAAGAAGGGGGAGGCTCCAAAGTTGTTTAATAGCCATAAATCTCCCACTATTTTTCACAAAATACCATCTAAGACCACAGCTCCACAGCTCACTCGCCATCACTCAGCTCAAGTGGAACGCTATGGCGTGCCCACTCACCCTTAAATCATACGCCGCACAAAGTGATCCCAGGTCTGGGAGATTTGTCAGCCTCTTCAAGTAAAAGCAATCTTCACTTTTCATCACAATTCAGCCCCTGAAACCATGGTATAAAGCTGACGCTTCTAAAAACATTTATTTTTCTCTCATAAGAAAACACATCACTCATTTCGTTATCCAGCATTTAGTAACCACCTACTAGATGTGGAGCCCTGTGCTGAAAACATTAAGACAAAGAAAATGAGTACCACAGTTGTGTCCCTGAAGCAGGAGAAGAAAAAACAGACCAGCTTAATATGGGGTATGCAGCGGCACCAATCCATACCCCACCCTCAAACTCTGAATTAAGGCAGAATGTTGTCCCACCCTCGATTGTGGCATCTGAACACCTGGAACAGCGACTGTCCTTATGCCTTTCTCATCTGTACTAAGGAAGAGTTTCCAAGTTTTACTTTGTTAACTTTGCCAAAACTGACTACCCTATTAACCCTTGTACCCAGTTCACTGCCAGAGATACAGGAGGAAGATGGTCAAACAATAACAAAATCTTTTAAAGCCAAAGATAACACTACACATCATCACTGCCACCGAACCCCAAATGACATGCCAAATTGCTAGAATCAGAGAGTGATGGCATGCTGAGCCTGAAGGATGGGGTGGGAGCCTGAGGGCTGTGGCTTCCCGCCCTGCTCACTAGAGCAGACAGCAGCAGGCGCTCTGCGAGCAGGCCGGAAGTGGCAGCGTCACGTGGATTGAGATGGGAATGATATCTAGGTTTGGAAGCAGGAACAGCCATATCTTGTTCAGGGATGAATGTGGAAAGAATTAGAAAGAAAAAAAAACATAAAAGGCCAGGTGGGGATGAAGGTGAATTCATAACCCTGAGACCAAGAGAGATTCCAAAGGGTCAGAGACGAGAACGAGGCTGGGCATTAAGGCTGAGTGAGGGCAGGGAGGACAACGCAGCTGAGAAGCCATGCAGGGAAGCCACGAGGTGGGGGAGGAGGACCGCGCCAGAGCTTGCGCCTGGGATACAGGACCCTTGGAAGGCAGGCAGCGAACTTTGGTTTCTCTCTCACCTCCCAGGGGCCCAATTCTACCAGCGTCCAAACTCTGAGCCAGAGTGACAGTTCTCAAATATTCATGTTAGAAAGGGAGAAAGGTGTAAGGATGGAAAAGACTCAGAAAAGGGACAAAAGAAGATCTGTGGCCTGAGCATTCTGTTGGCTATGACGTAAGCAATCGGTCATATACTATAAGAATTGGAGAGATCATCTAAAGAAATAACTTCTACAAGAGTTCTGCAGACCCTTATAAAATGGAGAAAAGTAAGAAGAATCTAAATATTAGTTATAATGCAAATTTCAAATTTTCTAATGGTAACCAAATAAAACTAAATCTAAAATAGAGAAATATGCAGAACTATTTATAATATATTAAGTGAGCACTGTATGTCTTAAAAACACATATGCTACGATTTTAACTATATAAAATTTAGAATTGCTAGAACTTACTAGAACTTAAAAAATGTTTGTTAGCACTGTGATCAGAGGTGGTATAGATTTTTTTTAACCTTTTAATACAGGATGTCCAGAACTTCGTCAATTTTTCCTATGTATGACAACATTCACAGTACTCTGTACATGAAATTAGTGTCTGCATGATTTTTCTCATAGTGTCAGTTTTACTTTAAGTATTATGGCAAATTCACAGTGATCAAACAAATGTGTATACTATATTATAACATATTTATATTTTAATATGTGTGGTGACCTGTGGGACACCCTGCTACTATTTAGATTTTAAAGTATTTAAAGCTTAAAACCTACTTACACACCAGGAGTGACACGAAACAACTTATTTTTCATCAAGTGTTTCTCCAATGAGAAGTAAAAGACAGACGGAAGAAGAGGGAAACATACTAGGAGTTAAGGAAGCAGCAGCAGCTGGGAAGGCAAAGAGGGTGTGAGACAGCAGGGAGCACTGCGCGGATGTACCCTAAGTGCTAACGCTATTCTCCTACAAAGCTAGGGCCCGTTACCACCCTCATTTGAAAACTGAAATCAAGAGATAAAGAAAAACCCAAGACTCTAAAGTCCAGAATGAGACTAGAAACCATATTACCTGTAGACTTAACACCCACCTTGCTGCCCAGCACCCACCCTGTGTAAGAGCACCCAGGGTGCTGTGACACCCACTGCCCTGTCAGGTGCCTCTGGTCTGCTCCCTCGTTCAAAGATGCAGACCTTAAGGTTTCAGGGGCCAAGTCTGACACGGATAGTGAACATTGCAGCATTTAACGAAGCAATTTCTCAAATCATTAAGGAAAGATTATCATTGAGAAGGAATTTACTAGTCGTGTGGATAATTCTGATAAAGGTGGGACATTCTACTTAAAAACAATCATCCTTATGCAAAGAAGTATGATGAAGCACGAATCAATGTTGCTACTAATTAATTCTTGCTGGGATTTAGTTTGGAGAGTATGTTCCAACACAGAACATAAGCAGAACAAACTATATTTTAACCTCCAATTACTGTGTGGGTGTATCACATTTCTTGAGCACTGATATGAAGGCATTTTACATGTATTTTCCATTTAGACCTCTCCGCAACATTATCATACATGTACTTTAGTTTAGTTTTGGTGTTGTTGCTTTTCTTTGGTTGGTTTTGGGTTTTGCAATACTAACGGATTAAGCCCAGGGCCTTTGCACTAAGCCACGTTCTCACTATACTCAGCACCCCTTTCTTCTTTTAATATTTTAAATGCAAGCAGAGTCTCACTAAGTTATTAAGTTCTCTTGGCTAAGTTCAAATTTGCAATCATCCTTCCTCAACCTCCCAGAGTGCCTGGATTACAAGGATGTACTATCACACCTGCGATAAGAACCCTTATTATTATTGTTTTACAAATAAAGTAACTGAAATTTGAGAGAGGTTATATGACTTGTCTAGAAACACCTAGTTAGTACATGGAAAATCTGGAGTTCTGAACAACCAATATACCAAGGTATTTGACAACAAAAACTCTCCCAGATTTATTAAGTATGCATATTGAAGCCAATAACACATATGTAGTGAGATTCAACTTACGTTAATATGAAACTTGCTTTGTAGCTTGGTGTGTAAATATAACTCTTTATTAATAAGTAAAATAATCAGTTCACAATTTAGACATGAGTACCTTGTGTCTCTGAGGCCTTTCAGGTTCATATACTTGGTGGCATACCGGAATTAATTTTATCAGTTCACAAGAACCAATGACAAATTTCCAGGAAGTTTGTAAATCAGATTTAAAATATAGACACTACTCAAAATGAAATTATATGTGCTTATAACTGAATAAATTACGTTAAAAGGTAGCGACAATATACAAAAGTCTCATCACTTTCTAGTCATTTTACAAAACTATACTTTTTTTTTGAGACTCAGCGTTACAACATCGTCCAAGCTGGCTTTGAACTCGGGAGGTAGCCCAGACTGTCTTTGAACACATGATCCTCCCCTCTCAGCCTCCTGAGTTCTGAGATAACAGGAGTGCACCACAACACCTACCTTCAAGATTATACTATTACTGTTTTTGAAATTATTTGCGTCTACTGCGGTAGTATAGTAGAAATACTACACAGTGACGCACTATCTCTCCCTAACTCTTTAGCGACGTGGGCTAGCCATAGTGGGAGCGTTTGGAGCGGAAATTCACAAATGCTGCAAGTGATGGACTAGTGTGCTGACTCTGTGTTTTTCCAAACTGAAGGACATAATGGAGAAAATATTAATGATGTAGATTAAACTAACAGAATGTTGGGGTCCACAGGCATTAATTGTGATTAGGACAAAAAAACTGAGGAAATATTCTCCTAGTATTCAAAACGATTGCTCCATTCATTAAAGCAATGGCTCCTGGTATACTCACTAATGTAAAGGGCTAAAACAAAAATCAACTTACATTCCTGTTGGGACTATACTTGCTGTCAGTTGCAAACATATATGCAGACGCAAGATGCAAGAATATGGGCAAAATCACTGAAATTATCTAAGAGAATCAAGTGGTTGTAGAGAATTTATAATAGAGTATGAAATATTTCATTTTTATTTGTCAACTGCATTCTACATATCCCTTATGTAAGTAAAAATTAAAGTAAGTGCATGTATGCATGCTGTATGTATACTTTCTGTGAGACACCTGGCTGTTAACTAGCATAGCACTAGAGTTTACTAAGTAACATCTCTTCTAAAGTATATTTAGCTTGAAACAAAGGGCTATTTTATGGTTTAAGAAAGGAAAATATAGTAAGAGAAAAGCTAATTAAGCCCCTTGTCCTCTTTTTCTCCTGCTCAGATGCTATATTGACCAAGATTTAGAGACAGGGTTCATTTGCTTACATGACCTGGAGGTTTTTACTGACATTCTTTAAGCCATACTTCTCTGACGTGTATTTTCTTTTTTTCTTTTCTTTCTTTCTTTTTTCTTTTTTTTTTTTTTGAGACAGGATCTCACTCTGTAGTTCAGGCTGGTCCTGAACTCACCATGTATCCCAGGCTGCCCTCAAATACATGGCAATCCTCCAGCATCGGCCCCTGAATGCTGGTGATTATAGGCATGCACCACCACACCTAACTTATGCAGTGCCGGAGAACTGAACCCAGAGCCTTGGACTTGCTAGGTAAGCTCTCTAACTGCTGAACTACATCCCCAGCTCTTGTGCACATAAAATAATAGTGATATCAATGTCTAGGAGGGAGGCAACTAAGTATTTATTATGGTTTGGACCTGGAATAGTCCCCGCAAGTCTCATATATTTAAATGTTATGGATTGTCTATAGAACCATGTGCTGTAGGGCGATGGGGGCATGTCAGGAGGATGCTCCCTGCCTTCCTATGTGGGACTTGACTCAGCTTCCTGTTTGTGACGTTGTGAGGAGCTGCCTCCACCTCTGCCTCTGCCATGTACTGCCACTGTTGGCGGCCGCCCCTGAATGGACTGTGACCTTCTGAAACCATGAGCTAAAATAAACTTTTCCTACTATAATTTGTGGATGTAGGGTATCTGTCATAGCATTAACTAAGACAGTAAAACTGACACATATGTTTACTCTGTATCTGGAACTTTCTTAAACTGTTTCCAAGTAATAACCTATGTAGTCTTCATCACAGTACCATGAATGATTACAACTTCTAGTTTGGATTTACAGATGAAGAAACTTAAGATGAATGAAATTAGGAATATTGATAAGGACCTTTCTTAGGTTCTTGGGTCACTGGTACCTGGTAGGGCCAGGATATAAATACAGGCAAGCTGCCTCCAGTGGCCACTGTCTTTACTATCAAAGTTATTCTGCCTCTCTTCACAACAAAGGTCAAGATTAAGTAATGTAAGAGACAAGAATATTGGTCACTGCTTATTACATATTAGCTATTATTTATTCTTATCTCATTAATTTTTTACAACATCTCTCCAACTAGACTACATTTCTTACGAGGTACACTGATATTGTATATATTTTTCCACTTGTCATAGTGACCACATAGTGACCACATAGAGCCCTTCATACACCTTGTGATTACTCGTTTATTATACTACTAAACTTTCCTCTTCACTTCTTGGGCACAAAAGCACTACTGAGATTGTTCTGAAAGCAAGAGTCACGAACTCTCCAACCTCATAGTCATCCAAACTCATCCACAGAATCACAGCATACCTGCGATGGTGCAGCAGTTTGTAGGAAAGGGCTACATATGGCATTTTTCATCTGGGTCTGTTGGACAGTCTCAGAAATAATATTATGTCATGGTAGTCCCAGAGGCTTGATTTATCTTGGCTTAAAAGAAGGAACTAGCCTCATGTGTCTCTCTTCCTCTCACAGTTTTTTATTCTTGAGGGCTGCAGGTCAAGTTTGTCCTTGGAACCAAAGTACTTTTCCAAAATGAGGTGAAGCCAGCTCTGTCAGCTGGGCCAGCTCTGCTGTCAGAGCCTTTCCCAAATACATCAGACCCTCTGCTTGTAAAAATAAATTGATACCAATGCACAAAATTTATTAGCAGATGACAGCCTGGTTCATAATGGAAATATGGAGAAAACATCATCCTTCAAAACTGACAGTTTATCCATCATGCCTCAGATTCCTGAGATACAGGCAGACACTGTCACATACAATCCGCTGAGGACACATCTTGGATCTCCCTGTGACAGGAAACTCTGAAATAATCCAGAAAAAGGGAAGGACTCACTCTGCCCTTAGTGTGCTTGGTCATAAATTTTTAGCATTAACAGAAGGAACATGTGGCCCGGGCAATGAATGATGGGGGATGTCAGGAGGCCTGCAGCTCTCAAAAGCTTCTTCTTTTCTCCCAGGGATGATGAACTGGGTCAAGGGTCAGAGAGAGTTGCCACACTGCTGTGAGGGACATGGATACCCTGCTATGTGTAAGCGAAGCCAACAGGTGGCAGAACTCCACTGCTTACGCACCACAGCTGGCTCTGCTGCTGGAGCTTTGGGGACCAGGTCACCTGCCCCATTTGCCTTCCAACTTCTGACTAGCTTGTTATTTGTATTGATAAACTTGAGGGCATTTCGAAAGGCCGTTTAATTAGGAATAAATGCGAGAACATTTGCGGGGAAAACCAAAAGTCTGATCTCTACAGGCTTAATGAGGCGACCTGCCCAACCTCCTATGAAAATAATTGGGCATTGTATTAAAATCCTATTTGGAAAATGTAATTGTGGTAGTAAATTGGAATGAAGTGAACATGGTATTAAAGGAGAAAAAATACACTCGCTGCCAATTTTATGGGGCCTTAAAATATGTATGTTCCAAAGTTGCATCCTTTGGAGGCTTGCTCAGTGCTGCTACAGCTGGGAAACTTTGTAAATGAGATACAAGGGGAACTTTAAAATTCACAGATATTTTGAGTAATAACAGTCACAAATGTGAAAGGGAAACTCAAGAAAGGCAAAGAGAGACTTAGTGGGCATATAGTCTTAACTGGGTCTTAATACCAAAAAAGGAGGTGGGGGGAGTCTATGTAGACGTAAATAATACTCCAGGCCTCTTCGGTGTCAGTGTCTATATGATTAAGGTACGAAATCCATCCACATACATACAACAGCAAAATAAACATGGGTTTTCTTGTGTATGTTATAATATGTGCATATAAGAAATGCAGGTTACTGGGTTGCTTCCACACAGAGTCAAATGTTGGATTTTGATCCACTCCCCAAAATGAATCCCAAAGAATGGCAGGAGAATAAATTACATGTTGATCAAGGTACCAGTGTTTGAAAGAACATGAGCGGGGCTACCATTCCTCGACACAGGATCCTTTTAAGTGTTCTCAGTCTCTGAAAAAGGCAAATGAACTTCTCACCGTTCGTATTTGTTTTATCCAACTTCCAACCTTTCTGAGTCCCCGTCTCATGAAAGACCTGAAGCTGCTGACTCTAAGCGTCCAATTTAAATATATCTGTGTTTTTCTTTTGCTTCCTCTCTAAGTGCACGCCAGCAGGCCTCGACATTCAGCCAGAGTTTATTTCAATATTAGTGGAAAACAAGCCATTTTTCAGCTTAATGAATAGCATCAGTGTCTGCCTTTTAACCAAAAATGTGACCTTAAACTTGATGGATCTCACTACAAGGCACATTTTCAAATTATTTTTTTCTACCCGGGGTTATAAATACCATCTCCCAAATTATTGTGACAGCTGTGAGGGGGAAAGCCCGCATCGCAGAGGCAGCGGCCTGGAAACAAAACTCAGACCGAAGAAATGGGAGTCTCGTTTGTGGAAAAGTAAAAGAGGATACAGGAGAAAAAAAGAAGAGGCACTGAGGCAGGGGATAAGAAACACCTTGCCCGAGCCATGCACACAGGGAGAAGAGCTGTGTCAGGCCACTGGAATGCCCACACTTCCGTGTTACTACCAGTTTTGCTTCCAGATCGTCCTGAATTGGCGAGAGGTCTGAGTATTATTGATGCAAAAAAACTCCAACGGGACATCTGATATTTCTTCCTTATTAAGGACGATGGCGCATAATTGATGTACCTGGTGCCCAGCCAAATCCAACTTTTTGAGAATGCCGCCTCAAATGCAGACGTTATTTTTGTAATACTGAACGCCAGAAAACAATGATCTGGCATTCACCGTTGGTGACTAAGACCCTGAATTTTCATCTAAAAGCGTTTTTGAGTTATTGCTGTAGATGGGGTGCAACAGCACAAGGGAATTTTATCCATGTTTCTCCCATGAATCATAAATGAGGAAAAAAATTACCGCCTAAATTGCACTTAAAAGGAATAAAGTCTTTTCATGTCATACATGATTTATCAAAATGATCTCATTTTAAGGGTACTGTGGTGTATCTTGATTAATCACGTTAGGAAGCGTGATGAATGGGCTCTTTAATGGTAACGCAGGATTTATGGGCAACATCCCGACTTCAACCAGAGGCTAAGAAGTAAAATACACAATAGATAGCTCATGCAGATAGGATGTCAGGGATGCTCGGACTTGGTCTAAAATCATACCCCGGACGTTCTGAAACCAAGGAGCAGCGCTGGGAAACTAGCTCTGCACGCAAACTTGGGTTCCCGTCTACCCCTTCCCCAACTTGTTGCGAGGGAAAGAGAATTCGCTCGCAACCTTCAAAAGAAGGTGTCTGCAATGTAGAGAAACCTTCACAAACTCCCAGTAGGAAGGCAGGGACGCTGCTTTAGAGATCCGCGCTCTCTGCCCTTTCGTCCTATTTCAATATCCTCTTCACATTTCGCTTTAATATCCTAAATGCCTTTTTTTTTTTAAGCCTGCTCCCACTAATTTCCTCTAAGGCTGACAGATCAGAGACTTGCCTCAAACCGTTCCTTTAGAGCCGAGGAGCCCTCCTCATAATCCCGCTGCTTGTCCGCAATTAATCCTTCCAGTTGCCACATTATTACCACCACCACCCACAGACAGAGGAAGCTCCGACCCACTGGACACGGGCTCCCGACACTGCTTCAAAGGTGCCAATCACGGCCGCGTCAGAAAGGTGCCTGCTGGCAGCATCAGAGACTCCGGTCCTCCCCGCTGATCAAACATTCTTCCTCAGAAGATTAATTCAGAGTCTCCGCCCATTTCCTCCATATCCTCTTTCCCTTTTGGGTTTACCCAACGATCCATCTTGGCCTCCAAAAGGGAAGCCATGGATAATAGAAGCCCTTTCAAAACAAAAGCTGGGCAAAGGCAAATTTAAATCCCAGCTGTTATCAACTTTTTTTTTAAACCCATTTAAACATCTTAAGGCGCTGAGGATTAGGGCCTGGCCTGAAATGCCATTCTTTGATCAAAGACCCCAAGACTTTACACAAACATAATCACAAGGCCATGGGAGCTGCTCGCAAGGCGGAATTGATTTGTTTGACTGCAGCTCTTGGGATGGGGAGAGAAGCCCTGCACTCACTTTCCTAACTCCTGACGTACGTATCTCCAGGCCAAGTGACACAGAAATTATATATGTTTTTCTTCCTATGTCTTAATTGGAGCCGTCACTTGTGGATTCAGACACAGCTGTGGGGAGAGGGTGGAGGAAGAAGGGAATGTGGGAAACAAGGGGACCGCTGAGGCCTGTCCCTTCAGGGCTGGGAGGAGAAGGAGGGACGTGAGAACAGAGCAGCTCCACAGCTCCACTGTCCTTGAGGTGGGACAAAGCTGGCCTGGCAGCGAGAGACCTGTGTTCACTCACACCGGCCAGCCCTCCTGGAATCTCCTCTACGCACTGAGGAATTTCAGTTACGGGACCGAGGCTATGAAAAGAAGCTCAGGAGGAGGAATTAGCAGAGCTCTGAGCCAGGGCCTGTGGACAGGTAGCAGGTGGTACACAACAGTGTCTTTCCAGGGCTGTGAAGGCTGAAGAGACCATTGAAAGACCACACTCATGTACATGGAAGTCTCTTTATTACCTGAAGGCCAGTTAAGGTTTTGGTTAGAGAAATTTTAGAGACTTTTAGGAGCTATGCTCAATTTGTTACATTACAGAGGAACTAGTACAATATAGAATTAAAATCATTAATAATCAAGAACTGTTGGCCAGGTGTGGTGGCTCACACATGTGATCCCAGTATTCTGGGAAACTCTGGCAGGAAAATAGCAAGTTTGAGCCTCACCTGAGCAACTAACGAAACGCTGTCTCAGAAAATAAATAAATAAATAAATAAATAAAACCTAACAGCTGATAATGTGGATCAATGCAAGGGCCCAAGGTTCAACCCTCAGTACAACAAAAAACTTTTGATGGTCTAATGGTACAGGAACATCTACATTTCCACAGAAAGAAGGTACCTTGCAGAATCTCCTTTGTTAAACAATTCAGGGGGGGAAAAGGTGTCTTTTTCATTGCATGGGATGAAATCGAATTCGAAGTACGTTAAGGAACCAAATGAAAAGGTAGGTGCTTTAATGAGTCCAAAGAAAGATCTATAGTTTCGGACATGGTTGGATCCAGAATGCCTAAAACTTACCACCTGGACTTCCTACTTCTCAGTTCTGTTACCTTGCTAGGTTCTCGACACAGTAACCTCCAAGGAGCTTTAGATTATACTTTTCCAACTTCAAAGATATTTCTCTTTTCTGAAACTTCTAAGTAAAATCTGGGAGTCCATGACTTTGTTTGAGTTCCAGGTCCATCCCTGAAAAGAACCCCTGCCCAGTAGAAGGAACATGCTGCCAAGCTGGGCCTGGATCCTGAAACCTCCTTTAGTGCTGAGAGAATGGCTGGCACCCTAGGGCACTGGTGACAAAGGGTGACGAGGAAGTTGTTCCCCAGAAGGATACTCAAAATGTCACAAGTGTAAATTCCCCTTTGGTCGTGAGCAATCACTTATAGAAGTCTGTTGGTGTCCCTCACTACATTTCAGATACTGTAAAAAATCTCATCAACATCTTTGGGCCACATGAAACCCAACAGCCTAGTCCTAAGTCAGCATCTACAACTAATGGCTTATACTGTCTGAAAAAAATCTTCCCAAATAGCTTTGATATACATGTATTTATTAATAAATTAGGCTATCCCACTGCAGATTAAAAATAGAAACAAGCATCTAAGGGAAACAGCACGACGGATGGTGGGTAAAGGTAGCTGCTGGGGTCACAGCATGACATGGAAAAAAGAAACGTATATATATATTTGCTTCAGTATAAGCCCAGATATCACTCACCCCTCCACACATACTTCAGCAGGACAGAGTGAGAGTCAGTTTACTTCTCTCAGTATGAATCAGAAATCATTTAGTAGGCATAACTACTAATTACATGTATCAAGAAGCTCCTGCCACCCATCATCTATGAGTTGCTACTCCATTGTCATTTTGTCCACATGGAACAGATAATACCAGATGTGGCCAGATTGAAAGGAACAGTGCAGTAAGTCCTCCAGGAACAGCATTCAATAGGAGGCATGTTCATCATGAGACCCACTGTTTTTTGCCTCTGATTTTTAATGTTACAATTAAAAAGTCAAGAATACAATTCCTGCATTTTTATATTAACAATATAGTATGTTTTATATGTGACCCAAACCAATTCCTTATCACTAAAAAAAGGCAAAAATGTTTAAAAAGTAGACAGAGGCTGGGAATAGCTACTCTAAAGTTTTTATCATGATCTACCTAAACTTCAAATGTTCACAGAAATGAATTCTAATATATATATTTCTCATTTTTCCAAAGGCATTTCCCTGTCACTCTGCCACTCAGACCCACTTTTAATACCTAGGCTGTGTCTAAAAGAGATGTAAAGGTCATCTTCCCTGAATACAACCCAGATCCAGACTCACTGCTATCTCAGTGGATGCCAACAACGTGTCCTGGGTTGCTCAGGGGATTCTCTGAAGACTCCGATTATGTGTGAGCTAGGAGGCAATGCTGGGATCCCAGCAGACTTAGTACTGGCAGTGACACTTGAGTTTTATATTCCCCTAGAGACTCAAAGGAAGTAGGCAAGACCCAGCTTGCAACTCAACAACATCCACTATGAAAACCCGAGTGGGACACACACCAGTACTCGATCAGGCGACTAACTGTCTTCTGGGCTAGACAGGGCTGCCCACATGATCTGTCTACTTCAGGGCAGCAAACATCTGAAAAAGATCCACATAATTGGATGCTGAGATTTTGAAGGGGCTGCAGCACATGAGCATGTATGTACATGTGCTGATTGCAGGGGATAAGCACAAAAGAATCCAAGCTCTAAATACAGTCTTTCTTTATAGAGTTAATACTAACCGTTAGTTTGAGAACTTTTCTAGATAAGGATTTTACTTTTGTAGATAAGGACTTTACACTATTAAATATTAACTTTCACAATCCCAACGCTTTTACTACTACAAAATAGTTGGTATGGTAAGATAGAGGCAATAAAAATGGCAAAAAAAATAAAGGTTCTGTGGATGAAGAATGGTTTCAAAAAGAGTCCTCAAATCTATTTTTCCTTTATTTTGCTATTGCACAATTTTTTTTTTCTAATAATCACTCACAGAGCTGTTCTTGACAGCGGACTTTTGTTTTATGCTATCGATAATTGTTGACATTAAAAGTTTCATTCATCTAAACATATATGTGTAAAGCCATTTCCTTGAGAAATTCCAGACCCATACACATAAATACTATGTGAGAAATGACAACCAAACATCAACAGCAGCAAGTCTTATGTGCTGTGTAAGATCTCTAATCATTCCAGCAGCCGTCTTCTCCTTGTGGCCTAAAGAAAGTACAAATATGACTCAAAGCATTATTTCTAAAGGAAATACTACCGCATAACTCTGAAACTCTAACTTCTCATAAAATTTGTGGTTGGCAAGACTCAGTCTCTAACCAAGTCAGCATGAACCTCCCTCTTATGGTAGATCCAATTTGGGGGTATTTAAGTTTAGGATAGTCCCAGTGCCAAAAAGTAACAGCAAAAGAAAGGGAAAGAGTGGGAGAAAGGAAAAGAAGACACGAGAGAAGAAAATAAAATATTTAGGAGTTATTTCTGAAATGACTTTCTAGACACAGAACTATTTTCCAACATTTTCCTGATTCCATTCTAGCATGCTGTTATGGTTTGGATCTGTACTATAAGCCAAAGGCTCGTATGCTGACACTGTGATCCCCAACATAGCGATGCTCTGAGATGTGGCTTTGGGGGAGTAAATGAATCAAGGGCTCTGATCTTCACGGATTCATCTACTCACTGTTGGTTTACTAATCAGATTTCTCATTGCTGGGGCAAAACACCTGACAGCAGTAAATTAAAAGAGAAGAGGTTTATATTGGCTCATGGCTTTTGAGGGTTCAGTCTGTGGTTAGTTGACTTCAAAGTAGAAACAGCATGGCAAAAGGCCATGGTGGTAGAGCAAATCTACTCACTTCTTGGTGGCTGGGAAGCAGAGCAGGAGAACAGCAGCACAGAGGAAGGGCCACAGAAACAGATAGAATTCCCTCCAGGAAGAAACCAGGCACACCCAAAAGTCTGCTTAATTTATCCAGTTTAACTGTCAAAGATTGTTTCATAGTTTGATGGGTTGTTAGGAGGTTAACAGAAACTCTGGAAGCGGGACCTGGTCGAAGGAAGTAGATGCTTAGGGGCATGACCTTGGGAACTGTACCTTGTCCCCAGGTGCTTCTCCGTCTCTGGTTTCCCAGAAGCCACAAGGTGGGCAGCTTTTCTTTGCTACATCCTTCCACCGTGATGCTGCTACCTCAGTGAAAGCCTAAAAGGCAATGGAGCCAGCTGATCATGGACTGAATCTTCTGAAGTCAGGAGCCAAAATAAACATCTCCTTAAGCTGGTTTTCTCAAGCCTTTGCCATAGCAATGGAAAGCTGCCATATGTATAGATTAGCTAGCTGTCTTCATCCAAAGTATAAGACAGGAGGCCCTGTATGCTCTGTAAGCCTTCCTTTTCCTCACAACCAGGACTTCCAGGTCTGAAAGGTAAACGTGGTCATAGACCCTAAGTCTGCCTCCTGTAGCTGCTGGGTTTATCCTGCAACTTCACATCCATGACCAGTCACAGAGGGTTGGTAACAATGTAGCAGGAAACACGCCAAGACTTGCAAAAGGACTGAAGAACTGTAGAAAGGCTCGCTGGTAATGGGGGCCTTTGACTTTATGAAGCAAATTCCATTACATTTTCTAAAATCAGCCCCTCTTCCTTCCCATTCCTCCTTCACAGGAGAATGACTGTAGACTTCAGTCACCCGGCTGTGTTCCAGAGAAGGCTCAGATCCTGGCCTGCGCCATGATATTCTGGAAATGACCTGAGACGACCATGCTTAGATCATCATTTCATAACAGCAATCTGCATATGCATCTCCTCTTCCTGGAAAACATTTAAGACTTTGGGCTTGAGTGAAAAGCCCTGAATACGGCTTAGTAGGCCCCCGGCCCTGTCCCTTGCCTTCTTTTACAGCCCAGCTCATGCCTTCTTCCCCTTGTCTTTGCAAATCGGCACAAGCATGGCCTTCCTCCTGTCCAAGCAGGGTGCTGGGTCCCACCACCCAGGAGATGGCAGTGTGGTCTACATTCTTCATTGACTGCTTCTGCCAGCCTGTTCTGTCTGGGTGACGTTCCCCTTACAGCACATTTGCCCTCTGAGGACAACGCCGATATATTCTAAAAGCTGGCTTATAGTAGCTTCACAATAAACACATGTCAAAGGGTGAAATAAACAAATTTAAACACTAAGCAAAGGACAATCCCAGCATCCAAAGGTGAATCCAAAAGCACCAGTCTTTCCAGACTTTTGAGTCACCCTGTAACACTGGCTTCTGAAGGGGTCTTCTCTTCCCCACCCCACCCCGCACAGACCCCCTGTGGTGAATGGTGGCACACATGTGCCTACCCCACAATCCCACAGGTGCATACTCATTTCCTCGATTCTTCCTGTAGAGACTATCTGGAGTTACAGGTCCACCTTGCCAAGGGAGTCACCCAAAAGCTGCTTAGAACAAAGGAAAACTTTCTTCCTGGTCCCTGGCCTGATCCATAAGTGGGAAAAACAGCCCACAGCCTGTAGCTTCTTAGCTGCGTAAAGGAACACCAATCGGGAGGACTTAGGGCTCGGCAGGAAACACCCTACCTCGATCAATCCCAGGCCATGCACGTTACCAGAGCTTTCCTTTTGTAATACCCAATTCTCTCTTTTTCTTTCTCTTGCAAGTCATGAGCTTTTCTGTTTCTTTTTGTTGTTGTTGTTCTGTTGTGCTAAGAACTGATATGGGGAGGGGGTCACCTAGCTGCCTCCCCTATTTTATTTTGAGACAGGACCTAAGTTGCCCAGGTTGGGCTCCAACTCGTGATCCTCCTGCCTCACTCAGCCTCCCAAAACAATGGGATTATGGATCTGTGGCACTGGGCCCAGCAATGTGTAAGCCTTGATGAATGAGTCATGAACACCCCAGGAGTATAGCTGAGCATCCTTTAGTCACTAACTGCTACTCCGGGGGACAGAGGAACAGGTCAGAGAAAGCTACAAACGGGTCTTGAGTGCTGTCATTAGGTGAGAAACCGAGCTGTAGCACTGTGCTGGTGCCACGTGGCTCAGCGGGCAGAAGGGGGCGCTGTAGTGTAACCTATTTAGGATGCAAATGAGAGTGTGGTAGCCTCTGCCTGGCGGTCCTCAGCAGTACTAAATGTTGGATTCCTGCTTGTCACTGCTCACCGCAGGTCATTAATAGAACTCAGAATGGTGCTACTAAATGTGAACATTTAAAAGAAAAATCACCCAAGGAAAGAAAGGAGTGGCAATCTCACAACAGGCGAATTCAACTCACTCAGCAACGTGAAAACTGTTATTCAAGATCACTGGCGTCAATCATCATTGTACGCTCTCACAGACACACTACTTAGTAAAGGATGGGAAGGGTGAGATTGCGACATGGCAGGATCCAGGGAGTCCGACAGAAGAGGGGAGAGGCAGGGAGCGGGAGACGGAGAGGGAAGGAAAGATGAAGAAAGAAGAAAGCGACAGCACGGCACAAAGGCCACCCATGCCTCCCTGTTCAGGAAAAAGAGGGGCCGTGCCAGGTGAAACGCTTTGCAGACTGTGCCAGCGAAGGGCACCCTGAGGGCTACCTCCCCTCTGCTGGAACTTCCACACAAGTGGGACAAAAGACCCAGCACAAAACCTCCTGTGCCCCCACAACCAAGCCAGCTGGTACTTGGGCTTTTTTTTTTTTTTTCCTGACCAAGTCAGAGGTTCATTTTGCCAAGTGAGTTTTCCTTTTTCCCTTCTGCTCCAGCCAATTCCTGTTTTCTTCAACCGGAGCTCCCCAAGACTCATCAAAAACACGATTTAATTACATCTCCGAAAAAAAAATAAAAGAGAGAAAGGGAGGAGTGTAAACATGACTCCTTTTTATCTCCTGATACATCTGGACAAGTAGACAATGTGCTAAAACAAAATAAATCTGCCCTGACAGTCACATCAAAGAGTTCAGCAAGGGGCTTGCAGCTACTTACAGCACAGGAATGCTGTTGCTAAGCATCGGCCTACAACTTATCAGTCTTTGCAAGAAATGGTTTTTTCTTTCTTTCAGGGGGAGATGAGGGAAGTTAGAGAGTGGGAACCAGACTGCGAAAGGAGATTGGGGATTTTCGGGGATTGTGAAGCTTACAATGAATTGCATGAAGAAAAGGGGTTTTGTTGTGTTGTGTTGTCCTTTTGACAAACTGTCTATATTTTTATAAAGGTAACATGCGGAAACCTTCCAGAAAGAGTCTTTAGGACTCCCAGAAATAGGTGATAGCCTAAGACACTTGCACACAAGCTTGTGCCATATCTCATTTCTGCGGATTTCTCTGGATGAGAAGTGCCAAGCGCCAGCTCAGGGTCTGAGGATGTATCTTCCATTTACCCAAGTCTGGAGTAAGAAACCCTTAAGTCGCCATTATAGAAAATCACCCAACAACACAAACCATAAACTATATATATATATATATATATATATATATTTTCCTGGAAGGCAGAAGTGGAGCATCTACTCAAGCAAACACAAGACAAGTGAGACAAGACCCGCCCCTCCCCCACACCCTTTGCTGAAAATCAAGAATCCAAATGCAAATGGCTCTGTGTGGGCTGCAATGTAAAGACATAAACCTAGCCAGCTGACCCAGTCTCACAAGCAGAGTAGGATAAGACACTAAATGAAGCTGATCCCGAAATCCCATGACCCCATCAGCCTCCTTCCCGACTAAGCCTGGGGAAGACAATAAGACAGACACTGTGGAGTTCAGTGTGACCATCCCCTGAATCGGTCCTCAAGAGGGACCATCAGGGAGGATTCCCTCTTCCTCTCATGAATGCTGGGAAGACTGTGCCCCATTTCTTCCTCCAGAAAGGCTACCGAATTTCCTTGTGCTGGGGCAGGTGCGTGGAACATAAGATGGCACTGCTGAGAAGGATGTTCAATGGGGACCCAAGGGCACTCTGTTAAAGGAAAACACACACACACACACACCGCCCCCCCCCCCACCCCCCAGTTCAAAACAAGCCACCAGCTCTCATCATGCAGCATGCAGTACCAGGGAGAGTTCGCCCTTGCAAGGGAGAGGCTAAAAATACAGACACAGCCTGATGGCCTAGGAGGCTCTCAACATTTGAACTAAATAACTTACTCTTTTCTTTTCTTGGATCAAAGGAAAGAAATTCTACAAGCCACTGTGATCTCCACACAGGATAACTCCCAACAACATGAACAATTACTGAGCTTGCGATATTGCTCAAATAAATAACACTTACATTATCTCCAGCACGATCATATTTATTCAACAGTGACTGAGGGCAGCAGTAACCATTTTTATTGTCCCACATAGCTCCTATTTTCTAATTAAACAAAAGGTTATTTCTGCTGGGAACACAGCCATTTGTCTAAGTTGGGTCTTACATAATCTATATATTTTTTCTTTTTTTGCCAAGCATGACAGAATGTAAGAAATTAGGCTCTGTGGTAGTTTTGGGGCTTTTCGTTTTGTTTTTAATTTCACATGCTGAGTTGCTACTTAGAAAGCTCTGTTGGTTCATAATCAAAGCCAGAAGCCATTGGGTGCTAAATACATAAATAAACTTCAGCAATTTCTCCTAAAACACCACGAAGGCAGACCTTGGCCCTACCCTTTAACTTCAATCCAAGGGCAGCGATCTGTATTACTGGACACACAGGTCAAGCCAGCTTGCACTTCTCCGTTTTGCGGGATGTTATAGAAGATGCTGTCACATTACTGAGATTCTTTCTGTGAATCCTAATTATTACTCTTGGCAGTTTTGGATTTCAAGCGATTCCTCTCACATGTATGTAAAAATTTATAAGCTGTTTTATGTCACAGCACGAGTGACTTCCTTGTTGTTTAGTGTGGCAGAGGATACCTATTATAAAAACGTACTAATTTTACTGACAGCAATAATGGCAACTTAATAAAATCTGCATTATGCCTTCTGTCGTATTCAGAACTACTTCACATCAACACATGAAATTGTAATTTTTGAAATTTCAATGCAGCTCTGAGGACAGGGTCATTTTTGTTCTGAAAAATGTTAACCAGAGAAGAGGCAAAAAAAAAAAAAAAATCAAAGCATGGATTTCTCTCTCATCTTCAAAATTTAATTTGACCCTGACATATCAATGAAGTTGTCACTCTGTGCAAAGAACTCAGGGCACGAGGCCTCATGTTCACCGAGCATCTAGTGTGCCCTTGGCGGGTCACATAGGGATCGTGATTAGCTCCCGAGCAGGTGCACGCAGCAGACAGAACATCCCACTGCGGTATCCTTGAGAAAAACCAATGCCTGGACTCCAGAAGTGAATCTCATTCCCGCTCTGTACTCCTAGGTCTAACTGACTTAGTGGCCTGCTCTCTGCAGGGCGGTGAAAGGAGCAAATGGAGCTGTAACGTAGCACAGCTTACACTCTAGGAAGAGGGAAAAGGCACATAAACTACAGAACAGGAGAAACTGAGGCCCATGCAGTAGAAAGGTACATGCAGAACAGCCCAGTGGCTAAGTGATGGAAGAGACTGCGTCTACTCCGGGGACAACATCAAAGAACCTGTTACCTGCTTTCATATTCACAGAGGAAGTATATTAGAAACACATTAATGCCCGTAATATATGAGAAAATTGGGACTTTAAGAAGCAAGATGTTCTCCCTAGGAACTGGTGGGTGTGGCCCACGGTAGAACAGCTCTCTTGCCATGGTCAATAATATCTCAAATTTGTAAAATGCCTCACCACTGAAGAAGGTCCTCCTTAGTCTTCTGCAATGGTAACATGAGCTTAAAAACTGTGCCATCAACTCTAAGGACCCCAAAATGATCCACATAAATTTCCAAATTTAAAACTATATCTTGGAGGTAGGCCCTGTGGTATAAACCAGTGACCCTACTGTGGAAGGCTGAGGTAGGAGGATCAAATTTGGGGACACAATGCACATCTTAGAGGTTTAATGAGACTGTGTCTCAAAATTTAAAAAGGGGAGGGAGCTGAGGCTGTATTTCAATGTGTAAGCCTTCGGTTTGATCCACACTATATAAGACAATCTCTGCCTCTATAGGTAATAACTCTGTCTGTAGGATGAGGTCAGAGATTCCCAAGGTTTAATAAATTTTTATTATTGTGTTGGAAGTGGCAGGACCAAGCACAGGGGTTGCTCTACCACTGACCTATCTCCCTGGCCTCTTTTTCTTTTTTTTTAAATTTTGAGACAGGGTTTTCAAAGTTGTCCAGGTTGGCTTTACACTTGGGGTCTTCCTGCCTCAGTGTCCAGAGAAACTGAGATTACAGGAACCTATCTCCAAGCCCGGCTCAGTTTAAGTTATACATATTTATAATTCTTTAAATACTGCCAATCAAACATGTTCAAAGACATATGAGTAACTGATTATTAGTGTTCAATGAGAATACTTGTTTCATTTACCTTCCAGTCTCATTGTATATTGCTCTGTACAAGGAGGAGATTGGTAGACGCCATGACTACCAGTCCTCACTTTTGAA
Organism: Ctenodactylus gundi; assembly: GCA_004027205.1. Taxonomy (NCBI): domain Eukaryota; kingdom Metazoa; phylum Chordata; class Mammalia; order Rodentia; family Ctenodactylidae; genus Ctenodactylus; species Ctenodactylus gundi. The sequence continues at coordinate 117,668 of PVKB01001335.1, forward strand.
TGAGCTTATGAGTTTCTCTCATCTCTTTGAGAACTTGGATGAAGGTGGGGAGAGATAAAAAAGTATTATTTTATTTATATACATGTAAAAAGCAGGAAGATGAGCAAAGTGATTCATTTTATCTGAATTCTGATCCTTCAGAGCCTCATTCCCAGATTTCCATTTCTTTGGATTTCGAGAGACAGACATCTTTCCTAAGGAACAGCTCATTCATTCCCACAATCACCTGAGAGAAGCACTGTGCAGAAAGCAGAGGAATGCTTCCACCTCTCTGAAGGACCAGTTTTCACCCCCAGGCAGCATCCTGAGAGGACTCAGGGAGGTATTCTACCTTTAAAGGGGTGGTTCCCACCAAAAGAAAGGATAGTTCAAATACACTGTATCTGATCTGCCATTTTCTGAACAGGCCAAGTAAGAAAAAAGTAGAGGTCACAGACCTGTTCCACCTCCTGTCTAAAGAGATGAACACATTAATAAACCTACTCTCTAGGGCTTCTTGGGGTACATGTAGTTCTGAGAGGTTATAACAGCCATGCAAACTCTAAGATTCCTGAGAGACCTAAATGTTCCAAACCCATGATATGTGTAATCCATGTAACACTTACCACACACACATGGGCACAAATATTTGCATACAAGGATCTCTTCTCTTTTGCCAACAGCTGATGTACAAGGAACATCTACCTGGTCCTATTTCAAGCCCCACTGACTAGTCTGTGACAACTTGGCATCAGCTTTCAAAGGATTAATTAGAAAATAAAAACTACCAAGAAACCGTATCTCCCTAACTTTTTGAGGATATAAGGAAAATCAAGAATACTCTGGACAAGTGGTTTCTTTTCAGGAGGATTGATAGAGCTGGGTACCCATGATGCCAGGGCAACGAGACAGCAGTAGAATCTGGAGATAAGAGGACTCACTGGGCTCTCTGTCACAAAGTCATAGAAGAATTTTTTCAGGTCCGTTAGAAACTCGAGTAGTCAGGTGTGCTTCACGGAAGAAGGAATTCTAGAAAGTAAGGCGTTAAGACATGGCTCACACTTTTCCCTGGACTGCATGTCTCCTTAATGACATCTGATCTTCCTCCAAGTTTCAACGTAAACATCATTTATTTGGCAACCCTGGGTCTCATGCAGTTGCATGGCACTTGGTGGGTGCAGTCGTTAAACTAACTGGCAAAGGATGGAGTTCCGGGAAGATGCCAGAGGCCATTTCTTTTCCCACTTAGCAAGACAGCCCAAGTTTACAGCCCTTGATGCATTCAAGTCCCTTAGCCCAGGTTGAGTTAATGAGTAAGAAAAGGACAAGGGGAGATGGTGGTGGCTGATGACTTCTGTCTTCCGGCCTTCCTCTCCCGAGCTGCTTAGAAGCAGTTGACAACCTCTTAACAACATTAGACAATAGTGATGTGGGATTTTCCAGCACGCAGCTGGTACCAACTCCTTCCCTGTGCTACTAACTGGTTGGGGGTGGAGAGTGGAGACGTTAGCATGATGCTTTACGCAGCAGGCACAGCATCGAGGCACATTTTTAATGATTTACCAGTTCTACTTGACTGAGCCTGCACCCTGTAAGTGGATCATATGATGAGCGATCACAAGTTAAACTGCTTTTGTTGCTTGCAAGGCGTGCACGGTGGGCTGGCGGGGCAGCACTAGCAGCTCGCGCGCAGCTGTGTGTAAGACAAGGAGAGGTTACGTACAACAGGCAGCTAATGGCTCATACCAGCAAGCCCTCGACTTTGGTCGGCGCATGCGGCTGAATTTTAAAAAGGTAAATGACCTTGCAGCTGGGAGCTTTAACTATGTGCTTTTACCTATTTGTACCTGGATAAGTAAACATTTGCAGCATGCCAAAAGACCCTGAAAGCACTATTGTAGCCATAGGCTAATCCCTTTCTCTCTGGATGAAAGAGTTCAAAACAAACCAGGGGGGAAAAATATCATTTTCTGCCTCAAGTAGCACAAAGGTAAAAGGGGGCAATGGTGATAATGACTTCCATTTGTTATAACTTTCAAAAGTCACCAAGGTTCCAGTCCTAACCAGCTGCCCCTATTTAGGAGTCTACTTTTCGGGAAGAATGGCAGAAACAACAGGCCTCCAGACAGAGAGGAAGGTTCTAGGCTAAGCCGCACAGAACTGCCTCCTGCTTGTCAGGGAGGCTGACCCAAGGAATGCACATCTCCAAGATTGTGCTGCTCCTGGAAGTGACTGTTTCTCCCAAATGCGGTCACTCAGGGCCAAGAAAAAGCAGACGGATCTTGTGCTTCAGTTCTGACCTGCAGTGGAGGATTCATGTCATGGAATCTAGGATTTCTACCACAAATTCCATGCAGCCTGCTCTGCATTAACTGGTCACCACTGAACTCACGTTTCAGGGCCCTGCAGACACGTCCAAAGGCAGTAGTGCTGCCCAAGCCATCTCGGAAACCATGGCTAACCACCCCAAATGCTTCCCAAAAAGCAGAATATTAGTGATTTACAATGTGAGCAGGAACTTCAGTAATGTTGTTATTTTAAGAACTCTTCAATCAGTTGAGATTAAGATAACATTTATTGCAACATAAACCGAGATTGCCATGAGAACAGACAGAAGATATCTGTGGAACATGTAAGACATTTCACAGGCAATGAATCAAGAAAAGGGCAGTTTGGCGGGGTGAGAAGAGCCCTGGGCTGAGATCTGAGAGCTCCAGGATCTTCCAAGACTCTGTCCCCATGACTGTCACTTGTGATATTCATGCAAGAGAATTCATAAATACAGCCTGGGGGCACAGGTCTGTAATCCCAGCACTCTGGGAGGTTGACTGGGTGAAATCCCATCTCAAAATTAAAACTAATAAATAAGGTGGGGATGTAGCTCACTGCAAAGGTGCTGGGATGATACCCCTAGTACCACGAGGAGCAAAAAGAAAAAAGAGAAAGAAAATCCACAGATTAAAAAGATGTACTCTGATATGAACCACCATCTGCTGAACCAAAATAATCTTTAAATGGCCAGAAATTCTTGCTTCCCTGACATTCTGTTAATACAGGTCAGCCTAATGAGGCTGGTTTACATCCATGAGAGAAAACAGCACTCCTCGGTCCAATATACAGTTTTAATAAACTTTATTAAATTTCCATTGATCCATATGCAAAAATAATTTGTTTACAATTTGAACACAGCCTACTAAAATGGTGTCTAATTCAATAAAACAAGAGGCTGAGAAACAACAGCTGTATGACTATTAACACATTATACCACTAAAAACACTAAACAGTTGGGTTTGGTGCGGAGTCAAAGTTAACCCCTTCACTATCTCTACATCTGATATCAAGCTCACATTGCAATGGGAACCCAGAGACTTAGAAATGAACTTCTCTCCACTTTGGTAATACACCTGGGAGTGCGGAACATCTGCCTATGGCTTTGCTGCTCAGCCCTCCAGGAGTCTCCTCTAAACATGCACACTCAGCCTCAGGCAGAGATGGCTATGGGCTTCAAGGGCTTAGAAGGCTGTCTTAATAAGAAGCCCACTAGTCCTGCTTGACAGTGAATAGAGTCAGCAGAGTGTCCTATAACTTAGATACTTGGGCAAGTCATTTAATTCAATCAGGGTCAGCAAGGTCAGGGTGAGGACACAATCCTTCATAGCCAGTTGGTTCTATTGGTGAATATATACCTAACCCAGTCAGTAAGTCTGTACCAAGGATTCACTGAGTGTTAAGTCCCTAATGTCAAATTATATATTGTAGAGACAGGGAAATAAAAACTAAGCGACGCGAAATGTTAAGAATAATTAAGCACTATCCTAGATAGTTCTCAGGATGCATCAGGCCCAAAGAAAAGAGAGGAATGAAGGTTAACTAAGAGAAGGCTTTAGGGAAAAAACGGAACTGAGCTGTGCCTTTAAAGAAATCGAAAGGATGGATTCTTACTAATTCACTTGCATGTACACATATGAACAAGTTTTTTACCATCTAACTCAACATGCTAGTTTTCATATCATAACATACAAATAAACAAGGCAATGACTGAAAACATGTCCATGAAACTTGAAGTCCTCTGTGTGATGGTGAATTTGAATTAGAAAGGACCCTTACATGCTGGGAGGCTGACCTGCCTAGCCTCCCCTATGGTGGCAGACGTCTCTTCTACTGAAACATCTGCTAGATCTGATCTCAGCTCTTATTGTAGAAACAGATTCATGTCTTTGTAAAGTAGTGCACCATTTTGTTTAATAAGAATGCTTTGTAAAATTCCTGTTTTACGTTGTGCTATAACTTCCCTCCCTGTTACTATTACCCCACAAGACCTAGGTTTGCCTTCTAAAACTGTATGTTCTCATCCACATAACGCTGAAGCAACTATTTCAAAAGATATTCTACGTACGGCCTTCATCTCCTCTAGGCCATGTGTTTCTGTGACACTCAACAACTCAGTCCTTCTGAAGACACACACCAGTTTTTTCTATTTTTCTTCCAACATGAAGCCCAGAGGTGAACCCAGTCCTTCAGACATTGTGTGTGAAGTCTATAGACCTCAAAAAGACAATGAATTTGACTCAAAGCCTCCATCACACCCTAATCTTCAGTACCTTTCCAAGCTTACGATGGTGCACATCAAATCTCAGTCAAATAAAGTATCTCAATACTTTTGATGTGAAACATGGCCAAGCCAGGCTCTCAAGTACATACGTCAAAAATTGACTTTTTAAATAGACAGCCAGGACTTCAAACTTATAATCCTATTAAATTTTGTCTGATAGATATAAGGCAACGTTTTAATTTGCTGAGACGACTTGGAATTATGATCTAAAACCTCTGATGTGTCCTGACTGCCTTCACTTTGTAGTTTAAAGTTTAATAAAGAAAATCCTTTCCAGATCCTTCTAAGTTACTGACAGACATGTTTACTAGGTCAGGAACAAGAAAAAATTAAGTATGAAAAGTATGAAGCTAAGTTATATGGAAAAGGCCTAAGGCTTAGGAAAGGAAATATAGACATATTTCACACATTCTTTGAGAAGAGCAAAGATAAGATTCCAAGAGAGGATTTTATTAGTATAAAGAAACACTTTACAAGTATAAAGGCAAATAAATGAGCCTTGATCCCTCTTTCTGTGCTCCTCCACCCCAAGGCCTACGTGTATTAGGTGTAGGACAATTAGCAAAGAATTTCCAGTATGATTTCTCTCAGCCTGATCAAGGAATTAAATAAAAAAGACTGAAAACTTTCCCAGTGAATTTACTGTACTGCTCTCAGAAAGATAAGCACAAACATAGCCCTAATACCACAAACAGACATGCATATACAAACACAAGTTCACTTTGGTCACTGGCTAAAAAATCTTAATGCCCAGTGTACAGTATGACTTCCCACGAAGTCAAAGAAAGAATCACAAGCAAACAGTTATACAACCCAACAGTGGGGCAACCAAGCTTATCAAGTCTTTTTCTATCAAGAGAAGTGGGAAAGTATATTTATTGTAAAAGCTTAAAAAAGCATTATTAAGAAAACAACCTCCAAGTCTTACACTGTGGTTGCACAATGATTACCATACCCAATAACATAAAACACAAATGTGAACTTCTTAATTATGAGTGAGAAGCATGAAGCTAAATATTATGGCATTACAACAAAGCAGACAGTAAACAGATTTAACGCTCCCGGGTAATTTCTCAGAGATAAATGTGAAGGATATATGGCAGTCTCAATCATTTGTCATGCCCCCATTGGAATCATATATATATATATATATATATATGATTAAGTAATATGGAAACTTTATAATGTAGAAATCATAGCTGATCTGCCACATGGGGCCTTTGGTTCATTACTTTGACTAATTACAGAGACACCTCAAATACTAATGATTATCTCCCTAAAACTTGAACATGAAGAGCCAAACTACACATCTTTGGAAGCTTTAAGAATACCCTGTAAATGCTACAATATGGTGCCCCCAGCTAAACGAAATCACCTGGACGACGTCATTAGAAAGCTCTTTCAAAAAAAAAACATAAAATGGCATCAAAATATGACGTTCCATTTTAAAACTTTTCATATTTTTCTAAATGTTTCAACAAAATTAATTTTTGTTAATCCCAGGATTGCAAGGCAAACATTATAAGGTCCAATCAAGGGATATAGTACATGGTTAAACATTTTTAAAAATTACAGTAACAAACATGTTAACCTCCCTCAGAGTACTCCCTCTCATTTCAAGCACATTTCTCTCATGGTCCTTGGCAATGCACCTTTTACTGTTAGAAACTTTATAAAATATAAATGTTCACTCTATTTTTTATCACTTTGCAAATTCTCTCCATTTATAGCTATGGAGCTAAAGAGATAATGAATATTTGCCTGAAAATAAAGAATTGGAAACACAGATTCTGTATTCCTACTTTGCAAGCTTAAAGGATAGCAATCCTACTTCTTCAGTTTTGAACATTTTAGAATAGACTTCCTTTCCCAGAGATGGAACTACCATATCTAATCATGTCTGTGACACATTAATGTCCTCTTGGGACAGAGGGTAGGAAACCTCTCTCTATTAGCTGTCTAATTTTGAATCTGTAAGGCAGCTGTCCCACAGACACTTCTTGATGTCAGTCAAAGCAGGTCTGGATTGAAACATCACCCTGATTTACCTCGAAAGCAAGAGCAACACAAGTGTACGCATTAGGAATCATAAAGTAATATTACAAGAACTTGTCACCAGAACACCGTTTGTTGATAAAAATGGGAGTAAAGCCTATCATTATTTCATCAGTGTAGTCAATCTTCATTCAGAACAAATATGCCGAGATTTGCTGTTAGTCCCAGCTACAACATAGGCGAAGCCACTGCACATCCGACCACATTTCATGCCAAGTGCCCATTAGAAGGCAATAATTTGGCCATACAACGCTCTGCTAGTGAATCTGTGATGGCTGGCAGCTTGCTGAGGGTAAAAAATAGACGAGCTTCTGGGAGATGGGCTCCCCATCTCTGCTTCACTCTTCCCCAGCCAAGTGAGCTCAGAGGGGCAGTCATTGGATGGGTCAGGGGCTTGACTTTCCCCTCAGCCAAACTGTGAAATAAATACCACCTTGAGCTCTTTCCTTCAGTGGATAACTATGTCACAGCATTGAAAGGCTAAATATTGGTATAGAACAGGAGGAACTAAAATATGTCTTATCTCTGATTGCTTAATGCAGGCCACGGGGCAACCTCGTATTGACCTTTCTTGGCCTGTACCAGATAATTGAGTGCCACTATCATCATTAGTAAACATCCACTGAAGGCCTGCTATGGGCTTAATTACCCTCTGGCTTGTAGGTTCACTGACATTTTCATGTGCATGTCTCTGGTCTTCTGTGAGCAACTGCACGTTCACCCAGGGATAGGTAGATATTTGTACACACATTTAGCCCAGAGAAGAAAGCTTCTCTAGTAATCTCCCAATGAAGAGGTAACTTGATAGTCTTGGAAACCAAAATGAGAAAGAAGTACAAAGGTGGTAAAAACAGAATTTGAAAATAAAAGATCCTTAGAGATGGAAAACCTAAGATTTACTTTTAAGGGATGGGCACAATAGGAGCATTTCCTTTTGTAATATCATACAGAAGGATGTTTAAAGGAAAAAAAATCCCACCAAGGGTCTTAATCAAGCTATTCCACTTAAAAGCATTAATAGTAAGTATGCAAACGTTCACCTGACTGATCATTAAGGTATCAAGAACTAATTTCCCTCCTTTTAAGAGCTTATATGTCATGTCCCACCCCTTGGGCCTTCCAGAAAATGCATTTAAATGCCTAACTGGGAGGAAGAAAAGCATTCCAGACAGCCAGGTGTTAGTGATTCAGCCATTAAAACTTCACTGATAAAATATCCCCCACAATTGTAAAACATTTCAGTCATTAGAAGATCATAAATAGATTAAGATGACATTTTAAATTATTATGACACCATGTGTATAAAATGTACACTGCTCCTCACAATGCCCCAGATGACTACGACTCTGATTATCTGAAGTTCAAGATGAAGTGCATGTTTTATTTGTTTTGAGATTCAACAGTGAAAGGCAGGGAAGGAGGAAAGGAGGGGGAGCAGACGCAGGCAAGGAAATGCTGCACGCTGGGTCCTTCCTGCGGCACGGAAGACTTCAGATCCATTTGCAATGACTCTCGTTTGCCACTCCTTGGGCAAAAATAAATCTTTGTCTCATGTTTGGAGGATCAGGCTAAAATTCAAAAGCAAACTGTCTTAAAAATCCCCAGTGTTGATACTATCGTCTAAAATGCCTTGGTTCTCACTCTTGCTTGAGTTAGTTAAAAGGTTCTAATTAGAGTTCAGTATTACTATCCATACAGAACTAGAAAAGTAGCTGAGGCCTCTTCTTTAAGCCATACACATCCACAACTACTTCTCAAAGCCAACTCGTCTTTCATGTCTTCACTACATACTGAAAAAAAACACCATGTTTCTGACTGTCTTAGTTACTTTTTCACTGCTGTGATTCAATACCCAACATACATAAATTAGGAGAAGAAAGATTTATTTTAGCTCACGGCTTCAGAAGGTCACAGGGTGACTTTCACGGGCGGCTGGCAACAGAGGAAGCACATGTGGAGGTGGAAGTGGTGGTGGAGGTGAAGAGAGCTCCTCACAGCATTACAAACAGGAAGCACCAAGAGGAAGGGACGAGCTCGCATTTATTCTTCCAGGTCCAAGAGTACCCTCCCACTGCATCCAGCCTCAGCGTTCCACCCCTCACAGTTTTAAGCCCCTAATCCAGCACATGCCTGTAATCTATAATCTGCCACATACCTATCTTCCATCATACACATGTAACCCACCACATACCGATAATCCACCTCTCCAGACCAGGCCCTCATCTCCTAACAGCACAAGGTTCCACGGATAACTCATAACATCCAAATACATGAGACTCTTAAATGTGTAGCAGCTCCTTCTGGAAAGTACGGAATATTCCTCCAGAGATATGCCTAACCACTACCATCAGAAAACAGGACAGAGTCTCCAATACCATTTCATGTACAAAGACAAAAGATCATAATTACTTTATACAATCATCATAAGAAAAGCCTGTGATTTAAATAGCTCATTTTTGCTATAACCCCTTTTTCAAGTTAGCCTTACCAAGGAAGCAAATTCCTGCTAGGGTTTTAGTTAAGCATCTGGGGAAATGTGTTTAAGGGCTAATGTACTTTGCTTAATTCTATTAACTGACTGAAGAATAAGAAGATTATAATAAGTATTTGGCGAGTTTGGAAGCATGTAGGTTACCATACAGGTATGCACATGATTCTACTACATATGTCACAAGCTCGTTCTGCTAATGTATGCACAGATAAGTATGCCTGAAGGTGGCCCTAGACACACAATTAACAAAGCTTACAATTTTGCCTTGAGGATCTCAAAGAACTTGTTAGGAACAGTGGGAGCATTACAGGTATCAGAGCACCTGATGCAAACTCTGCCTTTCAAACTTCTTCTCTACAGCCTATCACTGAAAGTTGTCATGTTCCTTTTTTGATACCCTGGTTCTCTGGAATAGTCCTTCCCAAGTTTTCAATACCTTGGGTGTGGAATTAGTAACCCGGAACACCCCGATGCTCCAAAGAGATCAGTGTAACAGGGAGAATTACAGGACAATTTACCCAGACAATTACTCATCTATTTCACTCAGACTCTTTGGAGACACTTTTGAGAAACAGTTACCACATTTTTGTGTGATTCACGAAATTGAACGACATGAAGTACAAAACATGTTATTCCACGTTTAAATGTCTTCCTCAAATGCCAGACCACAGTTAACCAGAATCTACCCAGATGTCCTTTCAAATAGAAAGATGAGACAATGTCCTTTATTGGAGAATGCTTCCAACTATATACCTCTTTATATCTGTACACAGTATGTGAAATATGACAGATGTGCATTTCTTTGGAGTCCTTTAAGTGTCTTCTGCATTACAACACTAAGGAAGAGATATTGAAAAATAAAATGAAGCAAAAACCACACTGGAAATAGTTATAGAAGAGAGTGACCTCACATTCCTCAAGGCCAATCCTGCCACTCGTGTGATCTGGCAGGTACAACTTAGGCTGTCAACAAGCGATTGTCTATTTTTCTGTCTGTACATATTAAAAGGTTGGGATTGGAAAACAATTCAGTAAAGCCCATGTTCAGCTTTTATTTCTTTTGTCCAAACAACCTACTCATTAAGGAAGCCTCCAGAACAGCCACTTCACCACAGAAGCCCAGTTCTCCTCTTTTTAGAGTAAGATCCTATGAATGTTTCTATTAACATGCAAGTCCTATATTCTACCTTAATCTTCCCATCATACATATGCTCTTGGCCTTGGCATGGTGTGGGTACGTTTTTCATTCATTTAACTCTTTTTCTTTTATGGAGACAGGGTCTCTCTCTGTAGTCCAGCCTCATTATATAGCCTAGGATAGCCTCAAATTCGCAGCAGTTCTCCTGTCTCGGCCTCCCATGTATGAGTACTGGGATTGCAGGCATGTGTCACCACATCCTGTAAGCTGGTAGTTCTGGAAAATCAAATTCAGGGCCTAATGCTTTAATAGTTGTGTTATTCCTCTAACCCACATTTAACTCTTGAGCATACCTTTGCTAAATATCTTCATTTTTCATATATCCATGCCAATATCTGCCTTCTTTTTTGGAAGAAACATATTGTTGTGACCTTTATTCTCGTGAGCAGGGACCAAGGCCTCATTGTATCTGCATAGATGTTGGCAAAGCACCATGTTTGACTGACCAATTGGTTCTGGTTTTCCCAGAATCTCTTTGTGAATTCTATAAGAAAGAAGTCTTTTCCTCAACACTGCAGATTCTCTAACATGACCCACAGTTTATCCTTCTATTGTAATAACTTTGGGATTGGAGGTTTTATTGATCACTTTCTCCTAACTTGGTACAAAATACCCAACACCTGCAGCTTAGAGGAGGTGAGGTTCATTTGGCTTACGTTTCCAGTAGGTTTGGTCAGGGGTTGACGGACTCCAAGGCTGAAATGGCATGGTGGAAGGGCATGGTGGAGGAAAGGTGCTTATTTCATGGTGGGCAGCAAGCAAAGAGAAAGGAAGAGCCTGAGACGATAATACCCTCTTTCAGGCAATGACTCCAGTGGCCTATCTCCAACCAGGTTTACCTTCTGGTCAGCTATGAACTCACCAGTGGAATAATCCAGTCATAAGTATAGCACCTTCATGATTTAATCACCTTCCCAACACAGGAAACTTCTGGGAAATATTTTAGATCTAAATCATAACAGAAGTATACACATCTGATAATAGTATTTTAGAAGTATATGGAAAAAAATCTTTTCAATGGAAGTTATAGGAGGCTGTTTGTGATTGAGCACCTACATGAGAACCCAGTAGGATAGAATAAACCAAAATGAAGCCATTAACATCTAAGTTTCGTGTTACCAAATTAAAACTAAATGGTTTATCTCATCTTTTTAGAAATTAGAAGAAATAAGACAGTTAGATTCCCAAAAAGACCCATTTTACCAGGTGTGATAAGAAAGTCTTCCATGTTTTGACCCTTAGGAGAAAAATAAACTGATACTGACCAAGCTGACTTTTGTAGGATGTTACTCCTTGTTCTTGTCCAAGGTACACTCCAAAAAGACAACAACAACAACAAAACAAACACACAACAAACGCTTCTGCTAAACCCAATGAAGCATCTCTCTGTTTTCAGGTAGGAGGCTGCTCAATTAATAACTCACTAACAATAGCCAAGTAGATCTTTAACTTAAATTTGTTGAAAATTTTTCCACTACCCAAATAAACTAGAAATTAAATTGGCACGAAGAGGTATATGAACCACTCCTGATTTAGAGTCTATTTGCTGGGTGTTTCTTAACTATCTAATTTAAATCTAATCCGAAGCCATCTATCTTACCACAGCAACGATACTCAAATGGAATTAAAGTTCATATGAGAACCGACAGGTCTGCTTGTGGCTGGGCTCCTCCAGGGAGAGTTATTTATTTCCTGGTCCTTTTACAGAGCATAGAGAGCAGAGTCTTAGTTTTTTAGAAAGTACCTTTGCCTTAGAAATGTATTAACAATGGTGTCACCAGGGAATGTTTATGAACACTGCTTAAAAAGTGGGTCAAACTCATCTTATTTCTCCTTACTACCTTTCCTAACAAGCATACTAGCACAAATATCATTGTGTTATAATATTATTGTTGTTAAATATCTATCCCTGAAGAAGATGCCAAAGAATTGCAGGATCTCTGTCTTCAAAGACATAGGGTTGAGTTAGATGCAGACAACTGAATTACTAAAGAATGGCAAAAGATACTGTGTCACACAGGAAGAAGATTGTTGATTCCAAGGAGATTTTGAAGAAATTCAGAAGAAGATCTTTGCAAAATCTAAAATGGGTAGGCTAGAGCTCCTATGAAGGCGGAATTTGGTCGAGCCCTAAAAACTGAAATATGTTTGGATATATAAGAAACTCAGAAAATAGTAATGACTGATGAGTGTTCATAAATTCATCTGTGTGCTAGAGTAAGAGAGATGACATACAAATGAACTTTAGCTTAAGATAGTCCAACTTAATAATTTTTTGACTTACCATGGCATAAAAGTATACCTATTAGCCATCCTGGTTAGTAAATTACTTATCAGTACAAGCTTTACAAAATTATATAGGACAGTCAACATTTTATTATAAAGCAGGCTGTGAGATGATGGGTGTTGGATGATTTTCCCCAGGCGCAGGCTAATATAAATGTTCTGTGCATGTTTTAAGGTAAACTTGGCTAAGCTGTGATGTTTAGTAAGGTAGGTATCACAAATTTTTAAAAATTTATATGATATTCTCAACTTATTATGGATTTATTAGGATGCAACCCCATCATAAGTCAAAGAGCACCTGTTTAAAAAGAAGAATCTATAACTGAATTCACAGCAAAATGCCCACAAGTGAAAAAAGGCTATTCAGAAAAAAGAAATATCTTTAAGGGATACTTGGTAGGTGTTCTTTATATTTTCAAAAGATTTCCATATATTTAACTCAAAACCATGAGCTCAGGGATAAGAAATTATAGACAACTCCCTGTTTGACTTAACACTGTTAAATTTTACCATTACACAAAAGCCATATAAACCATATTCACTCAGTGGAAACCACACTCTGAATTTTGATCTCTTTTGGTTCAAGCCGGCAGCTCCCAGCCAGCCATACAACAGGAGGGAAAACTACTGGTACTCTGTAGTGTGCTGTTATCAGTCTTTTTGTATACAAGTATCCAACAAATTGCATGATGTGCTCAATATTTTGTTGTAAAATGGCCTTGTGTTAGATGATTATGCTCTGCATAGGCTAATGTTCAATATGAGCATGTTCAAGGTCGGCTGAGCTAAGCTACGATGGCTGGCACATTAGATACACTAAGTTCTACTTATAAGGCTTAAAACTTACAGTGGGTTTGTAGGGCTCTAACCCCATTTTTAAGTCAAGGAGCATCTGTACTTCCATATCCTCTGCCCTTGCTCGCAGAATGTGTAATAGTAATATGTGAGATACAGAAAACAATGGCAAATCAGGAGACTAGTAGATGCTGAAAAAGAGGATGTTCACATGATCGTTGTAGTTTCTCCATGTTAAAGTTCTCAGGGCTGCTATGACATTACAAACTGGTGAACCTAGGGGAAAATTTAGGAAAACAATGAAAAGGGGCAAAGCCAGATGTCTTCATTACTTTTTCACTGCTGGGACAAAATACCCAACATCCCCAACATGAGGGAGGGAAGATTTATTTAGCTCACAGTTACAGAAGGTTTCACACAGTCTACTCAAGGCAGTCAGCAATGGCGTAAACACACGACAGAGGCTGGAGATCTGCCCACGACATTGCACCCAGAAAGCCACATAAGTGAAGAAAAGTGATGTCGGGAGTATGAGGCAAGCTTAGAGCTTTCTTAGGAAGAAATTGTAACAATGTTTCTTCTTTCCTTTATTCAATTCAAACTGTCAGTTGGGCTGCCCACAGCCAGAGTGTGTTGCTCTCTCTCATATCCTGGCCCACAAGTCAATAACCAACACCCAAAAGCCCTGCCCTGAGTAGCTCAACAAGTTGACACACTCTTTCCAGGTCAAACCTCAAGCATCTGCCCTTTCCAACTAAGCCTTACTTCCCAACAACAAAGGGTTTCACAGATATCCCACTATGTCCAAATACATGGGGCTTTGGGGAGACACTTCAGATCCAAACCATAGCAGCGGATAGACAAATTAAGGTTCTTCCACCCGTTACAGGAAAATAACCAATGGGGCTTGGTGGCGGGAGGAGGGGTGGTGTTTGATCCATCACATGGACAGACAGGCCAGAGAGGATTCCCTCCAGATATCGAAGATACCAGGCCACTGTTGGGCAGCCTTCCGTTACTTATTTGGCACAGAGAGATGGGACTCTGAAAACTGGAAGCCTCTCGTGGATCTCAAACTTAATTGCTTTTAACTCCATCTCACTCTGGCCACTCCAGACAACCACAAAGAAACCTTAATAGAATATGTGTAACCTGGAGAACACAGTTTGAAAACCATACATCTCCCACAACCCAGTCACTGTAAAAAAAAAAAATTACAGAAAAACCGAGGCCTGGAGAATACAAGCAAGCTTGGAGGCTTCACAGATTTCACTGTTAACGGACCTCCCGGGTCACCTGACTTCAGGTCTGAGGGGCTTCCTCCCTCCTTCGCGCCCTCTTTGTGCTCCTGCAACAATTCCACCGCGGTAAAAACAACCTAATGGAGCTGATGACGAATCTCCAGTGGGAAGATCTCCATTGTTCTTTTCATCTTCCACACTATGTCAAATATTGATATTTATAAAACGATGGAGGATCCGGCATCAAAAAATGTGTGCTATGGTGACTCCTTGAATGAGGGCCAGAAAGCGAATGAAATGCTCAGAGTGACCTGCTGTACATCGCCACTGCTTCCCCAATTAACTCCAAACAGACTTTGTCTGGGATGAAATGATTTAGTCTCAACGCAAGGTCAGCCCCACATACCCAGAATAAAGATTGCCGAATATGCTTATTTGAGCTGAATTACATTCGGTAGTTTAATAATATGAATTTACTGCCTTTTCAAGAGGGACTCCAGCACTGGGGAGAACTTTAAAATGCATCACACTTAAAACATAAAATTAAATTCAATTAACTTTTATTGGGAGGCTAATACACGCGTACCCTAGAGGGAGAAAGGAAGCGTTCAGCTTTCCCAAGAGTTTCAAACCGGTTCTCTGGAATCCAGGCCAAAGATCTAGGACTAGATTGCTCCCTCGTAAAAGCCGTTGTCGGCCAGTTCAACACGCGTACTCTGTGGAGAGGACTGTGCCTATATGTCTCCAGCTAAAAATACCAAGGGCACACACCTTAGAATAATAAACACATTGAAAACATCACCTAATTATTACATGAAAGACAAAAATTCAATAGAGAGATGGAAACACTCTTTTTAATCTCCTCCCACCTTCCTGCTGCAAGGAGTAATCATTACTGTTTGAAAGAATATGTTTCATACGATTAATTGCTCTCCTTGACTTAGATGAGGTCAAGCCAGCCTTGGCCTTCTTAAGTCTCTACTGCTTCTCTCACTGCACTGAGATATTACAAGTACACAGACAACAATAAATGGGACCACATCATTATTGCCCTTGTGGCTTCATAAAGAGAAATTATGACATCAGTGGGTGGACAAAATTGGATAGACTGTCCAGCCATGTACTGGAGGTAGCATGAAGTAATCTCATGTATTCATTCAGCAAACATTTTAATGAGCATCTACTACTTGTTGCATAGTGTAATAGGCATTAGAAATGCATGAGTGATTGAAACAAATACCACTGCTCTTAGAGCTATACAGAAAAGAGCATTGGGAAATGTTATTAAAATCAAAAGCTCCCCCCCCCCATTGTAAACAAACAAACAAACAAAAACCCCAGCCTATAATTCCAGCACTCTGGGAGACTGAGGCAGGAGGATTCCAAGGTTGAGTCTACTCTGGGCATTTTTATAATATCCTGTCTCAAAACAAAAAAATAAAAAGGGGGCTAAGGATATGGGTCAGTGTGGAGGTTCTAGGTTCAATTACTAGCTACACTGAAACAAAAAAATAGGGTTAAATTCATTATATAACAAGATAAAATTTGTCCAAGACCATATCAGTTTCCTATTGACCGCTATCACAAATTCTTAAGAACATAGTGCATTTTAAAAAAAAGCATCATTTTATTGGCAAAAATTTTGGAGGACTGAACTTGGAAACGAGTCCTCTGGGGCATGAATGAAGCGT
Source organism: Ctenodactylus gundi (assembly GCA_004027205.1). Taxonomy (NCBI): domain Eukaryota; kingdom Metazoa; phylum Chordata; class Mammalia; order Rodentia; family Ctenodactylidae; genus Ctenodactylus; species Ctenodactylus gundi. The sequence goes on from PVKB01001335.1 coordinate 134,016, forward strand.
GCTTTCACAGGCTCTGAAGAGGCAATACCTTTCCTTTCCCTTTCCAGCTTCTTCAAGTGTCATGTGTCCCTTTCTTCAGCACGCTTCCTCCGTTTTCAGAAACATGTCCCTCCCATTGCTGCTTCTACCCTTTCGTCACTTGGCCCAAGTCCCTCTCCATCACTCCTGTTTAGCGTCACTGCACTTACGCCAGACCCAACCAAGTGGCAGGAAATAGTGCCTACATCTAGGACCTGAAGAACACCTGCTAAGTCTCTTTTGCTGGGTAAGGTCACACTCACAGGGTCTAAGGAGATGTATTGGAATGGTCGCTATTCAGCCAAGCACGAAGACCGGAGTTCAGATGCTCCGAGCAAAGCAGAAACAACGTGAGCTCTTGCAGGTGCGGCCAGTAGGCCCAGCAGCGGAGATGCCACTCTAATAACAGTCACATCTCCTGCCTGAAAGCAATGAAACAAAATGGCTAAGTGCAATGACTGTGGGTAAAATACACCAGGGTCATGGTGCCAGCTCAAGGCAACACAGGATGACCACATTAATGTCACTGAACCTCTCTGAACCTCTGTTTCTTTGTTCCCATGTTGAAGTTCATGATATTTCTCACTTTCTAGGCTTATGAGGATTAATAAATCAACACACAGACGACACTCATTGTGGCACACAGTAGGCATTGTGTGTGTGTGTATGTGTGTGTGCACACATGTATATGTAAGAGTCACTCCTGGAGGTACTACAGTACCAGGTCAGACGTGTGGAGGGGATGGGACAAGCTCCTGTTCCCTCTCCCAGCTCCAAAAATCCGCTTAATATATTGTCATCAGATAGAGGATGTATCAAATATTAAATTGATAAGAACACATACTATGCTTGATCCTGGACAAAAGGCTGAGAAGCAATGTATCACAGGCATTTAATTATGTAGTTATTATTATTCAATCACTGGCCACCAGACTAGAGCCCATCCTTCAAACCTTTGTTTCATTCACTCTCTTCCAAGCTTCCAGTTAGGAACAACCACCCACCATGCACCTCTATTTAAGGATATCAAGGGTCTTGTCACTGCTAGGTTTATTTTTCTAGCACCATCTGTAGATTATAAACTGCTTGAAGGCAGATATTGCTGCCCAGGTACTTAGCACAGAGATATTACTGCAGTAGATAATAACCTGGTTAAATAAACTGATTATAGAGTTTCTTCCTCAAAGATCTGCAGGGAAACCCAATTCCAGTCTCAATTAGAGGGGCACCAGCTGTACACCCCTAAGGTCCTCTGCAACCCTGAGGTGGGACTCCTGAAGCGACTCTAATCCTCCTCTCTCCATACCACAAGTACTGAACATTGATTGCCCTATGTCTCAGGACGAAGAGAGAGCCTCTTCCTCCGTCTGCGGCTTGCCGCCCAGGGAAAACAGGAAACAGACTTCTCTTTGGAAACAGGACCGAACAAAGAGCTTATACCAGTCAAAGCCAGTTTGAACCAGTCTGTGCTGCCCTGAAATCTCCTCTGCCTCCCTCTCCGCCCTGAGCTGGCAGGCAGACAAGGAGACCATCGCTGACTTCAATCTTTGGCCTTCTAACCAGGAAAGGACTTGTGAAGGTGAATGCTTTGCAGACGAAGGGGATATAAAAGAGACAAAACCAGGATAAAAATTAAATAAAAAGTAGCTGTCTTAAACTGTAATTGCAGTCCTCTGCTGAGCACGCTTGCAGATATATAAATGTGATTTACCATCAGCTTGCAACTACAAATCAGGTCTTGAGAAACACTTGTGCTATGAAATTGTTTAATCTCATCAAGCTCTGCTTTCACAGCAAGCCATAAATCACAAAGTCTTTGTTATCATAGACCTCCACCAGCGCCTCTCTGGCAGGCTATGGATCGTGGGTATATATAATCTTGACTGCACAAACACTGGGGTCGACGCAGGCTGAAATACTTTCATAATAGCCACTGTGCAGCTGGTGGAACACAAGCCTATGATGGATATCTCATTTCCTACAGTCGGCATCTATTTCGAGCAAATTATTACCACATAAATTTCTTGTCAACAGAAACGGCCAATTAATTAAGTTAAAAATTTACTTGTGATCACATCTACAAACCAAATAGAACTGCAAGGCAATTTTCCAGTTACTGAATATACTGCAGGTCAGTTTAATGAATAATTTTTAACTTTGTCATAAACTCAAAGACAGGCTAATATCTCCAGAAACCTGAATGGAGACCAGCTGCCGACAGATTTACACAAAATATATTTATGGGGAATTTGATTGCTGACATCTGGGGACAGAAATAAACCTTCTCTAATTACGAAGGCATCTTTGCCATATATATGAATTTCTTTCACCAAAAAATGCAAATCTGTCCCGAGGAAAGGTGTATTTACATTTTCAGGCAGGGCTACAGTGGGGCTGGATGGCTTGTGGAAAAATCATTGCATTAAATTCCCAGACCAGTGATGGGTTCATTATCATAGGGGAAGACAGTCATAGGCAAAGATTTGTTTATCATTGACCCCCACCTTCCACACCCCCAAAATCAGAATGCTTTCTCTCTCTGAAGTTGTGAGCCACTTGGCACATGCCCAGTAGCAGGAGCAGCAGGAGGAGGATTTAAGGCTCTGTCAGGTATGGCAGATTGACACAGCTTCCCCTTAGGGTTATTATGCATACAAAACAGATCTACAGGGGAGGAAGGCCAGCAGAGGGCCCTTTGGAATTCACGCTCTAACCACATCTCTTTGAACTGAAGAAAAATCCACAGTGGCTGAGCTGGGGGTAGTTGTCTAGTGGTTATACAGGATGTGGACTCAGGAAACACACTGGGTCTGATGCTAACAGGGACTGGCTCAGCCAGCCACCTACTGCATAGAGGACTATAGTTTTTATGAGGGGCATTGTCCACTCAAGATGTAAAGGGCATTCTGGGTCCTCCAAGTCATAGGCTGGGTCCATCTGTAACAACTTCACTGCTCTTCATCCTTAGTTTGTCATTGCTCCATGCACAAGCTGAACCGCATGATGTTGCCACAAAATGCCCTTTGCTCTTTGACCTCAGTGACTTTGGTCATATAATGGATATCTGAGGTTTTCCCCATTTCCCTCTACTTACCAAATTCTTATCCTCAAGATGACCTCCATGGATTTTCTTAGAAACGAACTCCCTTATCCCCTAACACCTCCAGTTCTGAAGGGCCTTTACACTAAAGCTACATGCCCAGATGCAAATTTTATTTTAAAACTTGAGACAGGGTTATTCTAAATCACTAAGTTGACCAGTTGGGCTCAAACATATGATCAACTTACATCAGCCTCCCAGAGTGCTGGGATTACAAGTGCTCTTGACTAAGACACTCTTTCCCATCTAGAACCTGAAAGCCTATCATGGTACACTGGCCCAAATGAGCAGTAGTGAGTTCACAGTCACTCAAGTGTGTAAGAAGATGCCAGACAACCACTGGGTGGGGATGTTGTTCTGGGGATTCAATGTGTGTAGCAAGGTGGACTAGGGCTTCTCCAGCCTGGAATCCAAACCATCCAGGATGGTTACTTGTCCCATTCTGGTAAGCTTCTTGAAAGCAAGGATCATATGACTCATGGTTTTCTCAGCATATAGCCCAACACATTTTTTTTTAAAAAAGGTAGATTTTGTATAAAATTATTGAGGACTGGTTTGATGGAGTTTTTTTCTCATTCTTGTTGAATTCAACTGCAGGTGACACTGCACACACGAGAGCTCCGTTTTCATGGAAGTGTGGGCCTGTCGTGTGTAGGGAATTTCATTAGAATTCTGACAACTTCAAAAGACAGAATACATTCTTTGCCCAGAATGATGTTGATTAAAGAAACACGCCACACCATGAGCTGTCTGTATACCCACAACAAACAAAAGCCAAATAAACAGAAAATAGAAAATGAATGCTAAATAAATGGTATCAAAGATTTCTAAGTATTTGCCCAGTCAATGACATCAGTGTCGATGAATTTCAGAACATGACGGTCCACAAAGACAACCCCACATAATTCTTCCTTCTACCACCATGGAAACTAAATCCCCAACCCAAGTGGAACCAGCCTGTTCAAAGCCACTGAACTGCAAGGTCACACACATCTGTCCTCAACACCTGGGCATCATTTTTTCCATTACACTCTACATTCACTTTTTAATTTTTCCTTCTTGATTCCAAGTGCCCTAAAACTGATTATAAGCTCCTCTTTCCCATCTTATGTCATGACTCCATACGGCCTAGATTTTCTTTCTGATAAGGGAACATATCTCAAAAATGATCTTAAATGTGAAGTTACTGTCTACCTAAGCATCAGATTTCACCAATAATCTATCCAGAATCTCTCTCTTTCTCTGTTGCTCTGTGTGTGTTTCTCTCTTGTTCACATACATACACACACACACACACAAAGAAAGGTTAAATCCACAGGATGTCTGAATCAAATCTTAATTATCTACTTCTTATGGGACCTTGGGACTTCAGGCTGATAATCTCTCAAAACCTGAGTTTTCATTTTTATAAAATAAGGCTAAACCAGCATCAACCTCACAATGTTGTCACGACTATTAAATTAAATGGCAAACACATGTAACATCAGAAAACAATGCCTGTAAGGACTAATTATTTTTTAATCTTAAAGCCCCATTAACTTTTACTTTTAGCAGAGTATATCTCATATTTTTATCTCATGCTACATAATATTTACATTTTTTTGTTTTGTATTTGCCATCCTGAAACATTTAGGAAAATTTAAAAATAATGATGGAGATTATAATAGATAAGATTTTTGACTACATTATGTTCCAAGCGCTGCTACCAACACTTTACATTATCAACAACACCAGGAGGCAAATATTCTTATTATCTCTGAATTACAGATGTGACCTAGAAAGGTTTAGAAATTTACTCAAGGTCATCCAGCTATAAGTGGTCAGACTCTAAGTTCACGTGCTAGGTTGTTGCAATTTAATGTTACTGTATTTGGTCAGCAATTCCTTAACACTCTATTTTGCCCACATAGAATGCTATAAGTATTGCTCCTTTGTTCTCCACTTTTCCAGAACAGCCTAAATCATTGTTCCTATCAACAAGGACCTCCAGTGAAGACAAGAAAACAAGATAGGCACATATGAAAAGTACATCCAAAGAAAACATCGAAATGTGTTCAAAGTCATCCAGCGCTTCAGGCCCCCTTGTCTCACTCTGCAACAGCAGCTTTTGTGAGTGTGTATAACCCTACATACATACTCACACTCCATATTACTCTTTAGAGATGCTAGGCAAAGAAGTTTTTTTTTAAATTACAGGCAAGATCAATGAACTCATGAGTTTAAATCTGAAATACAAGTTACGGGTTCTCAGAGGGACAGGATAAAAACAAGCTCTGCTTCCACGGCCGAGTTTTTCTGAAATGAGATTCAGAAAATTTTGTACAGGAAAGTATTTTACCACAGAGCGAGGGATAAGAAACAGAGAATTATAGACACGCTATCTGAGCACCCCTAACAGAGGCAGGTGATAGTGCACAGCAGGTCAGTGCTGGCAGGTGATCTAGTAGAGAGGCACGGCTGTCACCAGAGGGTCAAGGTCAGCATGAAAAGGTAGAACCAAACCCAGCAGCCGTGAAGGAAAGCAGCCTCCCCAGTCGGCCCTTCTCAGTGAGCCCACCAGTGATGCCAGCGGTGACCATTCTGCAATCTCACATGCCTGGAATATTGTTTACGTCATACAGTACTCTCACAATCATGATTTCATTATATTTTCAAGGAATTTCCTGTGGAAGACTGAATCATAACCAGCCATTCAGGGGGAAAAAAAATCTCACTTTTCAAGAGCAGATCTTTATGATTTGAGAAAAGATAATCATTTTGAGTTGGGGAATTCCTATAAATGCAAGTAAATACAGGGGATGTCGATTTACTTAGTAAGTTTTCATGTCATGGGTCAAGTGGAGGAAGCAAACAAGCACATTAGGTCTCTCCATTGGAAGAGCCTTTGGCCTAGATAAGGGAAGAAGGCACACACGTGCACAGGGGCACGACCACGTGAGATGAATGCCACAGTGATTGTTGCTGACCTGCAGGTACGCAGAAATGAATGCTACATCCAACATCCAAAAAGATTATAAAGAAACTTGAGGATTTGAGTTAGATCTTAAAAAAAAAAAAAAAGTCCTTTGGCTTTGGGTAGGTGAGAGAAAGAAAGAGGATATAGACAGTTAGAATACATGTATTAATTTCCATATTTTAAAAGTTCTTAAATTACCTGAGTGATGTTGTACCATATTCTCTTCCTCACTTACATACAACCAAAATTACAATAATAAAACCCAGCTCTCTTTGCATATGTGTGCATATATACACACACACACCTTAGTTAAAACCAAAATCAAGGAACAAAAGTGAATGTCATAAAATTTACACTGAAATTCAATGGAAGAGACAGAAGATTCTGAGACTGACCAGAGAAATAGCACACCTCATGCCCAAACAAAACTATAAATCACCAGTATTACACAGAACATCCACTAATCCACACAATCACAATAATTCTCACGAATGCCTCTAAATCTACAGAGAGGCAAAATTGACCTAGATATTATCTTCTCCTTCTTCTGAGGAACACATTAAAATACCGGGGGGGGGGGGGGGGGGGGGGGGAGGGGGCGGGAAACAGGTGCAACACAGAAAACCAAAGAGGAGGTAGATTCTCCAATGGCCATTACTATGATGAGTCCAAGATTGCATGCTGACACTTGAAGAAAGGACCCAAAGCCCAAAAGTAAAGTGTGATGAGAAGTGTATAAAGTACCAGATGAGAGAACTGAACCAGGGAATTCCCATAGAGATTATGCCCAGAATCAGCTGGTCTGACTCCTACCTACACTATTTCTTGAGCCAAAAACATGCCTAACACATGAAACTCTTACCTCTTACTTCCTGTCTGCAACACTGAGGGTAATAGAAGCTGGCCTTTGATAGGGTAGATTGGTCCCTAAGAAGCTAGTCAGATTTTACAGTCACTGTCACGCCAACGGCCAGACAGAGAAAATAAAGAGCAAAGTCAACATGCAGACTGGCTTGAAAGTACCCAAACCAGGGAAAGGAAGATAGCAGCACATCCTCCAAAACACCAATGAGCAATGAACTCATTATAACAGGGGAAAATCATGGTAGCTGTATGCCATTACGTAAGTGCATAAGAGCATGACTTTAAGACTCCAAGGGCTGGAGGACCACAATTTAATTAAATGAGGTATTAGCCTCCCACAGAGAGCATAGAGCCAGTCTACATTATGTTTTCCATTGCTTTGGAGCTAAAACTGCACAAAATTCAATGACGCTCAGGATGTAGAAAAACAAAGACAGGTGAATTATAACAAGCTACTCAATAGCAGGTGAGTTTCTGGGTTTATATTACTTTTTTATGTAACTTTGACCCAATTTTACATCCAAATCCAAGTTGTAATGGGAGCGTGAGAAGCTAAACAATCTCCTTTCTATTACCACCCCATATTTTTGGGATGGAGACCTGAGAAAGGGTCCCATAAGGATGGAAAGATACAGAGAGAAACCCAAAATGAAGACAGCTAGAAAACGGGGATCCTCTAAGTCTCTCTACAAAACGATATGGCACAGGTGTTTGCCTCACTTCTGAGCAGTATATGTATGTGCAGACATACTCAAAGCCGGCTGGCAGGGGTTCACCCAACTTTCATAGTCATTCAGAGTAATACAGCCATAAGACATGCTCAGAGGATGGCAAAGGCTTTGAAAGCCAAATTAAGATCAGAACCCCCCAAAAGAACAGTAGATTTCATTGTCTGAAAGTCATGAGGCTGATTCTATGCTAAACAAAAACTGACAAGCATTATAGGACTACTGTAATATAATCTAATACCAAAGCAACCACTACCGGCTATTTATTCTGATAACCCACTCTTGATCTTTGGATTATGTTAAAAAGGCCCAGGATACAAAGAAAAAGTCATTCAATATGTAAAGAAGTAGAAAAATGTGAACAGTAAAGACAAAAAACAAATAGTCAATAAATATGAACTCTAAGATGACCCAGATGTTGGAATAATTAAGTAGACTTCAAATACATCTTATCACCATGTTCTGTGAGGTGAAATAAAACACTAGAAATAGCCAGAAAAGCAGAAGTTCTCAAGAAATATTAGCTGTAAAATTTTTGAAAATTTTAATCCAGAAAAAAAACATATGAAAGAAAAAAATTTACTGATGCCTCAATAGCAGAATAATGGTAACAAAGAGTCAATGAAGTTGCAATTAAATAAAAATAAATTACCCAAGGTTAGAACTAGAGTAAAACGTTGAAAATTTAAAAAAAATGAACAGAGCCTCAGAAATCTGCAGAAAAATACTGGTCTAACTTATGTATAATTGGAGAAATACAAAGAGAGGAATTAAAAAATGTGCAGAAATTTTCCATGTCTAATAAACAATAGTAAATGTTCAAAAACCTCATCCAACTACAAATAGGATAAAAGTTTAAAATTTGATTAAAGTAGAACATAAAGAAATAAAAACAAAGACCCAAACAATAGTATTCAGAATATAAAAACAAGTTGGAGATTCAAGGGCAGATGGGCCACACTAAAAATGAAAGGACTGGCAGGGCAGAAATGTGACAGAATCGTACATGAAAAAACAAATTAATTAGCTCAGTTAATGTCCACAGACGATGAAGACTTAAGTATTCATAGAGCAATTAGACAGAGAATGCATTCTTATTTATAACTGAAGATGTCCAAAATGAAAAATATCTGCAGGTCGTAAGATTTTTTACCAAGTGCCAAGACAAGGAGAGGATAATCACCAGTCAGATAAATCTTAGTTAAGTTACTAAAAATCAAGTGGGGAAAAAATCTCTAGAAAACCAGCTAGAAAAAGAAAAACAGTCAACTATAAGCAAAAAAATCACTAAGGCTGGCCTCCTACTTAACCAGAATCAGAGTCAGTACCATAAAACAAGGGAGAAATATTTACATATACACAAACTTTTCATTTCCTAAAGGCATTACAATAAACTGGATTGTCATTTAAATATACCAAATGCATAAAGTAAAAAATTTAGGAATCAGGAATCACTTTTGAAAAGAAAATGCTCTGACCAAAAAAAATCTAGCCAATTAGGGTTTCAATAAGAATTCCAGACTGTCAAAACTATGATCAACACATGTACTAATAACCTGAATTCACTTCCATGTGGCGCCAACACCAAACAGCTATAGAAAGTACCAATGTAGGATAGAATACAATTGTCACTGACAGTATGAAAATAATACTACAACCAAACTTGAGAGGCAGGAGAACTGGCAGAAGTGATCTGTTCTTTACGGCAATGAATCAGTGATTCTGTGTAAAACTGAATCAAATGGTTAAAACGTAATAGCCATCAAAATGTGTCCTCTTTCCCTACCATTAAAGTGATCGATGATACAAGTTTATAAAAAGCAATGGTGTTACATTATTCCTTCCTTCCCCATACAAAGCAAAGCAGTTGCACAGAGATAAAATCTTTAACTTTTAACTCACAGGTTCTATGTTCCAACGAGAAAAAATAATTACGTGTAAGGAGGACAGGCATATCTGGGATGTACTAAATGTTGTACTTGACTTTTTAAAGACACATTTCTGAAACACAAATACACAAAAATATGTATCCACCTTTTACAACTGTCCTACCTCCCCCCACCCCCAAAGTAGTTTTACTCCTGTAGACCTGGTTATTTTAGAAACACATGAATTGGTTTTCTAATGATCATATATGGACTGTACCCCAGGTCTGCTACAGATGATCTATATCTAATTTCATGTGAAAAAGACCATTTTCTCAACTCACTTATTTAATTCTCCCAATTTATATGCAATGAGTTTAGGTAAGATTAAGTAAGAAGGGGAAACACATGTAAATGTATTTCTCTTCCTGGTGTGTTTTAGTATCTTCATAAAACTCCTATAATGACTTATTCTAACACCTGAAACATGTTATTAAAACATTTTAGGACATATTGTGAATAACTCTTAAACTCTTAAGATGGTAGAATAAGAAAACAAATCTTCAAATGTTCAGAAATGTGTACCTCTCCTTTGACCCCATAACAGAAAGTTAAAATATTTTAGGATAATAACACCACAGCATTAGAAGTTATGAATGCTTCCCATATGGAAATTACTCTGGTGTAAATGTTGCAAGGACCCCCTGATTTTACTGTAGAATATTCCAATTAGTTAACACCACTTTGATTCTCCCGATCCTGGGATATTGGATGTGGAAATACTAGAAGGTATGGAAACCCTCCGCCACCTCTCTGCCTTTGGAGAGGCTTCTTCAAGTCACCTCAATGATTCTTCCCCATTTAAGAACATGTCTTAGAATTTAAGCACCATAACATTATGCTCAAATGACTTTTTTTTTGGAGTATCCTATCCTGGGCTTAGTCTTATGTACTGACTACCTAACAGCATAACATACATCAACACATTGCAATATCTCTGAATAAAAAAGGCAAACACAAACGGATTAGACATCAAACTATTTAAAAACTAAAGGAACATACATTAACAAATATTCAAACAGTTTGCATCTGATGAATATGACTTTCATGCACATAGTGACATTAATAACTATACATGTCATGTAAGTTATCTATTGCAAAAGGTTTCAAGACATAAATACCCTAAATATTTCTATGAAATTTAGCAAAGGAATTACAGAATGCAGTTTATAAATTTAACAGCACTCTGTGGCTCAAAAGACACAATCTTTCCATGAAGCCACTTAGCAACTTGGAATTCAGAAGTGATGCTTGTAGGTATGTTTGAATCTGGGAGTGTTAGGTCTCCTCCACACAAAACTCATGGCACTGCCATAGTGAATGGAAAGATTGTCTCATGTATAGTTATACGTGCTGGCCCACAGAGTAAAGAAGAAAAAAAACTGATAATTACTCCTCAAGCCCACTGTTTGCCAACATATGTTTGGGGAGCAGGTCTGCTCTGACAGGGTTTCTTGGCTGAGTATGTTTATAAAATACTGAGAAATAAGAGTTTAGAGTCAAAGGCTATCACACACTAATAGATTCTTAAATCCCTAACCGAAATGGAATTTCTGGGACGACATTTCTCCTTACAGACCACAGTTTCCATGTTTCACTTAAGATCTATAGACTTTTCTAGAAACAAAACAGCCCTTGGAGAATTATGGGACTTAACGCTGCATACAAATCCCACGTGGCACCCAGGGGCTCATCTTTGACTGAAGAATGAATGCTAGTAAATACATCGGAGCCCTCTCCTGCAAACTATGTCGCCTGAAAATTCAAGGGGAAACAGGGTCTCAGCGCTTGTCATTCAGAGTTCATGACACTTTTAACGTGGATGAGGTCACATCTATGCCATGGTCTCCCGTGGGAAGTACGAGGAAAGCCCCCAGTCGCTCCCTGTTCTTTTACCACTCCCCAATTCTGACAACGAAGAAGGAAACAGCCTGTAAGTTTAGGTTTTCTTGCCAGATAGTTGCTCATGTAATTCATGGTGTCTTTCTCTTTAATCTAAGCTTCACACTTCTGGCCGAAACATGCTGCTATAATTAAGTATTAATCACTATGTATCATGGAAACCACAGAGACCAGGAGTCCTTCCATGGTGTGAATCACTGTTTTTGTAATTCTAATATAACACAGTCTCTTCATATAATTTTTGTATATTTTGAGTATGGCTGTTTTTGAGTCTACTTCTTTCCCTTGGTCATGAGTATATAGGATTAGGTAAAAAGGGGAGGCCACGCCTACTTTTGGAATTACGTGTACAGTAAGGCACCAAACCATAAGCAAGATGCAGAGTGCCATTGACAGTCCAGGGTCAAGGTTGCCCCTGTGTTTCTGATGACTTAACTGCCTTTCCTTAGATCTTCCACTATCCACACAAGTGTGTATACAGTCACAACTAAGCCATGTCCAGGTTCGTTCTGTGCTCACAGAACCCACAGGGATGACAAAAATGAGATCACAGTCTGAGCCACAGGAAAACAATACAGAAGATGGAGAAAAATAGAGAAGAAAATACATACTTGATCACTCATCACAGGGAGCATCACTTCACCACCCAGTAAAGGACTGCAAGGGGGGAAACTACTGTTTTGACTGAAAGGCACTGAAATTTATTCTTTTTAGCATGGAAACTTCTAAGAAATTGATTACACATCGATCTACAGTAAGATTGCTCAAGAATTCACTCTAGACTCAGCCTGAATGGCTTAGGGTTTAGCTTTTAAGCCAAGGGTGAGGAGATGGTGATCTTCATGCAACTGATTAAACAGGTTCTATTAATTGCTTCTGTGAAGTCACACAACTCTAAAAGTGCGTGTCATGGCGTCAGTAAGGAGCATGCAACTGCACCTGCTTTGCGGACAGGATGTGCAGTGGTACTGATTTAACTGGAGTTTTTAGATGGCAACCTGAATTCCCCTCCTGAGCCACTCGGCTGGAGACTTCCTCTGTTCTCTTTCAATGCTGCACACACTGCAGCAAGGCAAGATGCCCAGCAAGAAGCACGGGTTGCATCACAGAGAGGATTAAAATGCCCATTATGAGGTAAGACTGGAGTGGTGGCAGGAGGAAAAGTCAGGCCATAAAAGCAAATGGGCGCCAGGCCGTAGAAGAGGGAGTAGAACAAAGAGAAGACAGCACAGGACCCATGCTCCTTGCTGGGCTCTGCACAGTGAGGGGTCTGCCAGTTTCTCAACTGCATCATCTACCTTCCCTCATGATTACATGGCTTTGGCTACCCTGGTCTTCTGGTTTCCAAATGCTGGATGCTGCTTCCTGACTTGGGCTGCCGCAGTCGTCTTCTGTCACTGAGTCCCACCTCATACGCACCCAAGTCCATGATCATCCCCGTCATGTCGGTCTCAGCTCAGACACCTCTCCTCAGCGAGGCGTGGGTTTCCCCATCTACCTAAAAAGACCCTAGGAAATGCGTGCATTTTCCATCATGCCCCTCCAACCTATGTTCTTCAAGGCACCAGTCGAGTTAAAAAGTGTATGATTCATTTCCACGTTTATTCTTTGACTGTGCTCATTAAAATAAAACACAAGAGCAGAGACAATGTGCCCCCTTCACTGCCCCACATTCAGTGTCCAGCACAGGACCTGCACACAGTAGATGCTTTGTCAATGCGGATGGAGGAAGGAAAGAGACGGGGGGCGGGGGGTGAATGATTTCAGCAAAGGCAACACTTACTGACATTCACTTTGCAGACACTGCTTCTGGGTCAGCCTCCTTAGTGGTACTGGAGGTTGTTAAGAATATGCATCAAAAAATACACTATCTGGTCCTAGCACCTGACTGGCTGAGCAACAGAGAAATTTATGTAATCTCTCTGGACCTCAATTTCTACCTCTATCAGCAGACTAAAAATTTTTCCTGATATTGTTATTAGAATTTTCTACAAAAACTCAGAAAAATAAAATAATGCAACTTGTAATTAATGCACAAGATATGTTTCTGTGTTACTGTTAGTATGGTTTCTTATTATATACCAACAGAAGAACAAAGGACCAAGGAAAGGCACGCTCACTTTTTTAAAAATTCCCAATCTAATCTAGCCTAGTCATCCAAGATAACTCAGCATGCCTCTACAGATGCTGTCTTCCATCTCAACATACCATGCGCTTGACCTGCTCAACAAACCTCCCAGCCCATCTGCATATGGAGCAGGAAGTCCGAGCTGTCCATAGCAGCACACTTCTCCTCTTCCTTTCCGGCTTATTCATGAGTGGCATTTATGAATAATTTGGGTGGAGAAGGCAAAGTTTCCATTGTTGAAAGCTACCAAAGAGACTCTTAATTCAAAGAGTAGCATTAGGTTGGTGGATGAGGCAAATTAGAGCATGTGAAATTTATTGGACATCATAAAAGAGAAGCGGGAGAGGGCCAAGGAGACGAGGGGTTCGATTACGGCTGAACTGCTCGCATCTAACCTGCGGCGCATCACAGCACGCCACGGGGTGTGGGGGGGTGAAGCATTCTGCCCAGACGATTGCCTTATGTCACCACCGACACTACGGCCCATCAACTCTGACCCTGGGAGCAGAAAACCCCAACATAAGAAAGAGAGAAATGTAAATTTCAAAATAGATATATAAATATTCGGTGGCCCACTGTTCCATGAGTCATTTATATTTCTGACGTCGGAATGCAAAAATGTAAATCCAGGGCCCCTGTGCAGTCATAAGTCACCCAAGGTTCCCATAATCATCTCTCTGACAGGGGCTAAGCTGCGGTTGGCAATAAAACTTGGGGAGCCAATGAGCTCATGAAGCATACGAGAAGAAAACAAGGAAGAGAGACACTCAACCTCCGAGGGAGGAGTGGAGACTGAGCGACCAAGGGCGAGGATTCCCCTGATGCAGAGGGGGCGTAAGGACAGAGCTGATTTACTCCCTGACAAGCCGATATCCCTGTAAGCACAATGCTCCAGGGCTCATTCTCGAAGCTCTAAGGAGCACGGCGTTTTTTCCTGATTTACTGCCATTTTACCACTGCTAGAAATGGACACAGCGCAGCTGCCTGCAGTTCTAAAGAAAGGTAGGTGATGTCCTTGGCGCAGATGCTCCTGATGTCCTCCTTAAACATGAACTCGTTACGAGTTACATCCAATTCCGTTCGATCTAACAGAGTAGGGATGACGAAAGCAAAGGCAGAGAGGGTGCACATCCTCCAAGGCTGGAGAAAAGAAAATCTTCTAGCCACGGTCCCATGGCACTGAAGTGTAGAAGCCTGCAGTAGGCCTGTCATTCCTGCACAGAGAGAGCAGGCGCAGAGCATCTGGAAAGAGGGATTAGATAGAGAAGATCTAATTTGCTTAAGACAGAGAGAAATCTGGGCACAAACGTCGCACGGGTGATCTGAAGCAGCGTCCGCGCAGCTTCAACACTACTAAGTCACCAGGGTCCTTCTGCTGAGCCCTCCCAACAGTCTACACATGTCAACCCCTTCTCCTCTGCAAATCTCACATTCCATAGGACATTCGGCATTTGTGTTAGCGTTTACACAGAAGTCCTTCCACCAAGCCTGCGGATTAGAGGAACAGTTTACACCTTACGTGAAGCTGAGGCAGGAATGAGCGGGTCCACAGACAAATACGTGTAAGTTAGTTTAACAGAAACACACAATATGCCAACCGATCTCATAAAGCATGCTTAGGACAAGATAGGTAGGTATTTTAAGATCTTGAAAATGGGAACTGATTTTAAGACAAATATAAAATAGGCAATAATACAAGTGTCCACAGACAAAGACTTTTAAAAAGTGAGCTGATTTTAAGATAAAAATGTAATACTGAAAAAGTCTATAGACTGGAAAGAAAAAAACTTCAACCTGCTGCAAATATTCTCAACACGTTTTCTATGTTGCTTTTGTCAAATGAAACATTTGACATATAACAGGTTTTCAAGATCAAGAGCCACAATGGAAGTCATTACTTAGTACTAATAACATTTTCTATTGAGTTTGAAAATAGATAGGGTAACGGTCATACAACGTCATGAATGGTATTAAGGCCCAAATTGTGCCCATAAAAATGGTTAAAATGGCAAATTTTATGTTGTATAGAGTGTCACAATTCTAAAAATTAATCATATGATATGTCAAAACCCACAAAATTGTATTCTCTAAATGGGCAAACTTTATGGCATGTGAATTGTATCTCAATAAATCTGTTTAAAAACTGAAGATGTTATGTACATGACGTTAAGAATCCTCTTGCTGAGAGGCGGGAGGCTTTATAAGGTGACAAAGAGAAACTCATATTGACCACGGGCATTTCGTTCTCCACCCCGCTGTCTGAGACAACATGCAACGGGATTCCCAGAAGAAAAGACTCGGTGATTTTGGCTCCTACGAAGGGAAGTCAGCTAAAATCTCACCTGAACAGGACTGTGTAGACCATGTCTCACTGAGTCACTGCCTGTTAAGAGTTCTCTGGGAAATGCTAGGCCACAGTCGCGTGGATGTATCACTCAGAGGTTCTCTGTTCTACAAAATCAAAGCAAACTCCTCCCCCACTTTAGCTCTAGTATCCAAATTCTAATGTGCGGAACATAAAAATCAACTTTTGAATTGTCATCTTCTCAATTTATGTAAAGATATGAGAATATTTCTCAGAACTCAGCCCAGAGTCACATTTAACGAATGCGTGGTACTGATCTAACTAGTCCAAGGCCCAGCAGAAACGAAACAAATGGAAAGGTAGCCTGGCATAGTATACACATTGAATTTATTAGGCAGGCCTCCTTAAACCTCAGCTGTACTACTAATTTTTTTTTTTTTACGTCCCTGTACCTTAGTTTCCTAACCTATAACATGGAGACAATAATGACCTTTCCTGCAACAGAGAACTAAGAATTAACTTAGGTAGCAGATGTACAACACCAGATAGCACAAAGCAAACATTCTACAAGTTATGTTTGAGTGCCTGCTTATAAACACAAGCAAAGCAATGTGGAATGTAGAGAAAGAAGGGCTGATTAACAAAATTTTAGCAGCTAACAGGTAGCTTTGTTTCCACAAAAAATGTTTCCTTCCAGAAAGAGGCAGGTATATATGTCTAGATTCTATCACTAAATTGTAAACCAGTCTGCAAAACTACTTAATTACCATTGTTATGAAGCAAAAAAATGATTATTACACTACAAGTACCACATTTAACATTTATTGTGCACAAAATTTGTGCTAAGCACTTTGGTGCTTTCTTTTACTGTTCTGATGAATCCTTCCAACAGGCAGTCCAACCAGCTAAGGATTCCTCTCTCTCATTTCCTGGACCAGTTCACCAAGATTTAAAGAGAGTTAACTAAGTGGCCAGAGATCATACAGGGATTAAGAGTCAGTATCACGGTTTAAAACCCAGGAAGTCTGACTGGTAATCTTAACAACCATACCATCGTCCTTGGCAACTTGGAAGTGAAATGGATTTTTAGAAAATGTGGTATATGTATACAATGGAGTGCCACTCTGCCATAAGGACAGATAAATTTGAGTCATTTGTAGGTAAATGGATACAACTTAGAATCAAATGCTCAGTGAGGTGTATCAGCCTCAGCAGGCTAAATGCTGTGTGGTTTCTCTAATACGGGAAACCCGGAGTGTAAGTAATAGTCACGTGGGTAAGATGTTGGGAGCAAGAGGATGAGGAAGGGGGTGGGAGGTAGTAAAAAGCACAGGGGAAGGGAATGGGAGCTGACACGATACACAGGTGCACAGAACTCTCAAGTTCACTATAACCCTTATGTATTGCATATTCATACTAATAAAAATAGGAGAAAAAGATACAATCTTGTAAGTGATTAGCTTATTATACTCTCCCTGTACTACCAGGAAAGGAACTTGGGAAAGCACGTGTGAACAGTCTGATAGCTCCTGATTACCACTTCTCATCTGAAGGCAAATAACACACGTTCGTCTTTTGGGTCACGAATCAAGTTATCAAGGAGGAACTAATAAGATCATTTCCACCTGGTGGATGAATGAGTAACACTGAACCGACACATAGGAGACTCTCCACTCACAGTGGTGTCAGTGGTGTCACCTTAAGCCCCAGCCCTGAAAAGCCCAAGGTGTCTGTGACTGGTCCCTCCCTGTCCTACTGTGAACAACAGGCTCCACACAAACTCTTCTATATGCTTGTGACTGACTGACATCCCAAACTTACCACCCAGGCAGACTTGGGTGTGCACCCTGGGAGTGGCTACCCAGTGGGAGGAGGGCGCAGATGCCAGAGTGCCTCTAGGACAGGGAGGGTGGCAGCCTTGGGTTTAAGCACACTGGGAAAAGCGACTTGCTTAATCAGTGGTCAGTGGTGCTTGACAAGAACCATGGAGCCCAGGACTGAATGTGAGGTCCCTCATTGATAACGCTTGACCGATGACACTCAGCTTTCAGCCTAAGTGCAAGAGCAATAATAGACACTGTGCTTGAAGAAAGAACTCTAAACCCTGCGAGTGGGAAGGTCAGCCTTCCCTAGAGACACAGAGACACGAATCAAGTATAGGAACAGCTAAGGGACCAGATCCCCAACTTCACCGATTTCCCCTTGCTGGTTCCCTTCCACTCCCACCCACCCACCCACCCACACACACAAACACTCTCTCTCACTCACTCTCTCTCTCTCTCTCTCTCTCTCTCTCTCTCTCTCTCTCTGCCCCTGCACAAGCCCCAGAGGTCATGAAGATCAAATATAAATTTTAAAAGGTAAAAAGAGGGAATTCATTCCAAATGACTTAAAGGATAAGTGTCACCAGAATTAATGTGGTTGGAATGGTAAAAATTGCCACGGGTCCCTTCCCCCTTGAAAGGTGTCAAGCTCCCGTCTTCAAAGCTGAATGTCTGTCTGTGATACCACAGTGAAGGGCTGGGCTGTCACATACACTTCCAGGCTGAGGAAAGCTTATTTAATTTACTGAATTTCATATAGAAATTGGCAAGGAAGAAGCATCAGAAAGGTTAAGCATGCAGTACAATTCTTATCTCCCCTATTTCCTGTATTACAACAGTGTCCCATCAAACTCCCATCTTTCCAAGGTACCTAAAAATGTGGTTTATATTTTTTTGCAGGTACCTTTTTCATCTAGTCCTCCTCCTCAAGGAAAACAGACAAGATAGAAGGAACAGGAAATGTCCCTTCCCAGTGGGACAAAGCTAGGTAGTTTCAAGGAGCAAAATCTGATATTCTGAACTGCCATCTGGGCAGCTACGAGGAGACCAACCAAGCCAACTCACACCCTCCTGGCTGACACGCTCCAACCACAGCGGCCATCTCACTTGCCAATGGAAAACATATTTCAACATACTTCCTTCTGGTATTGAAGGTAAATATACTTATAAAAGGGTGAGTAAAGGTGGGGGACAAGGTCACTAGGAATTTAGTGAATCACATCTTTCCATATGGAAGATGGGAAGGGGTTCCAGGGTAGGGAGACAAGATGGTGGTTAAAAAAAAGGGAAGTAAAAATGATTAATGTGATATGCAAATGTGTAAATATAGCAGTTCCCGAAGATCAACGGATGTGTTATATACTGCAAATATATACTAATGTAAAATAATAATTATGGTTAAAAAGATGTGGGGAAGATGTCCACCCTTGCAAAATGACCGGTGAGTGTATTACCATCAAAGAAAACCCAACATCGTTTGGAAGAGGAAAGAGTTCCAAGCGGCTGGACAGAGCTCTCCGCTCTTTCTAAAATTGTAGATGGCAACAGACTTAACTGAATTCTGCTGTTATAACAAAGAAAGGGAAGTTACAAACCTAACTAACTCACATTCATCTATCCTGACTTCTTTCTCTCAGTGTTTATGCTTTTTCAGCAGTTTTTTCTCACCTTCCACAAGCTCTTTCATTTGAGCACACAGTGAATGCTTACCATTAGGCAAGTGCTGGTAATAATCTAAGGGTGAACAGAGTTTCAAGAATGAACAAGCTACGCTGGGACTCAGAGTCTAGAGGGAAAAAAAACAACACCGTAAATACATGAGATGAGTTATGAAGAAACTTGAGCAATGTGCTATGGAAAAACATTTTATCGATGTCTAAAAGGCAAAATGATAAAGTGACCATCACACAAACCTGGGGGAACAATGGCTCGGCAGAATCACACCTGAGTTCAAACCACAGATCAAATCCATTTCTCAAACTAAGAGTTTGGGTTTTTGGTTATTCTTTGTATTCTATACTATTCTTAATTTGTTTTTAGAAAGCATAAAAAAGAGGGAATAAGATAAAATTGGTGACCATAAAAACATGAATCTCTATTTTTGAAAGTTCCTTTCACAAGCTCAGATTACAAGGAAACAAATGGAAACACCTTATTAGAGAGTGAACTTTTTAGACAGGAAAAGATGACCTCAGAGGTCAAGTCCCAGGTAAACATAAAACATGTCAAGTTTCAGAAATTCAAATAGTATGACATTTGACCTTCTTCTTTTTATTCTGAAATTGTGTCTATAGATAGCTAAAAGAAAATTTGTTCCAAAATAAAAATGCTAACATTGTCATTAAGTTCCACGACAGTAATCCAATTTCGCTATGAAGAAAATTTTGTTAGGGTATACTTACCATCGGCTTTCTGTATTCATGGAATTTGCATTTATGGATTCAATCAATCTTAGATCAAAAATGTATGGAGAAAAAAAACCCCTGGCATCTGTATGGTAATGTCCCAACTGCTTTTTCTCGTTATTTTCTGAAGAATATGGTATAACTACTACCTTCCTAGCATTCCCATTGAATTAAGGACTATAAGTAATTTATAGACTATTTAAAGTATATGGGAAGATGTAGAGATTATATGGAAACACTATGTCATTTTATATAAAAGACCTGAGACTCCAAGCCACTGAGGAACTATGCAAAGTGGAGAACCAATTGCCAGAGATAACGAGAGATGACTGCATACTCAGCAGAGAAAAATGGGGAGCAAGGCTTTCAGGAGGAGTGAACGATCGACAGAAAGATTGTGCCCAAAGTAACATGGCACTAGTCCAAAACCATTCCACCATACAGAATTGCCTGCATTGTCTGCCACAGTACCCAACTCTACTTCAGAAAAGCTTGCTGGGAATCGTGAATTTGTCAGATCTCTTTGGGGAAGGAACAGGAGGCCAGCAGAAGCTGTGCTCCAAAAGCCATGGACTTGGAAGCTTAGGAAAGAATTCACGGAGAGGAAACGAGTCAACACACATTCACAAGTCACGGGAGAAAAAAGTTACACACAGAAAAGACAACAAAAGATCCAAGACCAGAGACGGCACAGGAAGTGAGAGGCAGATGCCAGCAGAGGGCTTCAAGTTCAATTCTCCTAACCCTGTACTTCAGACAGAAGGAGACTGAAACTCAGAAAAGGAAAGAGACCTACAATCTCAACAGCACAAGAGCCAGGACTTAGATTTGGGCATCGAGTGTACTTCCCTTCCCTCCACTCTCTGCTGACGGGATGACAGGAAGAAGTAGCTGCACGAGGGTGAGCGGGAGGGACACTGGGCACGGGCAATGCCATCACTCCCAAGCACCACGGACTGGAAGTTCGTTTTCTAATTTGATCACCAGCATATTTGTTCTCCAATTAACATTTTTCCCTTCTTTTCCATAACTAACTCTATGTACACTATGCACATGTGATTCTGAGAATTCTGATTTTCTGGTTTTTAGGTCATATTCCCCAGAGGGTAAATACTGATATGTCAAATCAGTGAGTTAATGTGATATGTTCGTCATGAGAATATGCTAACTACCTTCCCAAATTCATTGTAAAACTGTGCACATGACCAAAACAACACAGAATATTTATCTAAAGTTCAAATTGCAGCCCCATTATTGCAGGCACTTACGTTGCTTTCCCTGGCTTATGAGAAGTAAATTGACACAAAAGAAACCCTAAAAAGACAAGCTCAAGTCTAACTTTCTTCTGGTGCTGTGACATTAGCACCTGAATTCAGTCAGATTCTTGTTTTTGTTTGTTCAGAATTAATTCTCTCCTTATCCAGGGAATCAACTTTCTCTGGAGAAAAATACTTCCTACCTTTCATTTCTTATAATCCAGGTGGGCCTGAGCTGTATAAGGTGTGGACCTGGCCCCAGTGATTGGTTCATAAATTGAAATGCAACCCAAATCCAACCAATAAAATTGCTCTTGCAACTCTAAACCATTGGAAAGGAGCATTCTTTCTTGTGAGGAGGTTGCGAAGCTGACAAGGAATAATCCTTCAGCTGACACTGGCCATCTTACTATACTACATAGGGAAACAGACCTGAAATGTGATGATAAAAATCACTGTCAAAGACTATCTAATGCTAATACAACTCTTGGAGGGAGGTATAGGTGATTTACTGAAATGGCTACAACAGCTTCTTTTATCCCTATTCACACTCATCTTTGCAATGTGACCTCGTTGGTCTCAACAAAGACGTAGAGTCTGTTTCTCTACCTCTGGAGCAGGCTGGGCCATATAATTCACTCATTGCCTGTGCTGATAATCTCCACCATGGACCACGCCAGACTTGAGACAGGTTGACATAGGATGCCTCAACTTTACCATGATTGAAAGCAATATGTATTTAGTATGAAACATACTTTGAATTTTAATCTTTTCAATAAATCACATGATGTATTCAACATTCTATAATGAAATAAGCTTTGCATGAGGTGATTTTGCCAACTGTAGGCTGATGTAAGTGTTCTGAGCACATGTAAAGAGGGCTAGGTCAAGTTCTGATGTTTGGTGGGCTATATGTATTAGCGGTTGTTTTAAGTTATGAATTTTTAACTTATGATGGGTTTATCGGAGCATCTCTACCCCACTGTAAATTTAAGGGGTAGCTGAAATCAAAATAATGAATTTACTCTGGAATACACATAACTGCATTCATATGACCCAAGGAGTCCTGCAGAAGTGGGGGGAGATCTCCAAATTAAATTAAATGGATAAAACAGTGTGTATTAAGGTATTTTAAGAGTATAAAGTATAATAAGTATTAATAAGAATAAACATTATTAAAATACAACAGGCTCCTAGCACTTATTCAGAATGCAGGGTAGCAAAATGTTTTCTCCCAAAAGAACAGAACTTCGTTAATTTCATTGTTTGAATTGTCAGTGTGTGCTGATAATACAATATACAACATATGATCATAAGCACAGTTAATGTTTAAGATAACTATTGCAATAAAGGGCACACTGCCATTAATCCCCTTCAAAACACTCCCACTCCCTTTAAACACCCTTATCCCATCACTGTGGTAACTTCTTGAAGCAGTTCTGGAAGTCTCTTTCCTGAGTGCCTATAACTGCACTATCAGGGCTGACTCACTGTTCTGATTCAATTCAAAGTGTTTACCTTTTATGGTCATCTTGACTTGGGTAAGAGCCAGAATTCTCATAGGTGCCAAGTGAGGGGAAGACTACAGACGAGGGCCCCGCGTCTTGTTTTCACAAGCCCACTTTTCCTTGGATGGAGCTCAGTAGCAACATTCATCATGGCTTTTTTTTTTTTTTAAACACACCTTACAGAGACACTCATAAAAGGACTTCCGGAACTGCATGAGAGTGGCAAGAATGACAGGAAATGTGTCTGAAGTGAAGATGTTGTTCTGAAGAGGATTAACAGCAATGTGTTTTCTACTGTAAGAATTTATTTACTGAGCTAGGATCTCACTCTACAGTCCAGGCTGGTCCTGAACTCACTATGTAGCCCAGGCTGCCCTTGAACACATGACAAGCCTTGTCCCTCCGGGTCCCCAGTTCTGGGATTACAGGTGTGCATCATCACATCCAGTTTATGTAGCACTGGGGAATTGAACTCAGGGCCTTGTGTTTGTTAGGCAAGCATTCTAAGTGCTGTGCTAATCCTCTAGCTCTGTAATATTTATTTTTTATTTAAGCATTCACCACATATTTTGATCACCCCTTATACACTCAATTTTAATTTTAAAACCTTCCACATAAAACGCACCCCCTTCTTCTCTGCCCTTACAAATAACATTGGAAATAAACTTCATAAATAGAGTGAATCTCTTAACACAATACAAATTTTCTAGAGGCTCCTGACTAAAGCCTATCACTAATGTTGAATGAATTTTCCTGCACACAGGAGAAAATTTCCAACAAGATGATTACAATGTTGGCCTAAAATTTCAACTTCTAAGAAAAGAGAGAGAGAGAGAGAAACTTAAGAAAAGCAGTGGCACTGAGACTTTCAGCCCAATGACAGGACAGAAACAACTTTTCATTGGAAACAACAGGTACATAAATATTTCGCAATGCAATATTCTGCTGCACACTGATAGGAAATCCTCTGCAATTCCAGAAAATCATTACAGCTCTCTGAAGCAAGACAAGCCAAGAAACAAATATCCTGATTCTGATTAATTTCCAATTAATATTATACTTCCTTTAAAATGTGTTCCCTCTGTCAAGAGTCAGGGAAAACTCCCAGATTTTTCTTGAGGAACCTAAAGAAATTGCATAAGGAGTCAAAGAACCGCAAGGGTGAAGCTGATCACACGCTAACACAGATCTATATTAACCTACTCCCATCGGCGGCCCATCTGACTTGGCTACATATTTTATTCATTTGCTTTATAGCCGGTCAGTTGTATCTTAGTAAATCCAATACCCTTCAAACCGCAACATGCTTTATTCTCTCCAATGTGTGCCTTTCTGCTACATTTTATTCCATTTGGTATACTTCCTAATCAATTCTTCTGTGAGCTTCATTTCACTCGGCACAATGTATCCATTGATAGGATTTATTTCTTTCAGAATGATTTAAATCTATTTTGCCCAATGCTGCTTTAAATCCACTGTATGTCCTATCCATTTTCAACCAGCGGGCCATGGGGTCTAGCACACACTCTATCTTCTTGGTTGAAGAAAGATATACTTTCTGAGCTTTGGCTGATGTGAAACGACACTTTTTATCTATCCTGGCAATGGCTGCTGACCAAAAAAAAAAAAAAAAGATATGTAGACATGTGTAGGGTCAGCGTATCTCAGGTACTTGATGCTGAGATGGGTAACAGTAGGCTAATGGTAGGGTGACATGATGAAGCCATCTCTGAGTCAACGCTTCTGTGTCAGTGACAACAGAAGAGAAACAACACACAACGACCAAGTTCTCTCTTGTGCATTGATTTAAAGAATGGCTGTAGATCGCCTTCTTTGGTAGTATTAATTGTGAGTCATTTTTGATTTGGGTTTGCCCCAGACTCTATGATCTAAGACTTCAGAATTTAATTTGGTACCATAAAAATCATTTTACTCTTCCTAGAGGAAAAAACAAAAGGAATGAAAATCATGCCGTTTTAATGACTGTTTTTTTTTTTTTTTTTGGCAAACTCTTTTTCACCACATATTGTGATTACGCCTTACACACTCACTTCGGAAGGGTCTTGGGGAAAAGCTCACAGAAGAAAACAATGAAAGCAAAAACCATGTCCTGTGGCTGTAAGGAGACCAGCTGCTCTGGAAGAATGAATTTTAACAGGGAAAGTCTAGTAGGATAGTTTGAAAAGCAACTGGAGGCCAAGGACAAGAGGATTGTAGAAGCCTGTCTAAGGGCTTGTGGTTGTATCCCAAATGCAAGGAGCCTCTGACAGTTTCTGAAAAGGGGAGTTGACAAGATCAAAGTAGACTGTTCTTACAAAGATAATCATAACTTCCCCAAATAAAATGAACTTGAAATACATTCATGGTGATAGGTGATCACGCCAGTCATACCACCTTGCTCCCAAGAAAGGTATGTCCAGCAGAAAAGGAGGAACCCTTCTTTAGACAAAAAAGGAAATTAAGCAAAAATGCATTTAGTGAACACACACACACACACACACACACACACACACACACACACACAGTAGTAACATTGTAGAGTACAGATCATTAACCACACACATAACAATGTGATCAATCATAGAAAACCAAAAGATTGGTGGTACAGAAGACAGAAGATTCCCTAGGAGGAAATAACCACCCCTTGTGAGAGCTAACTATAGAGGTATTTCAGGATCAAAACACAAAAACAACCTTGGTTTAATTAGTTTTTTAAAAGCAAATCACGCATATGAAGTATAGCTCCCTCTCTCCTCCCTGCCCCTCGAATTAGCAAAGATCCAACCCGAGGCTTTCATGCTGAGGTACATACCCAGTCCATTTTTAGTTTTAAGACAGGGTCTTGTTAAGTTGCTAAGCTCCCCAGGCTGGACTCAAACTTGCAACCTTCCTGGCTCAGTCTCCCAGAGTGCTGGGTTTTCAGGTCTGAGCAACTACCCCTGACTAAGAATAGCATTTTCCTAGATATTTACCATCTAATAGAGATGAAATCCATAAAGAAGAATGGCAGTAATGGTGAAGTTATCATTCTAGAGTTATTAAACTTGACAAAATGAAAAGTTAGAGATGCTCAAGGCTGGAGAAACAGTGACAGAAAACAAACCCATATGATTGTACAGGGAACATCTTCATGAAGTCCGACTTTAAGAAGCCACTTATGAATGCATTGCCCAGAGAAAATGAATAAACCTGTTGAAAAAGTACAGGAAAAAAAAATCTCAAAAGATGGAAAGCAGAATTACTCAGCTTTTTTGTGATTATTTTCTCCATCACATAATTATACCTCAAGCTGGAATGAAGAGAGGAGGAAAAAAGAAACAAAAGGATAAAGCTCAAGGGAGCTGCTGAGACACAAGGGAATCTGGTCTTGATATATACAAATAGAATTTTATTTTACAGCAGCAACAAAAACTTTTTAGAGAGCTAGTCACAGAGACGATGTTACTAAGAATTGAAATTTCACAGAGAAAAAGTAGATTCCAGCAAACATTATCTTGCATTTGCCTCTTGAAAGGAGGAATGGGAGATTCTAAAAGCTGTAAGGCACAGATTCCCACTGAAATTATAAAATGGTATATTACAGGTAAGATGAATGAGCCCTTTGGACAAATCGTAGCAACCTCCAAAAGCCAGTGCCTTCCACCTCCCATGAGCCGGATCAGAGGAACTTACATCTTGGCCCATTCACTCTTAATGTCCCACCTCACCCCCTTAGCCCCTTTTCCTCCTGCTCTTCCTATCCCTGTCCTGCTCACTCTGTCTGCCTGTCTGTCTGTGGCAAAGTGTTATTAAGGCATTAGATCAGTGTAACTATATATGTGGTATTTTGAGTTCAGTAAGACGTAACAAAGATCCTGACAACACACAACAGAGATATTTGTATACCCATGTTCATAGCAGCACAATTAACAATAGCTAAAATATGGAAGTCACCAAAATAACTATCAACAGACCAACGGATACATAAACTGTGGTATTTATACACAATGGAATACTATGCATCAATAAAGTCCAGCAGCGTGGAGGCTTTTACAGGCAAATGGAAGAAACTTGAGAACATCATGCTTAGTGAAGTGAGTCAGAAGCAGAAGGTGAAACATCGAATGGTTGCTCTGATATGAGAGTCCCAGATCACAACTCCTATGGAACTTAAAACAAAAAGTGAAACGGGGGTAAGGTGGGGAGGGAGGAAGGGGTGAGTAGGGGGAGGGACAAAAGAAGAGTAGGAAAGCACTTGTCACCTTGACAAGAAACGTAGGTGCACAAAATGCTAAACTTCATTGTAAACCTTAAATTTTGCACTTATACATATCAATAAAATGGGGGGAAAAAGATCCTGGCAATACCTTTGTAAAAGACTGACAGACACAGAGATGGAACAGACACATAGATGAGAAAAAAATAATGTTGTTCATTACAGGACAGTTAACAACAAATCAGTTAACTATACTAGAAAATCTATACTACAAATCTTTGTTACTGAGAACACAGGTTCCATGAGCCTGCCCACAGGAGGCCATCTTTGCCAGCAGGCTGTCGAACCAAATGGGGAAATTCAAGTACTAACAATGGGCTAAACCCAAGGACAAATAAAATGTGAAACAAAATAAAAGTATCCACTTAGGTCTGAAAATTCCATTTCCCAGATAATGAATGAGAGAGCCCTTCTGGGTAGCCTTGGTGACTCAGAGCTCTGTTTAACAACTTGCAGCAGACGCTTGCGGGCCCTAGAAGGTCTCCAGTGAAGGCATGGCAGTCTACAGGTCTTGGTGGGATGAATAACAAAGCACCTCACCCAACTCATGACTCATGTTTAAGTGTGAATCCCTGCATTCCTCTGGAACCACTATCGAATAACTGCAGGGAAGAAGTCACAGAAGAGAGGGGAGAATGCCAGGTCCAGTGGAGAAGGCCTACAATCCCGCCATTTTGGGTGACTGAGGCAGGAGGATCGCAAATTTCAGCCTAGCCTGAGTGACTTGGCAGCACACTGACTCAAAATAAAAATAAATAAATACGTAAATAAAAGGGGCTGGGATAGAGTCCAGTGTGGAGCCCTTGGGTTGGATCCCCAACACCATGCATAAACGCATACAAGGAGGGTAACTAAAAAGTTTTCTAAAGCCATTGGCTTTATAAAGAGCTACTAACAAGACCCGTTCTGAAATTCGACTACCAAAACCCTGATTCCCTAGCACCTAGCTAGCGAGACACACCCAGGCTGAGCAAACCATGAGTTTCAGGCAGGCAGAATGAGCTCCCATCTCCCTACCATGACAAAAGCAACCAGAATTGCCAAATCCAATGCACAAAACATCTAATTTATAACCGTTAACACCTGGCCTCTGACCAAGTCTGAAGACCCATGTCGGATTGGCTCTGGCTCTTGAATATGTCTCTTTGAGAGATCCCCAGCTCTCCGCTCTGCCAGGCCGCTCCTCCGTTTGGTGTTTTGTTTAGCTGCGGCCTGTGACAAGCCAAGAGTTGATACATCTGCTTGAATGTGTAATTCACCTCTCTGGTCAACTCCAGGGTTTTTTTTGTGTGTGTTTTTCCTTTTTCCCTTGACAATATTATGTCAAACAATCACATCACGACGGGCTCTGATCTCTTTGTTGTTAGCTAATAAATTAGAGAGTATTTATTATCTCCAATCCTTTTTCTCTCTCTCTCTCCCTCTCTTTTAATGGTGACACATTTGTGGTGAGTTACAGGGCAGCTTTATAAACTAGGCTCCAGGCCAGTCTCGGGCTCTGCGTCCATGTGAACGTTTTCTCTCCCGCTTGGCCTCCCGGACTGGTGGTAAATCAAGGCAGCTGTCACAGCACGCTAACTTAGTGTGCGTCACTGGGGAGGGCAGGAAGCACTGCGGGTATAATTCTGTCCATCAAACTAATACGTTATATCAGTAGCTTTGTAATCTTCTGCCATAACTTATGGGAAGTGACACCTAAGAATTCACTTTGAAGGCCATGTGTTCCTGGGACTTTAAGCCAAAACAGACCCGATTCTCAGCCCTGGTTCTCTGTTTACAGGAGCGATTTCTTGTGTTGGGGAACCAGGTCCCTATCATTGTGGCAGTATTTTACACACCCCGCCACTGGCTGAACTCTGTTTACAGCCACCGCAGCAAGATTTGTAAACTTTTCCAAAAGGGTCACCTCTCGTCTCTGTTTTCCAGTAGCAGGATGGATATACGTGCTCCTTGAAAGCTCTCGTGACAAAGGCAGACTTTGGACAGGCAGGAGTAAATGAGCGACCCTCTTCCCCAGCCTGATCCCCTCCGACCTTGGCCTTGACAAGTACGGGAAATGGCCTTGCGGGACAGAAGGAGGACACTGACGCACTGACATGGCTGCGACAGCTGTGTCAGCTTTCTGGGGTGGCTGCTAAACGTCCTCATGACTCTCTAAGACAGCACAGTGTCCTAAGTTGTGACATCTCAGTGACCAGGTTCACACGTGGGAAGGAACATCGTATTTTCCAGGACTTATCACGGACTGGCGGTGTCCTCTCCCCTGCCACGCTGCTCACAGGCTATCTTTCTCAGTAGATCAGAGAGAGACTCTGACACAATGGTTCTCCAAGAGACCACCTGATGGAAAAGGACTCCGCAAGAACCATTCAAAGGAGGTCTTCCTCCCCGAGGCACAGAACAGAACATGCACAGTAAAGAAATGGGAAAAACGCCTGCCTTTGCCATCCCACTACTCCTCCGATCGGTAGTAGAGAGGATTTGCTCTGAGAATTTTCCCCTGACAGGTCTCAGGCACAAATCTCACAAAGTTGCCGCCCTCCTCTGACAGCCTTCTAAGTGCTCCAGTTAGGAACAGGAAACAGGCCTCTGGTTTTCACCCTGCATATTCCTTCAGGTGCCCAGGAAACGGAGTGTGGAAAGCACAGATCTGCACCCGAGGCCCAAGTTCCAAGCAGTTTTCACACTTACCCATTCAAAAGAATGTCCGACAGAGAAGGAGGGGATTTGTCCTGTTTTCTTCAACTCCAGTTTCAATTCTCCAAATAAAGAGAGTTGAAATCTACCCAGACTGAGGAGTACAGCCTGCTTCTCTACTCGTGGTTTGTTAGGGTTTGACTTCAGGGGCAGCCTTAAAATGTATCCTGATGGTTCGTAAAAGTCGCTGCTTAAATATAACAGTACCTAGCTATTCGAGTATGTAGAGTGTACTGCTGTGTACTGGGAACTTGTGATGTAAGGGCCTCTGGAACTCAGTGACTTCACTTAATTCTCCCAATCACTTTAATGGAGTAGTCTTAATGAACAATCAGAAACAAAGTTCGAGTAGTGATTTTTTTTTCTAGCATTTATCTTTTGGTCTCATTTCATTACCTTTCAGAAAACATCTAAGGATCACAGCACCTTCATCAACACCCTAGCCCCATGACTGCACAATGAGAACCCTCGTGCTAAAAATCATACTCAGCAGGGAGGAAGAAGAATGCACAGCACACCCTAAATTAAGAAATTCAATATATCATAACCTATTCTTCCAGGATTTTCAGAGATCTTACCAGAAATGCATCACTGTGACTTAGTGAAAAGAATCAAAGGGTCAAATCCAAGTATCTAAACAGAAGAATCATTTTCTATTCTCTTAAAACTTTTCTGAAGTTGAGTACTTCCCTTCCAATTGTCTACTGGCTATGAATGGGAGCAACCGTTTTCACTTGGCTGTAGGGCTCCATTCAAGCATCAAGAAAGGGAAAAGGGTTAAAGTGTGTTATGTGTATGTACAATCTGCCAAAATAAAACCCTGTAACCTGGGTAATCAACAAGTATGAAAGGAAAATTTCAGGGAACTTCACAAATATTAAAGCAGGATTTTTTCTTTTTAGAAGAATTACATCATTGAACAGCATGATACATTTTTAAGTGAGTGAATAAAGGTACTTTCACTAATTATATTCTAATAGTGGCTTCCAGAATCCAAACATCATCATTTTTAAGAGAGCTGCATACACTATGGGATAAAGTACCCTGAACAACATGCGACACAGAACATATTCAGAGGTTTTGACATATTAATCTGAAATTGTCTTTTCATTTTAAATTTATTTTACTTGTATAATTTAAAATTGATTAGTAAGTATCACATGAGCTTTTATACCTATTATTTTAAATATATAACTAAGGGGTACTTTAAATAGATACTGAAAATTGTACACAATGCTAGAAATTTCCATATAGCTTACAACTTATTTTACTTAAAATCAAGCATAATTTTATATATTTAATTTACATGGAATAATATAAATATTGGATTCACACATTAAAAATTGATTATTAAAAATTTAGAAAGAGACAGAGAGACTGTCTAACACCATAAAAGCAGACTCCCACCTCAGTCCCACACCGTGCCAGGCCTGGGGCATATGGGCATCATTGGAAATCTGTCTGCATTAGTTTTTTATTTCTGAAAGTTGCCAACAACAGGAAAAGAAGGATCTAGTCTTGAAATTCTCAGTAAAGGTTGAGTCTTCAACTTAATTGAGCTATAACACAAGACTTCACCCTGGGCCACAAAATTGAGCCTGATTTTCTGGGGCCAGTATTTTTACAACTCTCTCCACCTTACAGAGCATCTAACCTTGTCCAGGAGTTCTAATAATTGGCCCATGAGTCAGCCAAGAAAGTCAGCAGGGAAAATAAGAATAAAAAAGAACAAGTTGCTCATTAAATTGGAGAGCAATATTTGAGTATTTTTTCAAGTCATAAAGCAGCTTGAGCAAATCTCAATAAACAGAGACTGGCTGCATAATTCTTACTCTACCATCCTCAAAATACCAAACAGGATGTGCTTCCTTGAAAATGCCTATAAATTTGGAAGAGAAAAACAAATCTGATAGTGTCTACTGAGTTCTAGACTGCAAGGAATATACTTAGGCTTCTGTTTTCCTTTGAGGAAGACGCCAGAGCAGCATTTTCCCATCAAATGTTGATAAGGAAGGCATTTAGCCATTTCACTGGATGGGGGGGGGGGGTGTTATAAGAGGCTGGTGTGACATGACAAATTATGGATAATGTCATTAAAAACTGCTGGCCTGTCCATACATGCTCACTGTGTTCTCAAGTCAGTGATAACACCATCCTGTGCAAAGCCTTCAGCCAGAGCAGATGTCGCAGAAATGTTCTGTTCCCAGGGTCACTTTGGAAAATAGGATTATCAAAGGCTTGGAGAAATGAAAGCCATCTTTGTGGTCATGAGCAAAATCGAAGCTGAACCCTTATTTTGTGCAACTCCACCCCAGTTACTGCAGGTCTGAACTCTTCGGCTTAGTCACCTTCTGCTGAAATACGGCACCTGACACCCATGACTTACAAGAGGACAGGTTGATATTAGCTCACATCCCAGTGGTGTCAGTGTCCTCGTGGTCACCTGACAGTGGTGGCATGGAGGAAGGATCTGGCGGTGAATGCATGCTCATGGTACTTCAAGAGAATGGGGAAACGTGGTTGTGAAGAGCAGCCAGGATGAGAACGCTCCTTCCATGCCATATCCTCAGTGATCCAACTGGACTGACCAGGCCTTAACTCTTGACAGCACCTGTAATCCAGAGTTGATCCACACCATGCAATTAACTCCCACAGTCTAATCACCCTCCAAATACACAAGGCCTGTCAGGGACACTCCAGATCCAAAATACATTTCCCATCTTGACCCAGGGATTCAATGTACTTCTCTGCAACATTAACATAGAAGATGGGCTGAAACAACATTTCAAATTATAAATTAATCTAGACATCTTTAGATCGTAAAGAGGCATTGTGAAAACTCGAAAGAAGGAACTTGCTCTTAGGAGACCAGGACAAGGCTGGTGTTTGGTATAGTGTTGTCCAGATATACCAAGAAACTGTCCCTAAACCAATCTGACAGATCAATTTACTAGACCAGGGGATCTCAGCTTCAACACAGCTAGGTCATTCTTGATTGCGGGGGCTGTCCTGTGCACAGTACAATGTTTCGCAGCATCCTACACATTTCACACCACATGCTAGCAGTATACAACAGTTCCCAGATGATAAGAACATGCTTCCAGACATCATTAAATGAGCCAGGGTGAGGGAAGGAGAGTCAAACTTGGCTCTAGTTTAGAACCACTGCTCTAGATTATAGAGAAATTCTACTACCATGAATCTCTGTGGGACACATTAATGATCACAAACTGCCACATGAGTGCTTCTCTCATTATCTGAGAAAACACAATAGTTCTCTAGGTACCAAGACCCTCTTGGACTTCTTAGGAAGAATGAAAGTGCTCTTCTTGTAGGTTAACCACCTTAATGGTAAAAATACAATAGTATCTCCATTATCTGGTTCCTCCATGAAGCGAATTGAGTTATACTCTTTGCTCTTTCTATTATGGAGTTCCTGACTTCTACTGTATCAAAGATTCAGTCTAAAAAATAAGGTTCCAGGACAGGCAACTCAACAGAAGAAATGCATCGTGAGCTTAACTCAGAAGTGGTGGAAGGGCTTAAACAGCAAACAGAAGAGAAATCCATCCTAAGCAGCCCTCCAGAGAAGAGTACCTTCAGAACCCACGTAACTGCTACGCTCAAGGGACCCAGAAAAGAGATGATGTTCCTGAAACCTGGAGCCAAGTCACCATATGAACTGGACTGACAGTGAAGCTGGATGAGAGGAGGAAGGGACTTCTCATTAGAGATACAGCCACAGAATAGGCACAAATACTGTGCCAGAGAAGCCCATCCGAGGGAGAAAGGAGGGGAGAGGAACATCCTGGCTCTCTCCTTTCTTCTGCCACAGGTAATTTCATTTTCCCTAATACACACACACACACACGATATACAATGGTCACACTGAACCTAAGGATTTTGTGCACATATACATCATGGCAACATAACAATCCCTTCCTCCCCTACCTCATCCCCCTGACTCCCACTATCATGCCCATTTGGCTCCACAAAATGTCTATATCCCGGGTTTCTCATATTAGAGAAACAATGCAGTATTTTAACTTCTGAGTTTGGCTCACTTTACTAAGTATGACTGTCTCGAGTTTCTTCACAGAACTTGAAAAAAAAGATCATTAAATCCTTTTAATGAGCATTTACATTAATTTCTTTTCAAAAGAAAACTAGAATAGTCAAAGCAATTCTGACTAATAGTACAAAAGCAGGTGGTATTACAATTTTAAGCATCAAGCTGTATCACAAACCAATGGTTAAAAATCTATGTGGTACTGGTACAAAAACAGATAGGTTGATCAATGGACCAGAACTGAAGGTGCAGAGACATCCCAAGTACCTTTAGCTACCTGATTTTTGACAGAGGAGTCAAAAACACTGGGAAACAAATGGTGTCGGGAGAACTGGCTGTCCATAGGCAGCGGAATGAATCTAGACACAGACATATCACCAGGTACCAAAATCAAATCAAAGTGGATCAAAGACCTAGATATTAAGATAGACACACTGGACCTCCTGGAGGATAAAATAGGCAAAACTCTAGAACATGTAGGCATGGGCAAGGAATTTCTAATTAGGACACTGGATGCAAAAGAAATAGCTCCCAGAATCAGCAAATTATGTCAAATCAAAAAGTTTTTGCACAAAGAAACTATCAACAAAGTGAAAAGAGAAGTGTCAGAATGGGAAAAAAATTACCACCTATACCTCAAACATGTGGCTAATAAGCAGAATATACAAGGAACTGAAGAAAAATAGGGCCCTGAAAAATCAAACACATAATTAAAGAGCAGGCGATTGAAATGAATAGGCAGTTCTCAGATGAAGACGTTCAAGTGGCCAGTAAACACATGAAAAGATGTTCAATACCCTTAGTCTCTAGAGAAATTCCAACAAGACATCACGAAGATATCCTCTTATCCCAGTGAGAATAGTACATATTAAGAAGCCAAACACCTGTCATTTCTTACCAGTGCCCCTCAATGGGGGAATATCCCTGGACTGCAGCTGGCAAAGTAACCTGAAAAATAGTCACACAGGCAACCTCTTGTGGTACGTACAAGGCCAACCAAGACAAGGGACTGAGAGCAAATCTGAAAGAGTGGACAAAGGACCAGCATAGCTATCAAAGTCAACTACAAGGGGCAACAGAACACGCTCCAGACTTAGCACTCAGGAGGGAAAAGAAATTAGGAAAAGTCTGATAGAAAAATTTACATTGAGGGAAAAAATTATCTTAAAAATCTTCAATAAAACTTAACTCCTCCTCTTCTTCTAGACCAACTTAAACTTGTAGGAGCATGGGGGAATCTAGATGGAGACGATTACTGGAGAGCTCTTGTGAAACTTAGCTCATACATAAATAGAAAATCCCTAGAAGAAATGCAAGGTGTATCAGTTACCTACTGGTGTGTAACAAAAGACCACAGTTTAGTGGCTTAAAAATCCATCACTTAATTTTTCACACGATTTTTTCTGACCAAAAATTTGCATTGGACTCACCTCAGCAAGGCAGTTCTTAAGAATAACCTGAGTTTTTCATGTGTCTATAGTTAGGTAGGAAAATCGGCCATCGGCCAGTTGCTGCTGGAAACTGCCCTATTGTTCCTGTTAGTCTCCACCTGGAGAAGGCACCCAAGTTCTATGCACGGCAATCTCAGAGTGTTAAGACAGAGGGCAGGGCCTAATTCATTAAGGCTGTTTGCTAATGTCCTAATGATTAAAACAAGTTCCAAGGTCAAGCGTAGAGTCAAGGGATGGAGAGAGCAACTCTATTCTGGATGGGAGGAATGTTATAGTTTCACTGAGAAGAAGCATGCATGTACAAACAGGAAATAATGTGGCCATTTTAGCAACTCATCATAGTGAATGGCTTTCCTATCTACTTTTGTTTTGTTTTGCTAGAGTACTCCAGTTTTACAAATACCTGAACACTCCAAAAGATACAGAATTATTTTCCAAATAGCAGATGTTTTTGTTTGTCAGAAAGGCCCTGGGTTCTGAAACAGTACTCTCAACTGCCATCTACCAAACATGTTTTATAAGAGTTTCATTATCAAAAGCCAAATACCTCACTCAATGTTGAGGACAATGACTCAAATTCAAATTCAGAGAAGTCCCAAGACTCTCTTCCTTTTCTTATTTTAAAGAAAGGTGAATCCAGCTGTCAGCACATCATTTGGGGGGACTATCAAAGTAAAAATCAGAAAATGTAATAATGTCACACTCTAACTTTGGAACCAGCAGCCCAAGTAAGTCTCTTACGTACATCCATTCTCTCCAACTCACAACTTTTTCTTTTTGCAAAATGGGAGGTTAAGCTACTATAAGATAGTTGAGGCAGCAGTGGGGAAACGAGGGACAGATGAGAGAGAGAACAGGTTCTCCAATGGACACATCTGGTACAAGACATGTAACCTGAGGAGTGTGTGCCACGTTAGTCAGACAATGAAGTTCATTCACTGATTTTGGCTAAAATACACTGTCACCCAACCGGACTGCAATCCATGACTAGACACCTTCCAAGACCTCACCTGTCTCCCCTGTGTGTAGCCTCCCCCCTGTTCCTTCCACTCACGTCTCAGCTACGCCCACTGATACTTTCCATGGAATGACTAAGTCCACCTCCCATGCAGGACAAAGGGCCCGTGCGCAGCAGGAAGGGCAGTCTGACTTCACGACATCTTCTTTCCATCCCACACACCCCTTAACATGGGATTGCAACTGACAAGCTTGAGCTTCCACATAAGCAACTCCAGCTGGCTGCTCCAAAGCCACGACTCAGCTGCACTCGCTCCTGCCTGGGCTTGGGAAAGGCTGCAGAACCTTCAGCCTCACATTCTGTCAATGTCCCGCAGTCAGCTGGGAAACATGACTTTCTCTGGATGCCTGGTTCTAAGGACTGAGGCCCCCAGCGAAGACAGGCTCTAAAAATATCGACTTCATAGCCTCTTCACTTCAGAGAATTCACAGGTTCGCAGATTATAATGAAGAAAAAACAGTGGTTGGGAGTCACAAGATACCAGATCAGAGAAATCAGAGAAGTTCTGTGACCATTGTGAGGTCCTGCCCTAATGTGGGGGCACAGAGTCATTACAAATGGGGTCTTCCTTTTGGCATGAGGCTGTTCCTACATGAGCCTTTTGTGTTTCATTTCCTTTACGCAGCTCACCAGGTGTACTTCAGATCAAACTCATTTCTCTTCCCAGTGAACCTGAAGGGCCTCCAATTCCCTCATGTGCTGAATAACAGCATTAACAATAGATCATGGGAATCAAAAAGTCTGGACTTGCACCCAAGTTCCACCTATGGGAGTCCAAATGCTGGGGATGTTGGTCAAGTTTCCAGGTCTTTCTACGCATCAGCGTCCTCATCCATAAAATATGGACATAGAGCCATAGAGAGGAAATAATTTTTGTGTCTTTACCATGTGGCATGTACTAACTGCCATGAAAGTGAACTGCTAGCATCATATCTCTCATTATAATCTTGACAAAACTGCTAACCTGCATTCCCTTTATGTTAGCTGTATTTGTTTAATGAGATAAAAGTTCAGGAGAAAGGGTGAGACATATTTCTCTTAATCCTCCCCGGCCTCCATCAGCCAGGATTTTGTATATAACACACACCCAGAGGTCGTGTGGTATAAGGGCAGAATGCCAAAGTCAAGAAAGCACAGTCTTAAAAGACAGACGAGTACAGTTCCTGTCTACCCTCCTTGATAGTCAGTGACTATGGCCAACTTACAAGCATCTTCAAGCCTATAGTGTATAAAATGGGTTTCAAGTGACTGCCCCACACGGTGGCTGTGAAAATCACCTTCATAGCCAAGGGTGAGGTCGTCAATGAGCACTCGATAAACAGGAAAATTTTTCCCATTTCTTCTCTCTCGTCGTTAATGAATCAATCAGATGGTGCCAGGAAAGATGGTGATGCAAATGGAAACAAATCCAAATAGAAAAGGCAAAGGGAGGGTGTGTAATGTCCTCAAGGCAAATACCACTGACCTCATGCTCCAGTTTGGATCTGAAACGTTTCACCAAACTCTGTGTGTTAAAGGCTTGGTCCTCAAGGTGGCACTATTGGAAGGCGATGGGACGTTTGGAAGATGGGAGCTAGTGGTGGGTCCTTAGGTCACTGGGAACATGACATTAAAGGGAATTTTAAGACTTTGATCTTTTCCCCCGGGCCTCCCAGATCACGAAGCAAGCAATCACTAATCGCCACATTACCCCACCCCGACATGCCACCTCACTGGGGGCCTACAGCAATGGAACCAACCAACCAACCAACACCTCCAGAAGTAAACCTTTCCTCTTTAAAAGCTAGTTACCTCAGGCATTTTGTCAGACAGGAAGCTGACTACCACACACCCTAACAGAGTCACAGTGTGTCTGTGCCCAGGGTCTTAACCGCCCTCCTTACACACAGTCTGTGGAGTTCTCGGTACCATTTAGAGACAGTAATGCTGTCATCACCACGGGCAGCTCAACAGAAGTAGACAGAGCAGGTCCCAGAGTCTTTACTGAGTTGCTGGTTCTTCCCTTCATGACTGTTGGGGGCCAAGCTGCTTCATGAGAGGACCACCCCCCCCCCCAACTTTTTTTTCCTCAATTTCTTTCCTTGGGTTGCCTTTTGGTAACTCTCCTATTCTCAGAAAGCACGATAGATGAAAGACAGCAGTGGCCACACAGGAAACACCTTAAGTTTTCATGGAACCATAGAATGTTATGCTGGGATGAGCTCTCCCAGCAAACTCCCCAGAAAAATTAAGCCTCAGAGCAGGTGAACGACTGCCTCATGGTCACACAGCTAGGGAGGGACAGGAATGAAACCACCAAGTTCCGCTACCTCCTAGACCAGTACTCTTTAATTTTCTCATTTTTCTACTATCTCAGAAGAATATGTTTCCAAAAACATTTACAAAGTGGGTCAGGCTCTAAATTCCAACACTGACATCCCCAGCCTGTGTTTGGTGGGATGTAAACAGTCATGACCTTTGAGGCCCAAAATCAACGAAATGAAGACATCCAGCAAAAAGCCATTTACCTCACCTTCTTTCTGCAGACCCGAGTGTTACATGCATGTGTCTCCAATATGCTCTCTATTCTGAGACTACAAGCGCACCCCCAAATGTCCTCATGTGAAGGAAACAGACCCCAGCTGGCCACCATGCTGTGGCTGCAAAGTGGCATTCAGCTGCTTTGCTACAGGGCTGTGCTCTATGAACTGCATTTGCAAAAACTTAATATCTACATGGCTCTCACCCAAGTGCCTTAAAAACCCCAGCTGTACCATGCTTTCTCCCCTAATCTGACAGTCATAAGAACAGTTCCTGGAGAACAGAACATTCTTCAGGGGAGGGCCGTTGATTTCTGCAGACATATTAGGAGGCGTAGAAGATGAAAGAGATTTCAAGTTGAAACGTTATGTAGGGAAAGGGTGGGAGGTGACAACAGAAGAAAGAATCTGATGTGTATTGAACGCCTATCACGTACCAGGCACTTGGCTGGGGAAATTCTCACGATTCAGTACCTTTGTTCCTCACAATGCTGAGAGGTAAGTATAATAATCTCATTGTTACAGATGAGAAAACTGAGGCTTAGAAAGATTAGGAGACTCTCCCAGAGTCATATCCGTAATTCGCTGTGTTTGGTTTTGCTCCATATGGTGCTAGGGTTGGAACCCAGAGCCTCATGCACGCTAAGTATGTGCTCCAACACTGAGTTCCATCCCCAACCCTACAACCGCCATATTGGTTTCCTAGGGCTGTTGTATCAAATTACAACATTACGTGGTCTGAAACAACAGCATAGTAGTTAGGCTGCAGTGTCAAACTAATCAGCTTCAGAGTCCCACAGGGGATTGGTAGAGTATTCTTCCAAGTGCCTTCTGGTGGGTCACGGAAGTGTGGCTTTGCCATCCACGTCTGGCCCTCACTCTTTGCTCTCTGGTACTGTGCCCTAACTCTGCTTCCCAGCTCCTCTAAGCTAAGCAGCTTCTTTTCTGACATGTTTCCACCTTGCAGCCAAGTGAACCAAAAATGAATCCCTTTAGAACATATGATAAACTTTTTCTTTAGATGTGGGTGTTGGACTTTGTGCCCAGCGACAGGAAAACTGACAAATATAAACAGCAAGGTATCTTCTAAAGCCCTAGAAAGCTAAAATCAAGGTTTATGCAGGAGTACACCCCTCCAAAGGCCCAGAGGAGACCCCTTCCTTGTATCTTTCAGCTTCTGGGAGTCAAGTGCTTTTTGATTTGCAACAGTACCGCTCCAACCGCTGGGTCATCTTCACGTGGCTTTTTTCTCACTTTCACCTCTCCCCTCTAGGTATCTCCTGTAAGGACTTCTGCCACAGACCCTAGGGTCACCTGGATGGTCTGGGACACATCTGCAAAGATCCACGGTGTCAATAAAGTGTCACAGCTTCTAGGATAAGGTTGGGCCACGGCCTCGGGGAGACCGCTGCTCTCTTACCACACTTGTCATGTTACTTCTTGCCTTTCCCTCTATCTGCTTTTTCAAGAATGGCTTCAGCCAAGATGAACATTCCAGGGTAGCCACCCAACAAAATTCTTGAATTCCCAAGAGTGACCCAGAAAGTGAGACAAGTGACATGTAAGCTCCCTGAGCCCTGTTACTGCTTTATAAGGCCAGAGAAGAAATGCCCCTAACATGGTCGCCTCTAAACATGAAAACAGTGACTTCTTTGCACAGCTCAGCTCTCCCTCTTTAGGAGTAAAGGATTTAGCAGGTGTCAACTTAACCTATAGCCACCCACTAATAAGTTTAAGATAAAAGGCCAATACATTTAAATAAGATTCAGACCTAATCTAATCGCATTTGTTACCAAGCCCCATATAATTATATCAGTCAATCTTTTATTACCAGACCCATGAACGCAGAGAACTCTATTATAATTTCTCTTTATAATGATCTCCTCACTATCTGACTCCTCGAACTCTACAATAAATTAATCATGTGCTCGCAATCATGAGTAAACATCAGCTCAATTAAGAATTGATAAATAAACACTTCGCTCTAACGCTCATCCTGCCACGGATGGGAGGGCCCCTGGGTGCCTGCCAGGGCAAGCTTGGCTCGGGTGCCTCGGGATGGGAGATGAGAGGAGGCTCTCAGACTCGTGTCTGCTGTTGCTGAGGGGATCTGGCTGTTGCTTCCTGTGCCCACCCTGTCTGTGGACGTGGAAGACTAAGCATCTGCCCATCCTCTCTGAGTCTACATGTGGAAGAATCACTCGGTTTACCTGGGCTCTGCACCACATAGGATCACATATCCACAGGAAAACAGTGAAACCTAAGACACAGATCTGCCTCGTTGAATGGAAAAGTCCAAAAACCCCTGTTACATGACAGAATAAGACTTGGTGTTGCAATGTCACGAAATTATTATGGACTATATGGTGTCCCCTCAAAAAAGATAAGTTGATACCTTAAACTCTAGTATCTATGAAGTTGAACAAATTTAAATAGAGCCACTGCAGATGTAACATGTTCAGGTGGGATCAAACCAGAATAGGATGGGCCCCTAATCTGGTGTCCTTTTAAGATGACAATATGAAAGAGCCATGTGAAGAGAAATACAGGGAAAAAATGGCCATGTGACAGAATCAGATACTGGTTAGGTGCATCTCTGAGTACAGGAACAGAAAGGGTTACAGGACACTGGTGCGAAGTAGGAAGAGCTAAGAAAGGATTCTCTCTAGTTGAGCTGAGTCCAATCTGTGGCCTGCTGGGTTTCTATCAACCCCCTTTTTTCTTAGTGAAAAGAAACTGTCTTGGGGTATATATAAAATATGAACATATGTTAATATGGTTAAAGTACATATATAAGTACTAAAATGTTTCTTAAATTTTTATAATATTCAAAAAATCAAGAGCAACAAAAAAATGGTAGGTCACAGGTTGGATATGCCTGAGGAATTTAGAAAGAGCACGGCCTTGTTAATACCTTGCTTTTGAACTTCTGGTCCCCAGAGTTGTGAAAGGATAAGTCTCTGTTGTTTTAAGGCATTTGTTACAGTGTTTTGTTTTGTTTTGTTTTGTTTTAAATGATAGTCCTAGGAAGCCAATACCATAATTTATTAGGATCAAGTTAAGATTGAGTAAGAACTGTGTTATGGCCGGCACCACGCCGAGCATTTTACAGGCATGAGCACACTGATTCCTCCCACACAGCTATGAGGTTAGTTCTCTTATTTCTACTTTATAGATGAGGAAACAAGGCTGACTAACACTTTCTCATCATCACGAGCCAACGGGCAGCCAGCCCTCTGATGCTGGCAGCACACTCCTCAGTGTCCCTGACGCCATCGCGTAAGCCCACTGTGGGCAGGGCTCATGCCAGATGTCACTCACCAGGCTGTTTCAACAGCACGGCCAGAGCCTAAGAGTTTCGTTTCGTTGAGTAGAAGGTTTAGGAAAACCTGTGACCACAGGGACCCATAGCCTTTCACATATACTTCAGCCACACTGCACATTCATGTTTTCCACTTCCACTGCTCACATGAGGTACACTTTAAAACAAGTTTTCAGGTTGGGCGTATAGTTCAGTGGTACAGAGCCTGCCAATCATGCCCAAAGACCTGGGTTTTATCTCAGTACTGCATGTGCACGCACATACATAAATACATACATACACGCACACACCAATGTATGTATGTGTACATATGTCAAGTTTGCTGCATGGGTCAAATTTCTTTTCACACAGAAATTTTAGACAATAGAAAATGTAAAAAGATCGTAGAAGTAGAAAACTACCTACCACCCTGCCCCATGTAATGACATAAAGGGCTCAGATGATGACAATCCAAAGACACTCAGACATTACACGAAAGGTTGGTTGGGAACTTGACAATGGGAAGATCAGAATGGCACCAAACGAACCTGCTAATAGAGGATTTATATTTTGCTTTTACTTATTAATTTTTCCCATGATACTGAGGTATAACTAACAAATGCAGTTGTATGTATTTAAGATGCACAATGTCAACTGTACACACGTATAGTGAAGTGATTACCACAATCCAGTCAGTGAACACCTCTGTCCTCATAGTTACCGTGACCAGGTAGAAGATGGGTCTCACAATGTTGCAATGCCACACGAAGAAAGAGCTATATATGAATCTAAACTACCCTGTATCAACACCAGGTTACAAAACGGATACAGGGCAGAGAACAGGATCCACCTGAAGTGATACAAGGAGAGAGCCACTGACCAAAATCAGACTGCGTACCATTCTCCAGGATGCATCAGTTTATAGGACGTGATCAAAGGACACCGTGAAAGCTTTCATTCTAAAAATAAATGACAGTAAGAGGCACACTGGCATTAATTTCTCAAAACACTTCCCTCACTGTAGGCATTTGCATTTCATCATTCTGGCCACTTTCTGGAGGAGATCTGAAAGTCCTCTTTCGTGCCTTTTACAATGTATGATCAAAAACATAATTAATGGTGCTGCCCAATACATGTAACGGGACAACAGGCTAATGAAAACACAACCATGTGGCTTCGGCCATCGTCTTCACTGTGTCTAGCAACACGAGACTTTTGGGTCTTCTTCAAAGTCAAAATGATCAGGAAAAGCAGATGATTTGAGTTGACTCGGGACACTGAGGTAGCCGCCACAGTGCAACTAAACACACATAGGAAAAATAACTTCCTGAAGTGCTTCAAAAAGGGCAAGAATGACAGGTCAAGGTGTTCAGAACGAGGGATATTTTGAGAGGAACCCACTGCAGCATCCTTTTACTGTAATGATTTTTTAATGTATGCATTTATCATATGTCTCAGTCATACTTCAGATAAAATGGGAGATGGAAAGAGGCAGAGATAGAGGACTGAACAGAACAAGGGAAGGAAACTGGGCTGGAGGAACGGTGGCTAAAGATCTTGCCTAGCAAGCCCTAAGTCAAGCGCTAAATACCGAGTTCGATTCCCCAGCTCCACATAAACTGGGCGTGGTGGAGCACACCTGTAATCCCAGCACTTGGGAGGCTGAGACAGGAGGATTGCCATGAGTCCAAGGCCAGCCTGGGCTCCAGAGTGACTTCAGGACCAGCCTGGGCTACAGAGTGAGACCCTGTCTCACAAAAGGTAGGGGGATGGGGGGACTGTTAGAGCCTAGAAGAGATCAAAGAGCTATGGCAACCATGGACCCTGAAATCTAACAAACAATATAAAAAGGTATTTTTGAGACAATGGGGAGAAATCAGAATATGAATGGGATCTTAGAAATGATTCTGAGATTATTTTCTTTTAGTTGTGAAAATAGCACAACTTTTTATTTCCTAAAGAAAAATGTTCCTTATTGGTTAGAGAAGCTTAGTGTAGTATGGAGGAACAAACCAGAGTATCTCCTCTGAAACCCCAGCAAGTAGCCCTTTTTGTTGAAAACCAATTCCCCCCATTACTCAGTGAATCGTCTCAGGAGCACACAGGGCTTCCTTTGCACTGGGCTTACAATTTTGAATACTCCTTAGAAATACCTATTATATATTGGCAAAGTAAGTCAAAACAAGGAAGATATGCCTACATTGGCCCCAGGGGCACTGACCTAGTTGGTCCAGCTCAATCCTACTCTCTCCTAACACCTGCTCATTCAATTCACGGCTGAGATCACCACAAATGCCATTGTTAGGTCAAACAGGGGAAGGTCCTTCTCTGTGTTTCTGTGTCTGGGTATGCAGGGCCATTGGT
The DNA here is from genome assembly GCA_004027205.1 of Ctenodactylus gundi. Taxonomy (NCBI): domain Eukaryota; kingdom Metazoa; phylum Chordata; class Mammalia; order Rodentia; family Ctenodactylidae; genus Ctenodactylus; species Ctenodactylus gundi. Next base: position 178,608 of record PVKB01001335.1, read on the forward strand.
AGGATCCCTCCTGATGAATATATGGGTGATACTGCCACCCAATTCACTTCTTACTGGGATGTATGATCAACAAAAAGATACAGAAAGTGTTTAATATGGCACGCACTCCCTAACTGTTAGCTGGTGTCGCCACCATCACTTCTGTGACTATCACTGCACCATGACACTGCACACGGCAACCTACAGGTGGATCCTTCTAGGCAGAATCAAAGAAGTACACAGGCAGGGAGGGACAGAAGCTCCACAGTGCGGTACATCAACACGTGGGGTGTGGTTTTGTACGTGTTCTTGGGATGGAAATCTGTGCAGCACGTGCACCAGTGGTATCAGGCCCAGTCTACAGGTGAAAGGTTATACTTTACCAACTTACTGTATCTTTTTAAGACTTTTCTAAATTTTGAAGTGACCTGGCTGGAAGGTTGAGGAAAAACAAAAAGTCATGGTAACCTTGGGTAACTCTGATTGGGTCCTGAAGCTGCAGTTTTCTTAAAAGTACAATTTTAAAATTACACGTTTCCTGTCCTCCTTTCTATCTGTCTTTATTTCTTCTACCTCACAGGGCTCTGTACATGTATACAACAGGCGACAGTTAACACCTCCTGGAAAGGCCATGGCAGGGCAGGAACAGCAGTGGTCTTCTGCCCTACACAGGGCAGGTGTGGGAACACAAACAGTGACCCTGACCATCTTCCCATACGTAGGCTAGTCCTTTTCTGAACAAGTAAAATATGGATGAAAGTAACTGCCTCAGAAGGCTGCAGGAACACAACTAGAGTCTAGCAGGGACCCCTGAGTCACCCCAAGCAGGGCATGGGCCATAGTAACCTTCTCCTTTAGACAAGGGATGGAGACTATTTGCCAGGCCTCTGAATATTAACTATAGGAGGAAGTATAAAGTCCATACCTGGGTAATAGAAATGCATTCCTTCTTTCTATATTAGTCAGCCTTCTGATCACTGAGACACAATATCCAGACTCAGCACTTAAAAGGGCAGGAGTTTAAGGGCTCACGTTTTAAACGTTTCAGTCCACAGTCAGCTGGCTCTGAGGCATAAACATCACAGTGGATTCATGGAGCAAAACAGCTTAATTCAGGGTGGATGGGACTCAGAGCAGGGGAAAAGAGAAAGAGAGAACCAGACCAGGGACCACACGTAGCAGCCGAGGCCACCTTTCCACAACCCAACAGAATCCCTAGTAGCCTACTCCACTAATCTTTGAGGCCTTTCTTAATTCAGCCAAGTTGACACAGCATGAAGGGATCATATTCTCAAACAGAAATGTTCAAATTCAGTGTAGCATCTAAGACAGCTTTCTGGAGCTCAGAAAGGGCAGGCAGTCCTGGTGGGTTCCCTCTCTGAGCTCTACCCAGCCCTGCTACCAACAGGAGCTCAAGGACAGGGGAGCAGGAATTGCCACTAATTTACAGAAGGGCACGGCAATTGCCTGGTCCCTTTCTAACAAGGACAGTAATAAGAAAGGATCAACACTCTCGAAGCACACCAGAAAAAGCCACCAAAGCCAGAGGAGAGAGGGGAAAAAGATCTACAAAGTGCATTTGAAGTTTCTATTAAGTTCTCTTAGTGTAACTGGGTCTAATCTACATCTCATCACTAATTACTGATACCCGGGGGAGATCATTTCTTTTTCTCAGTCCCAGTTCCCTTTGTGAAGTCTAAAGTATATATAATCTGAGACTTGCATATTTACAGAATCCAGAGTGAATTTTGATGGAAAAATATCCTTATATGCACATATCAACATGTATTTATATTTAATATGTAATACTATACTAATAATTCTATAATGTATTTTTATTTTCACTAACTTCTAAGAGAAATCTAAAAATTCTTTTATTGTATTAATTATAAGACTTTACTTTAAGCTTAATATAATGTCCAATTTTGTGACTTTGTCACTGATAAATATTAGATACTTTCATGTCATGTTACTGCAAAAGTCGGAAATATTTTTTATAATTACCAATACTTTGAAATTACAGAGACTGTTAGACTTTTAGATCTTACTGTTTGTGCTACTGAAGAAACACATGAATTACAAAGTCATGAATCCAGTTTTTAACTATCTTGGTAACAGTATGTCAGTACAGTACAACTAGTTTGCTCTGTAGTCCTACATACTTTATTCCATGCATCTAAAAACATTAGTCTAAGAAGGGGTCTCTAAGCTTTACCAAGCTGTCTAGGACCAGCGAGGCTGTCTGGATTGTGTCCCCAACACTTTCCTAGCTGGGCAACCTCAAACAACTCAGTTGGTTCTCTGATCTAAATGTATTAATTTATTTATTGAAAATCATTGCAACAACATCTTTGGGATTGTGTATACCTGTCAGTAATATAATTAAAAATGGCACTAGTAGGTGATTGTTGAAAAAAGTTATTGTTGGCTTTGTAACATCTTGATACTTGGTTATTTTACCATATTATGTAAAGCGACAAATCTCTCCCCCACCCCAACAAAGCCTATTAATATTCAAACTCTCAAATACGCCATTTATTATTCCAAAGGAAAAAAAAAAGAGATACATCAAAAAGAAAACAGGAATAGCTGGAAATGACTCTGACCTGTTCTAAAATAAATATCCAAGAATGTTATTCTTAAAAGTCCACACTGAGCTCCTTTCCTAGAATGCTTTTTGGAATTCCCTTTGCTCTAGGATTATACATGGTTTGCCCTTCAATTAATTTCCTGCCTGAAGTTTGTATATAGAACTGATAAGAAAACCCTAATCTCGAACTAACTGCATGTGATTTTTGTGGATATTCCCTTAACGTAAACAACCCAATCTCCAACAAATTGTGTCTGTCATAGCTGTGTGTGATAATAACTACCCCACGCACTTAGAGGCTTTTGTTCTCCATCGGAGGGGTGATATCTGGGCTAAAGGATGGTTTTATTACTTTGCATAAACTTCTGTAGCTTAAAAGGAGCAGTACTAAAGTTAGTTCAGGCCCCTTATGGCTTCTTTTGTTCTGGAAGTTAAAGAGGAAAAACATGAGTGAGGTATGAAAAGACTGTTTGTTTACAATGGGTACCCAGATCCTCGCCTTTTTCACAAAAGGAAAGGAAACCAGCAGGCGAATTACAATACCCGGTACCTCCCTGGGTTTCTGCGCATTCTCCCCACTTGGGTATTAAGCAGGGAGGCAGCTGTTGAACAAGTACTATCAACAAAGCAATCTTCTAGCCCTTTGATTCAGGCTATTCATATCTTCTGCCCTGAAATAAAACGACTTTCACAATTAAAACACCAAAATCAATGCGGTATCTATTGTCATGTCTGCAGGAGAAAAGCTTTAATTACAGCCATAGTTAGATAACACAATCATTACACCTCCTTAATCTCAAATATAAAACCAGCACCCTCTGAGTACTTTGCCACCCTTTCTTTGATTTTTTTTTTCTTTTCCTTTTTTCTTTCTTTATTTTTCCCCCCCAATGTGAATGGCTTTTTATCTAAGCACTTCAATTTGCATGCCTTTGCTTGGAGGCAGCTCCCCATGATATGTTAATTGCAGATTGCTTTAAGTACTAAAAGATTAACATAAAACCCTTTGCAAACAAGCTAATAGTTTATGATAATTTTTGCATGGCCTTTGTCTGTCTATCACTGGATTGCCTCTAGCTGTAATTTTATAAAGAAGCTGTAAAATATCATTTAAACAAGTTCATTTACACATAATTATTACCAGAATCACATTATTCAATTTAGATACTCCAGCCTATTAACAATCCATGAACTAAAATGTAATTAAACTATTTTCCTTTTATGAACCTATTCATTACAATGTGTGGGAGATGGATCTCTCAGTTTCACTGCAAATTTCAGCACTTTGTTGTTGAAATTGACAAGTCTGGCACTCATTATGTGCTTTTAATTATATTAAAAGTATTGCAAGACAGCTTAGATAAAGAATATATTTAGAAAAGAATGCCTGGAAATGCCAAGATGGTGTCATCTCTAAATATATATTTATTTAACTCATGCTTCCCCCTCCATCCCTCTTAACAGTGAAAAATAAAATCAGGCGTGTTGTTTTAACTGCGATTTTTTCTTTCTCTAAGTAATTTTCCTAATTTAATCCAAAGATAAATATTTCATCTAACTGTGTTTACTCATTTTTTCCAGATTTTATCCACTTATTTTTCCCTCTGGAAACTACTGTTGAAATTATACCAGAAGAAGTATTTTTCTCCCAGTATTTATATACAGATCCACTATTACCCCGGCTAGGAAGGCAGCAGTACGGAAGACTTGATTCTAAACAGCTGAGCAGCTTACTTTGTGATACAAGCTTTAATCTATGTGGGACCAACTATGTTAAAGTGACACGCTTAATCCGTTTTGAAAGGCCAACTTTGCATTCCTGCTCTGCTTGATGTTGTTTGATTTGGACTCATTCAGTTCCAGCAGACCCAGAACACTCTACACAGTTGTAGGGAAGGCTACCAACGGACACTCAGGACATTATCGATGATACAGGACATCCCAGGTTAGGTGCTCCTACAGTAGCTATCCCAGCAGAGTGGCACAGAGTCTTGAGGCTAGGCCTGGACTCTCTGACTTGCTCACACATAGGATGTACTCAGCAATTCACTATGCAACTGCTTTGAGTAACCCATAGGCCTAAGAGATCTGTCTCCCATGTTCCTTTAGTGGCCCTCATCTACGTTCTACAGGTAACCTCTCACCCAGACTTCTGTAAGTAACCCTAGTAAACTCACTGGTTCACCAAATAAGACCTGTTGCTTTGGTCTGTCTGCTGTGCCCACCTGGGGCAAATAGATGTTGGTGCGCATGTCTCCTCAGGAAAAGTTACTCATGCAATGTTTTACCCTATACCCTCCCCTTCCATGTGTTGCGTGAATAACTTTTCCTGGGGAGATGTGAACACTATAATATCTATTCACACCAGGTAGCACACAGCAGACAGGAAAAAAAAAATAACAATTGTATCCAAGTCCAATTTGGAGGAGGAATGAGTTTACTACAGCTACTTACAGGAGTACGAGCAAGGGCTTACCTGTAGAAACACAGATGTGGGGCTACCATGGAGAGCATGGGTGAGGGGTCACTTCCCAGATGCAACCACTCCTATAACAAGATCCCCAGTGAAAGTTACCCAGTGGAACCTCAGCCCTCATGTGGATCCACCCCAGGGGCCATGGTATCACTCTTCCCCAACTCTCTACCCTCTTTGGAATGTGCAACATCTTCTTCCTACTACAATCTGGGCGGTATTTATCCTTTATGAATCAAATCGTAGCCTACAATTTCTAGGAAATATTTTCTCTGTTCTACACGCTTTGCACTAACTCCAAGCGCACTTATTCGCCAGAAGCTTCCTAGGCATTCTGCATATATCTTCGTAAGTACATAGATGTGAGTTCTCTTACTACGCCTCTGTATTTCTCTCAGTGACCAACAGCATCTTATATTCAGCCAGTATTTTGCCAAAATATTGTCTATGTAGATTAATATTAAAGCTAACCTTTCTTGAGACCCACTGCTAGTGTCACCAGACAGGTTCTGTACAGGTAACTAAAAGACATGATGGGAACCTCAGCTTGCTCCTCCAAATCTTGTGTCAAGGAGTAGACTCACAGAGTCCACAGGAAAACATTTAAGAATGTGAAACTAAGGGGCATAGGAAGATTTATTAATCTAATTTATTTAGCAGAAGCAGAATCAAAACAGTACACATTCAGAAAGGAGTTTGGAAGGTCCAGTGTGAGGCACATGACCATTTGGGGCTGGAAGTGTTTATGTGGTCTTGGGAATAATTTCAAGACAAAGACCTCAGATGTGTATTCCATAATCTAGCCTGCCTTCCAAAGGCCTACCTGACTTGTACTGAAGGAAAAGTAGTAACAATCGGTAGGTACTGTGTGACCATGATCATGGACCAAGAGGTCAACCACACTGTAGAAACTGAGAAAGGCAGAGGAACACAGAGACGACTGTGTACATACTTGATTTAAAGCTCCTGCTCTAATGTAGATTTAGAGTGTTTCCCAAACCCTGAAAAATAAAGAAATGTGATCCCGAGCCAGGTAATTCTGGATATATTGCTGATGTATGCAGTAATTTTACCCACCGGGTAGACTTTGAGTCCAAGGAGGCACATAAGAAAAACAAGCTCACACCAACATGAGCCACTTGCTAAGCTACTTCTGCCATATACACCTCACGGAAGTTGACAGAACATAGCCCACTCCTATTTATCTGAACTAATAATGCAGGCAAAGAAGAACAGGGAGACAGTAGTACCCAGTGAATTAGATGACAGGTAAAAGGAATTTGACAAGTTTTCTGTGATTTTTTTTCTTCCCTTCACATATCTCTTTCATCTTGGACCTTATAACCTTGTTTTATTTACAGAGCCTGGCACTATAGGAACACATCACTACACATGTTCATTTGCAGATAGGTAACTTAGGTTGAGACTTTACTCCAAAATAAAGAGTCTTAGCAGAGCATATGCATCAAATCTGGCTCTTTGTAAAGGCGCAGATTGTCAAATAAAGAGATTATGTGGAAACCCTACTGAATATTCTAATTCAGTAGGAAGGAGGAGGAAGGAGAGTACATCGTCCCAGTGGCCTACTGTGGCACTCTTAGGCTGGTCTTCCCAAGGACTATTTCATTCTTCAGGGTAGCCAACCTATATTTCGTTTCAGTGCTTGTTGCTTGATTATAATCCAGGCACCATTGAATTAATATTAAATTATAGATTTTTTTTCGAGAGAGGATCTTGCTAAGTTGCTCAGAATGGTCTTAAACTTGCCATACTCCTGCCTCATGCTGCCCAGTAGCTGGTATGACAGGCATTTACCACGATAGCTGGTTTAAATTGTACATTTTTGTCCAGTGAATAGAAAAATCTCAGACGTTATGGCTTTATTACTCTGTAGAACACTGACCAGTTTTATACATAACATAGCACTTCTAACTGAACATTCTCTTTGTTAAAATGCTTATAAATACTCAGTTATTCAAATACACTTAGAACTAGCTTTATCATATTATTGGTTCCTTTATCGATGACTTAAATGTGTTAATAATTTCAGAATAGGATACATTTACACAGTATTTGAGAGTCAGATTTTAATTTTTCTTGAAAATTATACTTGGCAATGTCTTACCATGGGCCCAGCGAGCTCTGTGATGCCAAGGGGAGCTACTGATATACAGCTTGTGTCTTCTTCCCTGAGATTCAGGCATAAATAAGAAATGCCAGGGTACATGTGAGGGGACAGAACAGTTGACAGGTTGCTAATGCCAATAAATCTTCAACGTCAAGCTGTCAAAAGTACGATATCAAAGTCAAGACACAAACCAAGGCAAAGACGAAACGAAAGAAGACAGGAATTCAGGTAAAAAGCAAACAAGTGAATACAGAAGGCTTGGAAGAGATGCCACCCAGGTCTGTTAGTCAAACTGGGCCACTCTGTCAAAGTAGCACAGATCAGGTGATTTAAACTTCATACGTTTTTTCTTATTTTGCTGGAAGATGAAGACTGGGGTGTCAGCATGGTTGAGTTCCTAATGAAGGCCTTCTTCCAGTTGTAGGTTGCCAACTTCTCATTATATCCTTTCATTCAGGTGAAAAGAGTCAGGAAACCTGAGAATTTTCTATAAGGACACCAACCCCATTGGTGAGGTCTCCACCCTTTTGACACAGTCACCTCCCAGAGGACCCACCTCCTTATACCATCACTATCACTACAGACTTCAACATGAATTTCAGGGAGGAGTAAAAATTCAGTCCTCAACACATAATATAAGGTGGAAGGTGTTAGAAAGAGTCTCAGGGGGCTTTACTGTAATATTCAAACCTCAAGAGAAATTCCCCAGGCTTATAAGAAATAACTGACAATTCTGAAGATCTTGTATAGTTTGAATATGGACTATCTTAACGGTCAGTTTCCAAGCAGCTTCTTTCTACTTCCTTTTTCCCAGTGGCTTTTGTACTCAGTTCCATTGAGTGCTCTGGTACCTACCACTTGGTATCTGGTATTCTCCAGGGTCCAGAGCCTGTCTAGATTCTGGCTTCTCTTTGGTCTAGGGCTGAAAAAGACAGATTGTACACCTTCTTCAACTCCTCCACCACCAATAGCCATCTCCTGGGGGACTCTTTTCTCTCGAAACAGGACTTCACTCTTTAGTCCTGGCTATCCATGAACTTGCTGTGTAGCCCAGTCTAGCCTTGAACCTGTAATTCTGAAACAGACTCTCGAATTATAGGAGAACCCTCTACCACTTTCAGAACACAAATTTCCCCAGAGCTGAGTGCATTTTCCCTATTTTTTTCTGTCATATTTCTTCTGACCTATAATTCCCAGAACCTGAGCAAAGTACAAGTGGGAATCTAATCCCCTAAGCGTCCACAGCCACGTAGGAGGTGAAGAACTCATCTGGCAACCAAGGAAGAGACCTCCAGGTATATCCCCATCCTCGAGTTTCCTGTGCACCCACCTGACTTAAAACACAAGAGCGCCTGTTGGAAAGCTCCACATTGCAGGCAGCTAACCACATTCCCTTCCATGCCTGGGGCAGAGTTTCAACCTCAAACAACTTTATTTAAACAATTTCTTACTTAACATGTTTTTCTCGGTACTTCAAATCCAATCACTCCCTGTGTGGCGGGGAAGAACTGCTACAGGACAAAAAGAACAGCACAACCTGTTTTTATTTTAATATCTTCCGGGTCTCTCGGCACTGCCATCATTTGGGTTGTCAGCCCTTCACTGCCCGAGGTGGCTTCCCGCTCTCTGTAGACCGGCTGCCTCCCCACTAATGGCACCGTTCGGGCGAGGGGGAAATGCAATTTTCCACTCCATTACAAGCACTGTGTAAAAGGACCTCTTTTCCTCACTGCACACAGATAAGGACCTAATGAAATTCCATTCACTAAGTATTACAATAGCCAACTTCACTCCAAATACAGGCGTCTATGCGCCTGCCAGGCCCACCACTCCGGGAGCAATGGCCATTGACTGTCCCTGCGTTGGACGGAGTTGGGATGAAGAATTCTGGGTTAAGCAGGGAGAAGAGGAGGCCACACAGATGGCAGCAGATCCACGGCTGTGGCTCTTCCTTCTATCTACTGCGCTCGGACAACACTTCCTTTATTTTTATAGTAGTGGAGGTCGAGGCCAGGGCCTTTACGCTGGATTACATCCCCAGCCTCTTTTCATGTTTGATTTTGGCACAAAGCCTCGCTCTAAGTCTTTCTGCTGCTCAGGCTGGGCTCCACCGTGCGGTCCTCCTGGCTCGTCTCTCCAGTGCCCTGAGATTATAGGCCTGCACCGCCAGGCCTGGTGACAGCACTTCTTATGGACTCCGATACAAGTCTGAAATTCTTATATTTGGAAATAGCAAAACTGGGGGCACTAAATTACACCCTACGACTCTGGACATCTACAGACGCAGGAGAGAAGAGGGGTGATGCACAGTGAGCTTGTTACTATGGGAAGGAAAAACTCGTAAGAATCCTACGGAGGGATCCCACACTTCAGGCAATGCTCGTGGTAGAAACCAGTAACCAGATAAAACAGCTTCTTCATATCCTCCCGCCTTTCCATCCTTACCCCTCTCCTGGCAACGTCTCTTCGTATTTTCCCTTAAGGCAGCATAAAGCAATAAAAATGCCATAGAAAATAGCTTCCTTATCCCACTTCCCATTCCTTCTCTTGAAATATAAATGTCGGGGCAGAAGCTCCTATGACTCGTTCACCCTCCACTTTTCTCCCCTTCCTTGTTTTTCCCCGTTTACAGTAACAATATTCTCTGGGTACTTTGGGTCCCCAAGTTGTGCTGTGCCCTACCTGCCACCAGTGAGATCTATCAACAAGTAGCTCTGGGCAGTTCTCACACCCAAACTCCACACTACCACACCTGCGCCCTGCAGTTTCTACTCTCTCCCCAAAAATCCCTAGACACAAGGGAAGCCTTGGTCATGACCCAGTGTAAAAGTCAATCACAAAGTTACCCTAGAAACACAGTGTCTTGGCCCCAAAGAATTAACAGTTAATTTTGAACTTGAAAATATAACTGCAAGTTTATGAGATATAATCTGGGGCACGGAAGTTATCTTTGAAATCTCTTCACTCCCATCACCAAAAATGCTCTTATGCCTCAAATGAGCCATGAGAGAGGCTTAAAATGTATTCTTAAGCTATAAGCATACATGGATTATACACATACATATGTACACAGTAACATGTACAAAATGCATTTACATAATATTCTCTTTTAAATTTTTTTCTTTTGTCATTTTCCCTCTCGCAGGCAATGATTTTGATGTATTTTATTATGGACCTTTCAATTACATATGAATTCTTGAAATAAAGTAGAAAAAGGGTTTTTCACCCTGTACCTTATGATAAGATACACAATGTTAACACCATTCATTTGTTTGGTTCATTTGCAATATTCCATTAAAAATACATACAACTGATTCATCCACTCATTGAGAGACCTCTGAGTTATTCTTATCCCTTGATATGAAAAACAGTGATCTCGTAACTCTCTTTACCTGTATCCTACCTTACATTTACCTATCTCCTCTGATACAGCTGAACTGCTAGGGTTGAAAGGTATTTTAATGTTCAATTTCACAAGGCAAATTATACAAAAAGTGGTAGCAATGTGTACTCCCATCAGCAACATGGAAGGCTTCCTATAGATCCACATTCTCTTCTACTTTTAATAGCATCTCATATTGTATTTCCTTTATAATCCTCTCATCATCAGTGTTGACTGTATGTTTTCACAAGTTAGTCATAAATACTTCTTTCTCTGCAAAACATCTATGTATTTGTCTGCTTCTCCACTGACTTGTCCAGAGGGATTTAAAAAAATTTTTATAGAAGTTCTTTATATACTTCCAATACTAATCCATTATCAGTTGTGTGTACATAATATCTCATAATTTGTTAACTTGTATTTTCAATTTTTAAGATGACTTTTGGTGAAGAAATTTCATTTTAGTATGCCCATGTTAACTCTCATTTCTTTTAGGGTCAACACTCTCCATATCTTTGTAAACCGAATGGGGTTTTTTTGTTCATGTATTTTTAATTTTTGTAAGTTGTATGTATCCTCCCTCCTCTCTCTTTTCCTTCCGAAGCCTATGTTGCTGAGAGGTACTTTGTTTGATATACACAGCGTACCTGCTGATTTCCATTGCTATGGGTGCTCTGCCAAATATCATTACTAATTCTTGTGCCTGTTTTATAAATCAGGAAACTGAGGATCAGCTCCCAAAACTTGTCCTTCCAGTTTTTCTTTTCTCAAGAACAAAATAATTAAAGAGAATTGAGAAGTGGATAACTTCCCGGGTAGAAGAAAGTGATCACCCCTGTGTCCTTTAAGAAAGTCAAGTCCCGTCATGCACTTAAAAAGCTTTGAATTACCCACCAATATGACAAACCACACATTTTTTGAAGAAAGAGTCTACAACTTAGCCCAAATCTTGACAAATAGATTTCATCTTCTGTGCCAACACCTGTCACTTAATAATGACTATCTGGAGAGCTCTGCTGAGAGGATTTCTGACACTGTTTGAGCCCAGAAGGAGTCGTGATCAATTAGCAATGCCTGTCAGGGGATTGGAAATGGCCAGAGAGGCTTTGCCACCCCAGAAGAGCAAGGTTCCCCTTCTCCAATCCCCACACACAAACCCAGCTGCTTCCTGGTATCCTGAGAAGAGCCAAATGCAGGCATGCTCAGTCCACTTCCCGAAACAAAGACACATGTGCCGGTGCCTTCTGGTCCACTCAAGCATGTGTGTAACACCACACATTCAGGAGAAACAGAGATCAGGCCCACACCTTTGAACCCTGTAGCCACCCTCTGACCATTCTTTTACATCCAAACTCCATTCTCAGCCATTTGCTTCTACTTTAACTGGTCTGAGACAGTAACTTAGAAACAGGTTTCTAAAAAACAGGCAGGTTGCAAAAACAACTACAAAGCAACAGATTCTCTCTCCAGGTTCTAGCCTTGCTAGTTATGCATCAGGAAGATCTGCTTAATCTAGGTAGAATTTTCCAGAATTCTATCATTCCCAGGACAACACTTGACTCTAACAGCAGAAAACACAAATACCCACATCACCATTCCAGCTCCTCGTACACTGTGAGCTCCCAGAAGTCCAGCTCGCCATGCGCTGCAAGCACCCAGAGAAGCATGTGGCTTCCTTTACCTTCTCTTTTTCCTGCTGTACTCAGATATTTTATGTGAGATGGGGATATGAAGCTTGCCTTGTGCCTTAACCATCCTACTCAGCAATTCTGCAGAAAGTCAGATATCATTTACCAGGTGAAACACCAGAACGGTCATGAAGAAATGGCATCCCAAGTGGGCCACAGTGGTTCTTGGTTGGTAGCAGTTACATGGAGTTAATGGCTTGCATTCAGCAAACCCCCCATAAATATTTAGTCAAGTGACACTTTACAGTAAAAGCACAAAACATTCATGGTAGGAGGGCTATCTGGGATTATTTAAACCAGCTTCTTCATTGTGCACACGAGGAAATAGTATTTTTTAAATGTTATATGACTTCTGGGACTATAATTCTGTTTTTCTAACCCCTGGTACAGTAGTCCTTGTGCTATGTTATGCTGTATTTTACAGCCAGGCTGAAAGTCTCAGAAGAATTATGCCTGGGAGCACTTAGGTGAAATTCAACCAGAGACATGCATGTCCCCCTTCTCCTCTGTGAGGCCGGGAGACAACATGTAACCCCAGCAGCTGGAACGCAGGCCTCGCTCCAGGTAAATGTACAATGCCCCTAACTCTGCACGACCTCCAATAGCAATGCTCTATAGCATGGTTTTAATTTTTAAAAATTACTCTGCTTAGAGTATCTCTAAATTTTAAAAGCATTACTATTAACAGGTTACTTCAAATTGTCCCTGTCAGCTGCAGCTGAGGGAAAGTCCAATGACGTTCCCCAAGGGAATAATAATTTGTTTCAAATTTTAAAGGACAAAACTTATTCTTGGCAAACTCCGATAGGGAGAAGAACTATTTCCAATGCTCTTTAATACCTCTTGAAATAATTTATGAAACTTTACGAATATATTATTTCACAAATGTACATTTGCAGTCAAACAGAATAATTACTGTTAGAGGAGTCTTTTGAAGGAACATTATCTTTACTCTCATAGGTGATGGACAAAAGAAGCAATGGTTCACAGCCACTTCCAGGTTAGAAAACCCCACTTAGAAAAAGAAAGCTAATTTGATTAGAAAAGATGTTTAATTAACCATCAAGTTTATAATTCTGCCATTGAGTAGGTATCTCCATCTCACATGTTTGAATTTGAAGAGATTACAACAGAGGTATTTCTTTTTCCTTCTCAAATGATACATACTCTACTTTTATTTAATGGATACAACCAAGCTCTTGGGCAAAGTCCCAAAGGGAGCAACATCTTGTGTTCACCGCCCAGTGTGGTGGAGGTGGGTTCCCTGAAGCCATGCACAATCTGGGTAACCACTCACTTACAGACAGATGCACCTCCAGTAATGGATGGTTGTAACGATGGGAAATGGGCCTGCAAACTATTAGAGTCTTTTACATCTCTGAAATCACCTATCCCCTTTACAAAGCTGTAATTGCATGCAACACGAGACATCATAGGTATGGTGAACTCTCAAATGTTGCTGCTGACCACAAATGCTATGCTTCAGGTGCACTAAAGGGTTGATCTGGAAAATAAAGAACAATTCAGAAAACCAGAGTCCATCTCGACCACTCATGAAGGTGAGCATGAGCTCACAGCGTAGGAGGGAGAGAAACAAGATGGCAGGCTTTTGAGCGCTTGGCTATGGCGCACGGAAGGGAATGGATCTATGCACACTGCATTGCTGCCCATCCCTTCCCCCTGCCCACTGCTCTACCGAGTCCTCATTCTTACATGCCCTACATCACTTCCACACACCATGTCTTAATCATCTACCTCAATGATGAGCACACTTACTGGCACAAGATTGCCAAGAGGGGCTGAGTTTCCTAGCGGCCTCCAAATGCGAAGTCCACAGGTTTCCTCAAAGCTAATTTCAATAGATGGAAGTAAGTAACAAGTCATACAATCACTTGCTAGGAGATACAGGAACTTAATGGAAACACTTTGCTTTTGGGTTGAAATCATTATTAGCTTGGTGCACAAAATTGTCATTTTGTCAGGAGGGCTCACTGATAATACTGATATTCTTATTGGAAAATATATGATATTTAGCTTAGTGAATGTACTTTGGCAGATTCCTTTCACTCCAATATACAGAGCCACATGAGAAGAAACAATAGAAGAATCTTTGGGTATGATGAACTAGACCCAACAGTTCAGCCTTTCCTAACTTTCCATGGTGAATTCTCTTCTTTCTAAATTGTCAGTGTTCCTCAAAGCACAATTAATAGCAGCTCTTTAAAAAATATATTGTCCTGAAGTTTTCTGTGGGGTTATACTTCTGTTTCTAAAAGAATAGTCAGTAGAGCAGAAATGTTTCACGTTCTGTGTTTTCCCATCTAAGTTTAATCAGAAATAATAGTATTTCTTGGTGAATGGACTTGAGCCACGTTTTCTTTGGCTAATCTATGAGGCCCTGCAACATTAAGAGTTTTCTTTTTCAGCTGTTGACCACGATGATAGTGAGATGATTTCTTTTTTAATATTACTGGTTAAATGTGGAATTCTCAGTCAAGGTGAGATACAACAGCTCTTGAGAAGGTGACCTAGGTTCTAGGTCCCAGGAGAGCCTGAGCCCGTGATGGGTGCTGGGAAGCCAGGTAAGACCCACAAGTTCCAGAGCACAGGCCTTGAATTGGAATACTTACACCTACAAAATCTAGGGACAATAATGTGGAAGTTGGTATATGAGAAGGTCTAAGTGCTTACAAGTTTTTGAGAACTTCGACTGGATTCTAATGCTCTTAACCCAGTCATCTTGCTTAAAGATAATGACAAAAATTGTCAATATGAAAACTCTGACAAGGTGATGTGATGTTAATGACAGAAACAATGTATCAAAACATGTTGCTGGGTCAGAAGGACAGAACTTTGGTAGAGCTGAGGAAGACACAAGTGGACAAGGAGGTTCTGGGTGGGAGACGTAAAGCCCTAAACTGATGACATCCACATTGCTTGAGAAGATACGCAAAAGGTGTCAAGAGTTACCAATTCGAGCTGGAAGAGTATCTCCCCACTAACGCCTTCAATTTCCTTCTATAAATGATGTAAGCCAAGTGAGTTGGTGCTAAGCAATCAGTACTTGTGCACTGTAAGCTCTTCTTCTGATAAAGGGTTAATATCTAGAATATATAGACAACTCAAAAAATCAATCCCGTAGAACAATGAACCTAATAAAAAGGAGAGAAATGAATACTTTTCAAAAAAAGTTCAAATGGCTAAAATGTGCACAAAAATTTTTCAACATCTCCAGCCATCACAGAAATTAAACTTAAAATGACATTGAGATTCCATGTTATTCCAGTCAGAATGACTGTCATCAAGAATACAAAAACATCAACATGAGGTCAAAGAGAGACTTCACACATTTTCAATGGAGATATAAAGTAGTGTAACCTCTAAAAAAACAGTAGATAAATTCCTCAAAAGACTAAGTAAACAGAAATACCATCTGAACCAGATATACTGCTCCTAAGCATATTCCAAAAAAGATTAAGTACTGCATAATATAGCCATACACATTCACTCTTGCTTGTGGCAGTACAATTCACAATAGCTAAGCTATGGAAACAGCTTGGATGTCAGTCAACAAATAAATATGCACAATGGACTACTACTCGGCCATACAGAATGAAATCATACAACTTACAGGAAGATGAATGAAACCAGAAACCATTATGTTAAACGGAATTGGCCAGACTCAGACAGTTAAACAACACATTTTCTCTCACATGGGAAATCTAAAATTTAGTTTGTTAATTAACTAAAGGAGTGATAACAAGTGGGAAAAAAGCTTGAGTCACTCTCACTCTCTTAAGACCTAGAGGGAAAGTGCCCATGCCAGTCTGGCACACCAGGAAGAAAAAGCACAATAATGGGAACAGAAAACACAGGAACTCTGCGTGATGATCTGAAGTCTCAGCTTAGTTAAGAATAGATAGGCCAAAGGGTCTGTTGCCAAGTCAGTTCTCATCAACAGCAAGACTAAACAAACTGCTGTCTGAAGCAGATACTGTATTTTCATTTTGGATTTATGGGTCCTCAAGGTTTCCTCTGGAAATGTTAAAAAAAGGCACTCCCAGCAAATGATGATTCTGTCCACATCAGCTCAGCAAAGCTTAAAATTCTACCCTGTACGAGTCACTCGTGACATTATTATTTCTGCTTAGTAAAATATAAAGTTAAAATTTGTAGTTATTGTTATAATTTGGGCAATTGAATTCTCCTGGCTAGAAGACGAGCTGACATTATGTGGTTAACCCTTGTCAAATACTTTCAGATGTGTCAGGTGAAGGGCAGGTACTTCCAGAGTCATGGCCTCTGTGTCCAGGATGAGTGAGGCAGAGTTGGAAGAATATCTCCAGAAAAAGCTAAATGATTCCTCCTCACTCCAGAGACAGATTGAGTCAGGAAGTCCAACTCACACACGTGGAACAAAGAGAAAAATCTGGATCAGATGCTGAGGACCACCGGAATTCAGGAGGAGGAGAAAGCAACACTTACTGGAGCAGTCGGGACAGGCTTCCCAGAGGAGGAAATCCTAAACTGGATTCAGTGAATGGTAGTGTTAGAAGAACAGGCTAGGACAGACAAGGCATTCCAGCGGCCATGGGAGCAGACATGGAATCAAGGTGGAGTCAAAGTCCAAGGAAGGTGCCCTGCCTCTCAGGGTACAATCCAGCAGAAGTATCTAAGACAGGCAGCTTCCCTACACTATGCCAGTTTCTTCTAGATGTCCTGAGGTAATTAGTGGGCTTGCATCCTTCTACAACCCCCACCACAGGAGGACTGCTTGAAACCACGTGAGCAAAAGCTTTTCAAGTCCTTCATTCCCTTGGGACAACCACTCAAGAACCCCTCTCACCCTCTTCTACAGAACTTTACTTTCTCAACAAACCCTTTCTCACTTTAAATCTTCCATGAGAACTTCAACTGATTTTTCTTAATCACATCAAGAATTCCTGAACCCAGACATCAGGCAACACCAGCGGTGACAGCGGGATGTCAAGACAAGTTTCAAAGAGGAAGAGGGACATGTTGGCACAGTTGAGTATAGGCAAAGGAAAGGAGGCAAGAAAAAAAATCAGATGAGTGAGGAAGACACACATAACCAGGACAGGGCCATGTAGGGAATCCTAGACCAACGGTAGAAATCCCCGGGTAGAACGTAAGAAGTTGTGAACAGGAAGGCTGAAGTTTCACAGAGGAATTTCAAAATGCTTTAAAGAAAACTCTTAGCCAGAAAATCCTATGTCTTTAAACGACCAAATGCATAAATTAAAGCAGAGTCATTTCCTAATCTGCCCCTACCCACCACCCAGATATACTACAGTTCGCCAATATACCTTTGAGAAATCCAGAAAAACAGACTGTGAACATCATTCAAGTCCAACCTCCTCTTCCTCCTCTTTCCCGCTCATTTGTGAGAGACAGCAAAAGGCGGTGGAAATCAGCCCAGAGATCCAACTGACTTCAAACCAGCCTGCCGCGCCCCTGCAACCCAGGGCACACCTGCTCTTCTCTCTCCTGTGGGTGGGTCCTGTTCCAGCCACTGCCACTCCCATCTCTCCTCTTGCAAACAAGTCAGCAATAATTTTGAGATCACTGTCACCTCAAAATGGCTCGCACATATCTGCTCTTGCCCTTTTATCTCTTGGTGGAACACAATCTCACCATGCTGGATGCAAAAATTGATTCAACAGATGTTTACTGAGCACTTACTATGTATGCGGCACACAGAGAACGTGTTAGAGCTGGGCCCGGGGCTCCAGGAACAATGTCACTCCTGGAGCCAACGGGTGTGAAGAGAAGAGTAAACTGCTGAATTATGTATTTGCACTGCTTCTTCGCTGCTACTTTGCATTCCATTCATATTTTTAATTCGAATGCAATCATTGCTTAGCTGCATCGCTGAGAGGGCTGCCTCTTCCCCCACCTCCACCCCCTGCTTGTTGTAGTAGCAGGGCTTGAAACCATGGTATAATTAACATAATTAAAGTATTAATAAAGATTGAAGGGGTTGGACACTGTGTGAAATGCTTAATTTTGTGCATCTTCAGCTGATTGAATGTTTAGGTTTGCATTTCAGCTGTCACCCAAATTATGTGTAATTAAGCCAAAGCTGGGATCTGCCTGTCTCCTACCCTGCGCGGATGGCAGACAGATTTGATTCTGGGGAGAAGGTGGTAAATCTGCCCACTCATTTTGAGCTGTGCGCTTTCGCACTTTTTATGCATCTCTTGCCTTTTCCCGGTGCATTCATCGATCAAATTATCCTATTAGCATGGGATGAAGAATAGATAGCAACCAGTGAAAACAGCCAAATGCTTTCAGTCCCTTCCACGGCCACTGGTCCCCATCCCAACTTCCTGTCACTTCTCTGTGGACAGGGTGCTCAGGGGCTGGCGCTGCCGGGTGCTTCCTCTCAACATGGACAAGTGATGATGCTTATAGATGCTGTCGAGCACAGGCCAACACGGGAAGCAGCTGTAGACATAGGGACTGTGCTCCATGGCTGGGGCACCTACTCCCACCCAGGGAAAGAAGGTGCTTACAAGATATTTAAAGAAGGGAACAAATTATCGTCTTGATATTGAAGGAGGGATCAGTTAATTGCAAAGGCCCTGAGAATTATCTACTCCACAAAAGAGCTCTGCACAGACATCACATGTCTCTCCCCAGTGAAATTCAGCCACAGTTCACGTCAGATGAGCTCATCCTTGCACAGGACCCAGAGAGAAAACAAAATGGTGTGCGCAAGTGCATTTCCTGCCATGCTGTGACTAGCGAGAAAGAAAGAAAGAAAGGTGAAGTTCCAACGGCGATGCAAATGGGAAGTCGCTGGAAAGCGGCAGCTGTCACAGAGAGAAATAACCTGCGCAAAGAAGACAGGAGTAGGAACTTGCTGAGTCCCACTCCCACAGGCCTATCTAGGAGGCCAAGACCGTGCCTGAGGAAATGCTCCCGGCCCACGAACAGTCTGACTTTAAGAGACAGCGACTCTCTTCAGGGCAGATATTTAAGTGGCCTAGAAGTTCTGGGAAGGAAAACTGAGGTCACAGAGCATGCAGGGCCACAAATGCCACAATGGAGGTGTGTGTGCCCAAGAAGGTCCTGGGACCAAAGAGAATGGTGACTTTGATTCATGCAACTGGAAGCAAAGAACTTGGCTAAGGTGTCAGCTTTCCACTGTTGCCCTAAAAATCCACCACAGGCTTAGCAGTTAGTAGGGTCTTGTAGTTCTGTTCATGACAAGTCCAAGGGGCTCATCTGGATTCCCAGGTTCGCAACCTTCAAGGCTCAAATTTAGATTCCCTGCTGGTGTCTCTAAGAATCAGGCTCCTGCAGGTTCCAGGGGGCTCCTGTCTCTTTACTGGCTACCTACCGGCTAGGACTCCACTGTATCTTCCTCATCTAAAAATAATCGTAAAATGCCATTAACCATTTCCAGGCTGAATCTCTTTAAAGTGAAGCAGAGTGTAATGACCTGTGAATTCAAGCTGAATCCATTCTGAATTTCTACAAAGTTTCATTTTTTTAAGCATTCCTGCCTGCGCACCCTCCCCGTAGGTTGTTGTTCTGTTCTTTTCCCTACCATCTCACCTCCTACATCTCTTTTCTTCTTCTTTCTCTTTCTCCTTCTTCACCGCTAAATAATATTTCCCTCAGGAAATCCCTGCAAAGCACTGGGTATTGATAAAAATGACAATTCTAGCTCCTTGGTTTATATATTTAATGTAATAACATTTGTAAACACTCTGTAAGAAAAATAGGCGTAAGTCAGTTTCAGAGTAAACATCATTGTATCCTGGTGTCTTTGGCCCAGAGGCTGCCTCTGTACTGACTACTGATAATCAGCAACCTAACTTACTACCTTGCGGAATCACTGAAGGCCTAACTTAGAGATAGGCCGTTTTTTCCAGTGTGTAATTTTGACCCCTTTGTCAATGATCGGGTAGCTGAGGGTACCTAAGTTTGTCTCTGCATCCTCTGCTCAGTTCTACTGGCCAAAAATTGGGGAGGGGAAGGGATTATAATGTTGATGCAATACATATGTGTACAAAATACCCAAGTTCATTTTGGCCATTATGTATCACAGACAGACAGACAGACAGACAGACAGACAGACAGACAGACATGGGGGAAAGAAGAATAAGAACAGAGGTGCACTCTTGTATTAACAGCCAAGTCTCAGCGAAACATTTAAACCAGGCTCAAATAAGGCAACCATCAAGCTGGGACCAACTGTGCTGCCTCTGGACCTCATTCCTGTTTTCTGCCCAAAAGTGGTTTCCAACCAGAGGACACATGGGGTCCTGTAACTTGCTCTGGTAGCTGCCTGACTCCTGGGTCATTATTTGCTCCATAAGACTCTGCTAAACTTAATGTGTCTAGTTTTCAAATATTGGAGAGAAAAGCGTATGATGGATGAAAAGGAAGGCCTCCTCGCTGGGAGTATGGACACCAGTCAGTACATCTTACAGAGTGGATGGAGAAGACGGAATCCTGGAGGTCCACGGAGCGGAGGGGAAGTAAAGAAGGCTTCCCCGAACACAAACGGACTCACGTGCTACTCCGAGGGCTAACACACACTTCTGGCAAACACAAACAAATACTTAAGGCATAAAAATGTGACACAGTTCTCAATCAACAGGACAAAGTTAAAGGCAAAATGGCAGTTCCCACCGCCATGCCAGGGCTGCTGAGACATAGGACTCCCAAGCTAGCTGACGCTGGCGGCAGGAGCCCTCAATCTTAAAAACAGAGTGTCTTAAAGGCTGGGCTGAGCTTGAGAAAGTTAAAATCGACCAGAGAGAGAAATCTACTGTGGTCACTTGTAATTATTCTCTTCCCCCTGGTAAAGTGTATCTAAAACAGAGCGCCACTCAGAGCCAGTGTTTTGATCAATTATGTACAATGGCAGGTTAGCACCTTCCTGGGTTTCCTGGCTGATTCATTACCCGTGTTGTGGCACAAAGCAGCATTTCAAAGGACCAATTAGGACATCAGACAGCCTTGAGTTTGAATCCCAGCTCTGCCACACTATCTTGCTGTGAGCGAATTACTTAACCACCACTAGCGAGCTGTAGTTTCCCCCCTAAAAATGGAAATGACAGAACTTCTGTTTAGGAAACTGTGGTGGCCGCTCAATAAGAAGAGGACAGACTCAAAGTGGTTTGTGGAGAGCATCTGGCACACGGTGAGCCCTGGAGCAATGGCTACCCAGCTGCAGGCCCTGTAAGGAGATAGGTGGGTTCTGCTTGGGGGGGGGCAGAGGTAGAATTTGGTAACATGGGATGTTGTCCAGGCCACGGTGCAGGGGCTAGATGAGAGTATGGAGTCATTAGGAGGCGTCACAAAAACGCGGGACACAGAGGGGAAAGCAGTTACAAAGAGGCTTTGAGACGGCCCTGGCCCACTTGATGCCTGAGCTCAGGAGCCTCGGGGATCTAGAAACACGTGGCACGAACAGCTCAAGTGGATTCTGAGAAACATAAGAGCTTCTCTGGTCATTTCAAAAAGCTGTTCTCAGCCAGCCAGCTCTCCTGCACTTTCACTCTGCTGTGCAACAGATCTTAACTGAACGTCTACTCTGGATCAGATTCTGAACATGCAGAGGGGCTAAAGGGAACTCAGGAGCCCCAAGGATTCACATGTTCTGAGGCAGGAAGGGAGGAGATGGGGCTAGCAGATGAGACCTAAGAGGGAGGCTGCAGGAGCCCCTTGCTCGGGTTACACTCCCTTTATCCTTAGTCATTATCCACATAATAAAGAAATCAATCCAAACATGTCTTTCAGTCAGTCACAGAAGGGGAAGGATCAGTGCCTTTTAATATCCCAGAGAATTTATCATCTTTAGATTTTTAATATACACATGAGACACTTGGACATCTTGTTAAACCATGGATGTGGATTCAGCAGGACTGAAGGTGCATTGCTAACAAGCCCCGATGACACAGATGCTCCTGGCCTGCAGACACCATTTCTGAGTAGCGAAGATCCGGATATCTCGCCACCAATCTATGTTCTCTAAAAATGACTTTATGACAACAAAGCCAAGCCACTCTACCATCTACTAAGTGGTTAAAATACCCAGAACATGCCACCTATAAAATACTGACAATTTCTCCCCAACACCCTGAAGAAAAAGTTAACTTAGGAAAAAATCATCCTGCGCTCTTTAACCTCCCTGGTTCTAGGCTTACTCAAACATTTCTTCAAACCTTCCCACCCTTCATCAACATGGAACATGAATGAAACATCTGACCCAAATTTCCATTTCCTGAAGCTGAGCCACAAGGTAAACGTCTGAGCAACTCTTCGGATTTCTAGTTTCAGACAGAAAAACAGGATTCTCTTTCATTTTAAGCCATTAAAGTCTGGGAAACTTTGTTAAACATTACAGAACTTGGGATCAAACGAAACTGCCTGGGGTGGATGATGGGTTTTGTTTAAAAAGTTGAATCAATCTCAAAATCCCGGCTATATCCTTCTTTATCAGGAGGGAGACGAGAGAGGCAGCTCCTCTGGCCTGGCTTCTCACTCTTAAGATTCATGTGAAATACACTCTTTCAGGTCCATGACCTCTTCCTTAAGCCCTTCGAGGACCCCTCTAGCTTTCCAGAGGAAGGTCCCCATGATGTATTGCATTGGTATTCTCTTTCTTTCAATCTCTCTCTCTCTCTCTCTCTCTCTCTCTCTCTCTCTCTCTCTGTGTGTGTGTGTGTGTGTGTGTGTGTGTACCCCCTTATAAGCATTCTCCGGGGATTCAGAGACAGTTAACAGTTAGAGAATTTAAGAACCCTTACACTCAGGGTTGCTATAGTTTAATCTCCTCTCCTCTCTTTCTTTTCTGTCTTTTTTTTTTCTTTTTTTTGCACTGAAGATTGAACCCAGGGCCTTAGTGTTGAACTACGTCCCTAGCCTTTTTTTAAAAATTGTTTAAATATGGTAGAGGATCTATATCACTAAGTTGCCCAGACTAGGCTCAAACCTGAGATCCTCCTACCTCAACCTCCCAGAGTGCTGGGATTAAAGGTGCACACTACTATGCCTGGTTTTCATGTGTGGGTCCCTCATCTGTGAATATAACCCTACCATGGGCAACTACAGTTCCACCAGAGAACTACAGCAGAAAGGGATTTCCCCAACCTTACTATGTCCATAACTCTTAAAGCCACAAAGTACTCAAAACTCTACCTCAAAGGATGGCAGCGCAAGTAAGATTTTTCTGGAGAGGAAAGGATTCATTTTTTTCTCCTTGAACAATTAAGCCCTAGAGTAGAACTGTGCCCTTTCTCAATCACAGGAAATAGCTGCAACATCCTGGATCACCTAGGATTTTTTTTTTTTTAGGCTTCCACCGAACCCATTAAATAGCCCAAGCTCACCTTAAATTCATGGCAACTTTTCTACCTCAGTCTCACAAGGGGTTGAATTACAGTTGTGCACCAGCAAACCTGGCTAATTTTTATGTGATACTGGGGAATCAACCCCAGGGCTGCCCATGCTAGGCAAGTGCTCTCAACCCCTGCCCCTGTCTAGGATATTTTTAGTACAGCACCAAAAAAAGTGAAATATCATAGGAAAAAAGCTTAATGCCTAACTCTGGAGATTAGTCCTATTTTTGCCCTAAACAGGTCAGTGATGTGGGGCATGTAAACTTTCTGGACAGATTTTCTTTTCTGTTATTTTTAAAAAATATATCTTATTTTCTCATAAGGGATAGAAATTGAAGATGGTAAGCACAATGAATTTTAACACTGAAGTCTGGGAAAAATCAAAAAATGAGAAGCTGGTCAATAGATGGATGGACAGGAACATGATGAGTGGATGGAACGCAGGCAGACGGACAGATGTGCCCTGTGTAAATGGGCAGCTATCTGCACAGACGGATGGATACATGAACAGAGGGTGCAACAGCTATGTGGACAGACAGGTGCCATAATCTCTCTACCAGTGCAGAGTGCAGGAATTTGTTTTGTCTTACAAAGTGTCTCTTGCCACGTATGAATACGTCACAGTGGCTTCTCTGAATCATTGACTGAGATGCACAACCAAAAAGTGAAAATTATAGCTTTCCTGATAGAAATGAAAACTTTGGAATCACTTGCTGCATTTGTCTCATTTTATGAGAGAGAAAACTGAGAGATTTGTTGGAGTTGATATACTCTCAAGGTGTGAGCTGGTGAGAGTCTACCACATTGGGCCTCTGCACGAATCTGTGGTCTCCCCCAGGAAATACCCAGCTCCATGGGTGGCATTAGAGAACACTTCCATTTGCTTCTGGCCAAGCACTCAGTATGAAGCTGAGTTTTTAGAAAAGTAAACCACTGAATATTATTTACCAAAGAGTAACTTTCTGCATGACAGGAAAATTCAGAGATGTGTTTCCAATTAGTCCAGGAAAGGAGCAGCCCCAGATGCCCTGCCATTTAGTGTTGCTAAGCTGGCGAT
Organism: Ctenodactylus gundi; assembly: GCA_004027205.1. Classification (NCBI taxonomy): domain Eukaryota; kingdom Metazoa; phylum Chordata; class Mammalia; order Rodentia; family Ctenodactylidae; genus Ctenodactylus; species Ctenodactylus gundi. Next base: position 203,286 of record PVKB01001335.1, read on the forward strand.
TTTGCCCCAAAGGAGGAAACCGGTAGAACTGTCACCATCCTTTCTGTTACTTGTACCCAAGAAGTCACATGTGTCTCAGCAACCCGAAACATTCTCTTTCACCTGCTTGGGAATTATCATCCTGTCTGCTCCCTCCCCCAGATCGCACATCATTAAGCCCTCTTCCATAAGCTAAACTCTGTGACACCAACACTCACGCAAAGTACTATGTTTTAAACAGAGAAAAGGCCATTAAAGAAGGATTTAGGTTTCCTTCATTCTGCAGTCCTTTCTTCTAAAAAGCACCTGGCTGCCAGAGTGCTTTCTCTGGGCACAGAAAGAGTCCTCTTCACTGTGGTGAATACACCTGAGAAAGAAAGCGTCATTAAAATTCTTTCCCAAAAAGAAAACTCCAGCATCTGGATTCCAAAGAAAGGCATGCATGTCTGAAAGGAAAGCTGACAAGCCAAAGTTGCCTGCACACCATTAAAAACTCAGAGAAGCCCTGACTAAGGACAATCTTCCAATTCATTAATGTCAAGAAGTCCCGCAAGAGAGAAGCAGGACAGCAGGGCTAAGAGAAACTGGGGTTTTGTCACGGGCCAAGTTTACTGAGTGATACAGTTTTGAAGAAGAACAAGGGAACACCTTAGTGAAGACGAGGCATCTCCTGGGTCTTCAGAGCATCACAATGTCACTGGAGAAGTTTGGAAAGAAAGGACAACTCATGTAGCATTGTGCTAAACTGCTTCAGTAATGGCCTCCCACCTGTTGAGACCTTCCTGTATCTATGCCCTTGGGAGGCCCATATACATGTTAATATAGTGCTCAGTCATGAGAGCTGCCTTGACCACTAAGGTAGTAACTAGAGAGTCTTAAAGGAGAGACTCTGTATCTGCCACATGAACAAGATTAAGAATAGTTTGGTGAAAGATGAAAGGTCACAAGCCACCCAGGGCCCCACATGGGATCAAAGACCATGACTGAGAACAGCTGAGAGCCCTCTGAATCCACATAACTGAAGAAAAAACTCAGTCCAGCTCATATTGCCAATACGTACAACTTGGGACTACGTCAATAACTCTCATGTTAAGTTACTAACTTTGGAGAGTTGTTTATTGTACAGCAAAAGTTAACTGATTATCAGTCCTGAAGCTCTCAACAAGAAAAAAAAAATCCCCAACTTTACAGGAGGCATTTGCTGATTCCAGAGAGCTGTGAACTCTGAGTCTGAAAAGATATGTGATACAAAGTCCATAGCATCCTCAGCCTATCATGAAAAAGCCACACGGATGAGGTAAGTATGAGATACAAACACAACATAATAGGTACTTGGCTCAACTCGAACCACACACACCAACTATGGCATTGGGGGAGAGCATGGATACAAGCACATCCAGTAAGTTGGCCAAGAATCTGGAGGAAGCAGAATGTGACTTGAGGTCAGCATTTGCAAGTCATGTGACATTTGCCAAATCACATTGCCTCTATTTCTTCAGTGACAATGAGGGGCCAGGAAGAGTTATCACATACAGGCCTTGTGAGAAATGTGTGAAAACCAGAAGGTAAGTGGACATACAACATAAAGTATAATTTTATGACAAAGTTGATTAGTAATAACACTGTTGCTACTGGTCCAAACTCAGGAAACAAAATTTTACATTATCCACTTTCCACTTGCCTCATACATGTCTTATTGTCCCACTCTGCTCTTCCCTTTGTGCAAGTAAAAGAAGTCATCCAACCTCATCAATGAACACCATGAGAATCTTAAAATGTGGAGCTTTTATGCCTATGAGCCGTGTTATAATACGGTATAAAGAGTAAAAAGGGTAGTCACTTGCTATTACAAGAAATCCTACTGTGACTTGTTTAGTAATTAGAATTATCACTCCCTAATGTATCTATCATTAGTTCCCTTAATCTCCCACACATTCCCGTGTATACATGCCATGTTTTATAAGGCAGGATCTCCCTCCGCATGTATTTATATAGTAAAATATACTGATGCTGCAAAATCGGGGAAAAAGGAGTTTCAGAGGTCTTCATGGACTCAAGATGTTTCTTAAAAATAAGACAAAATTAAGCTGTGTAGGTGCCGCACAATTATATCTCAGTGGAACTCCTGTGTTTGCCAAGATCCTGGAATAAAAACTCAGTAAAGGGGATATATATGTTATGGTAAAAAAAGAATGATATTTCATTTTTTAAATTATGTATTACTTTGCCATTAATTCCCCTCAAACTGTGCCCCCTCATGCTGAATATATTTAGGCCAAGTCTCGCTGAGTGTGACAGTTACATTGCCGTGTCTTCCTCAATGTTATGGAACAATTCAAAAGAGCGAACTTTCATGGTCATTTTTACTCTAGGGAAGAGCTAAAAGTTGCAAAGTGCTAGATCTGGTTAATAAGGTGAAGACGCACCACAATGTTCTTATTTAATGAAGAACATCTGATGAATGAAGGGTGATTACATATTAGAGCAAATGTTTACTTTCTGTTAAGAAAATTACAATGACACTACTATTAATCTCCTTCAAATTCCTCAAAATACCCCACTTACTTCTAATACACTTATCCTAACATTCTTGACAATGTATCTTTTATTATAAGTTTTTAAAAAGCATTAACATAGTTTTTGATAACTCCTTGTAGCTTCTCAATCTGTGGGAAGAAAACAGCCACAATGAAGGGCAGTACTTGAATCTTAGGGCCATCCTGCAATCATTTTCCTATGACCTTGGTATTGTCACTGTTGTCTCTGAAGGAATGGACCATCAGATCCCATGTCTGATTCAGAAGAAAAAAAAATGTCATTGCTCTGGTTAGAATGATCCTTCCAAAACTCAAGTTGAAATGTAATGGCCACTGTGATGTCCTTAAAAGACGGAACTTCGGAGAGATAATCGGACCATGGGGACTCTGTGCTTGAGAGTGTGCTCATGGCGTTATCACAGGGTGGGGTCCTGACTAAAGGACGCAGTCCAGCCCCCGCCCTCCTCTCATGAGCTTCCTTGCCCTTCCTCCACGGAGGAGTGAGCATGCAGGTTATCAGCCTTCAGAAACATGAGCCACATATTCCATTTTATAAATAAACTGTACAGTCTTTTATTATCTTGTGGCAGCAAAGAGGACTGAGACACAACCATATATATTTTTCTGTTTGAAGTTTGGGTTAGTATTTATAATAGTCTCCATTCAGTTCACACTTGTACTGCCATGAGTCAAATACCTGTGGTTCTAATCCTTAGAACAAGTCCACGTGATAGGTGCTAATACTGCCCTTATTCTAAGAATGAATTAAATGAGAAACAGAGAGGTGAAGTAAGAAGCATAAAGTCACACAGTCAATCCACAGAAGAACTAACATCTTCTCTGAGCAACTGGACTCCAGAGCCTACGCGCACACTTAACCAGAGGATATGAAATCCAAGGTATCTCTCAGGGAGCACTGTGATTCCCAGACACTCTCTGAACATGTTTGAGAACCCCTTCCTTGCTTGGTGGCTTCAGTAAAAACAGGCCCATTATCTTAGGGCCTGGTAGAATGCTAACTTGTGAATCTGAGGTTTCAACATGAAATTTAATATTATCAATACTCTGATGACATTTGTATTGCATGACACACTTATACATACACATGGTGCGCACACATTCACACACACACACCACATACCCTATGCCCTACTCAGTTTACCAGATAACCTACTGAGATTTATTCTATTTTGGCTCTGAATAAAAATATTCCCCTTCCAGTTCAATAAAAAAGCACAACAGAGCTGTAAATATAGAGACGAATGTACGAATTCAACCGTTTGATTGCATTAATTCAAAGAACTGATTAAAGAGTCTTGATACAATGGTGGAAATAGGTTTGATTTATTAAGCTACATGATCCATGAAATCTGCATGGAGTGGGGAAAAAATTAAACCTGTCACTGTAAAGAAATACACTCCACAATAAAGGGAATGAGGAAAAGGTGCATCTAGGATAATTTATAAACATATGCATAATCTGCAGATGCCAACTCACAACTGGATATTTCATTCCTCCAAGCCTGCGATCGGAGGCCACTCCCCCTTCTCTCCCACCTTCAGCCTTCAAATGGGAAAGTAAGATTTCCTCCCTGTGGTCTGGCCCCAACGTGGATGAGCATGAAGCAAAAGCCTGTACAAGTGCTGCTCAGCAATTAACCGACTCTTAGTCCTTTATTTATTTATTTATTTATTTTTGCATTGTTGTGTCTTGGTGCACAATTGGCTCTGCCTTGCTACATGGTAAGGGCCAAAGGGGAGGCCCAAGATGCCTAGACTCTGACACTTGGGCTCTGTTCAAAAGGCACAGAAGAAGCCCTTGTCTAAAACACCAAGACTCTTGCTCCTCAAAGCACAGCCCACTGGCCTTCTATGCCTGTTCCATGTATGATTTTGTTAGAAGTGCAGTCTTGTCCCCACCACAGACCCACTGAAGCAGAATCTCATTTTCATAAAAATCTCCAGACAAGTATGCATAGTAAAGTTTGAAGGACAGAGTCCTCATGTGGGTTTCAGGTGCCAACCAAAGCATTATTCAGCTTTGGAGGCTGCAGTCCAACGGCAAGGCAACAGGCGACTGGTATGTTACACAGCAAGATTTTGGAAGAAATGGTTGGCAAGAGGCTTGAACAAGCTTCACGTGGACAGAGTGATCTGATTAAATATCAGCTGCAAAGACCTGCAAGAACTCATCATGGTGCTGACCTTATCTTCAGCAGGTACCAGAGGGAAGGACAGGCTAGGTTGAGCCAGAGTTTCTCAACAGTGGTGGTACTGACATTCTCAACCAAATGACCTGTGGGAAGGGGCAGATAACTCTTGCCTTCTTGCACTGTATGATGGTTAGCAGCATACTTCATTCACTTCTACCCATAGGACATTAATAGACCAATCCCCAGCGGTGAAAATCGGTGAGGTCTCCAACTGCCAACTATCCCCAGGGAGACAAAAATCATTCTCACTTGAAAAATCTCCCGTTTAGATAACCAGTAATTCAGATTAATCAATTCAGTGTCATGACTGCTAAAAATAAAATACAATAAAATAACAAATAGCACCGCCTTCAATGATGAAAACAGTGCAAGTTCAGATGAAAGGAAACAATGTTCTGGCTCTATTCTAGCCCTGTCAGTCTTTCCTGTTGCACTCCATTCCATTCTGGCTCCACACTTAAGACAACAGAAACACAGGTGAAAGCCATTATGTTAATGTGAAGGCATTAAAGATGAAACTGCACGCTACAAAGAATAACTTGAGAGAATTGTTATGTTAAATCCAGAGATGAGAAATATATACCAGGTGTCTCTGATGTCTGAAGACCTTGTAAAAGGAGAATCAGACCATATTCTACATGGGCTCAGGAGATAAACCCAGCAATGGGATGGCTCAGAGGGTATTAAGAAAAGGAGATACCATCGTAGGGCCAGCGGCACCCACAGAGATATGGGTTTGTGCTACAAGGCAGCTAGGGCCCAACAACAAGAGACAATGCAACATGCAGCTGGATGTCACCGAACTACATAACACTCCCTGGTTTTAACCGAAATAGGATGGGGTCACTTGTTCATTCTGTCACCCATGCATCTAGCACATGGTTGGTGTAACAGAATTAACACAAATGTACAATACAAAATTACGTGTTCTAAGATGAAAGAGAATTAGTCTTGACTTTCAAGGAGCTTACAGAGACAAGGTGGCCTGGAGAACTCACCACAATGAGGCAGCAGTTACACTGGATAAAAGAGGCTTCTGCCCAAGTAGTCTGCCCCGCTTAACTATAATTGACCAATCTTACTGAATCTTACAAGAAATACAAGTTAAGGTAGCAAAACATAGAGACGGCTCTGGAGAAGGAGGAGGAGCTGCTGTCCTGCACTGCTACCAAGCAGCTCTAAAACTATGAATAAGCCTAACATGAATTAAGTCTTTTGTAGTTCAGGGTTTAAAGCTAACACAGATTTTGGTTCTGCTACTGTGGTTCGGGTCCTCATCCTGTGAGACTCTGTCCTGCAGTGTACCCTGAAGTGTTGTGATTAGTCATACTCTGTCATCTTGTGTGGATTAAGGAATACTTCGTGGTTAATAAGGCAGAGGTGTGGGTGTGCCTGTGCATGACAGACATGAAGGCTAGAAAACTGAAGGAGAGACCCACCCGGGTCAACCTGGGGGTGAGCGGCACCAACCGACAGACCTGTAGCTTAAACACAATCAAAACGGAAGGAAGAGGAAAGGGGCAGCTTCTTCTGGGAAAGGTCCAGTCTTTTCCATCACTTCCAGACATGGACCTCCGCATGGACTCGTGCTGGCAATTCTACAGTCAGCTTCAGAACTTTTATCTCAGGCTGGTGTTGCATCCTCACACTCCTCATTCTGTGGTTTCAACCTTCGTATCTGAGTAGCTACTGGTTCCTTCAGCTTTCCCACATGCAGGCAGACATTTGGATGCTCTCTTCTAACTTTGCAAATGGCTAAGGTGGACTTTCCACCTCTGAACCTGAAAGCTGACCTAATAAATCCAAATGTATATATCTATATATAATATATAATATATAAATATATAAATATATATATTTGGATATATATATATCTATATATAGATATATACATTCACACACACACAAACATACACACACTCATATTCACATTTCCTATTAATTCTGTTTTTCGAACTAATATATCAGGTTCTAACATCACTGAACTAGAACTCCAGATTTTCTGATAAAATAAGACAATAGCATCCAACATGCAAAGAAGGCCTGAGGTAGAGCTCTCTCCGCATGGTGAATAACTGTGCCTTCGCTCATGGAGACACTAAATATTTCCTTTCCGTTACTGTTACTTCATTTTTCTAGTTGGCAAAACAGAGCTATGCAGTTACCTAAAAGAAAACAGATACTAATAGTACAATCTTTCATAGCTCACACCTCACCGTGGGCCAACCACGGCAAGGTCCTCTTAGCTAAACACTGATTATCATGTGAACAAAATCACCTGTTATTCTCTCACAAATAATAAACCTACACCAAATTCAAATAGTGTATGCATGTGTATGTCCGTCTGAATGTGGTACAATGCTGACAAGCTGACCAAAGTAAAGGTCTTCATGTGTCTTTAATAACAACATTAAGGGAAGACGTATTTTATTCTAAAAGTGCGTCAGTCATATGACCCTACCAAGTGAGTAAGAAAACAGCTGTTCTATGCATAGAATAACGCTCCTTTAATTTACTGTGTTTGTTTTTTAGACCCTAGTTTGCTTTTCCATTTTGAAGAACTAAATGCCCCAGATCAATCAGTCAGCAATATGTTGGCTGCTTTAGCATTCAGCCTTCTGCTGTTTTATAATAGTGCCCTGATCTTATTTCAAGAAAAGAATGACAAACTTATAGCTGCAAATGCTAAATTTATGGGGTTCTTTGTGGCAGGCATTACAGAGAACAGGGCTGAGGAAATGGGTAAGATATACTGGAAAGAAGGAACCTCCATAAATACAAGGCCAGGTCTTGATTTCATCTGAGTCCTGCAATCCAAACATTAAAACCCTATATTCCTGATTCTTTTTAAGAGATGATAGGGCAATGAGCGGTGCTGAGTGCTAATTAGATGGACAAATGAATGGTCACCCTCAAAAGGCACATTATGTCTAGTCACAGCTCGTCCAAATGCTCCGGTCCCTGCTTTAATGGCTTTGTAACTTTAAAAGGCACAAGGTCAGGAAGCATTGTATTTTGCTAGAACCTTCCCAGTAGCCTGCATGCTGCCTGCCAGAACCTGGAGCTGAATCTCTGCAAAGGTGACCAGCTGTAACAGAAGAAGGTAATCTTTTCACCACAGTGACCCTAAATCATTCTCAGGGACACATTGTTTTTGCTGAGTGGACTGAAGGTTAGGAACTGAGTAGGCCCAGAATTTGATGGAAGAAATTCCACTCCTGTTAAACAGTTGGGAGGCCCACAAAAAATGAATCTTAAGAGTGGTTTTGTTTAAGGAGCATTCTAAAGAGCAGTAGCTTCACAATGCTTTGTGAAAAAGGAAAAAGTTTTCAAAAACAAATAATTTTAGGAAAGAGGGCATAGTCCATCATCTTGAAGATGAATATTGTACTTTACTATATGAAAGACTTAGGAAGCTGAAAGACAGGAAGCTGGCTTGACCTTTTTTAAAGGAGTATTTCGTATTCTTTAGGCAAAGAGTTCCTTTTTCACAAAACACACCATTAGGGACCTGGAGTCAAACCCTCTGGATCATGGAGCCCATAACAGATCTTTCCTCCAAATGTTTACTCCATTATTAGTCTGCAGATCAGGTAGACACAGATGCTAGCTCATTCTAATGCATAAATTCAGCATTGGAGGGAACCAGGTGTAACGTCTTCCAACTACCCCAAAAGCTGAGAAGCCACATCTTATTAAGCTACCATGAGACCCTTCACCTTTCAGGACCCCCATGTGTGTCACAAATATTATCAAACTCCTGAAGAAACATGAGAATGCTGGATCACGTGAGCCTAGATAAACCTAAAGTTCATAATCCTATTTAGTACCCTAGTCCTTTTCTTCATTTTTTTTTTCTCTACCCTACCATGCAGATATCCGAACGTCAAGTAACAGCCATCCCTGAACGGTCTAACGTTGTGAGGTAGATGCAAATCAGTCTGAACAAATGATTGATTTCCTCTTGCATTTTCCAAAGGCTTGGAAAGAACTCGAGACAATTCTGATTTCTAAGATTCTTTCTAAAACACAAATGTGATCGTGTCTCTGTCCCGTTCAAAACTACCAGTACTTCTCCCACTGCAATCAGGCTGAAACATAAACTCCTTTGCAAAAGAAACAAAATCCTTCGTGCGCTTGCCTCTTGCATTCCTTTGAGACATACTGAGTCCCTCGAGCCCAGTGGGAACCCCACCCTCCTTCTAAGTAATGCTACAGCAATATTGCCTACGTCTAGTTTTCTGGTATGCCTCGTCCCTATTGTCTCATGTCTCACTGGAATCGTCTTTTCAGACCTCTTAACGCTCTAGGAACAGACTTTACTCACTTTTGAAGCTCAGCATCTACCACAGCACTCAGAATGTTGTTGATCTTCATCCATATTTTTTTCAATGATGACAAATCCCTCTTTCCCTATATCAGCTTTAATCTCAGTTCCCCTACTTCCCAGAGAAGACACACAGTCACAGGAACATTCGATGTGGTGGGAGTTAGAACCAGTAACAAACCAAAAGTCAATATTCTGAAAGGGCCAAAGGATCCCCACAGAACTTCTCGGACAATTCTTGGCTACAAAAACCAATCCAGTTGTTAGCCTAACATTATAGCACGGACTTTAAAAACTACCTCAAAAGGGATCAATTATCTCCTTTGAGAGGAAACCTAATTATCATTTAAAATGACAACCGAAAACTATCTCCAGTCAAAGACTTGTGGACTTCTATTAACAACTGAAACAAAACAGTGCTAATTTACCGTAGCACCATTCCCCACACTGGCACGCTTGCGTGTCTGTCTTGGCTTTCTACTTCTATTATCTCCTACTACACTGCTAACAGGCCCGACTCTGTAGGAAGAGCAGAGGAACTCTGTACACATGTACAACTTCACGAGACACGCTCGTATCTGTAACTAAACATTCACGCAACCTAGCTGTAGCTGCGAGTTCAGTTAAGCACACTCTCGAAAACATTTTATAGGGCACAAGTGGAAACCATAAATGTTTTAAAAGAGGAGGAAGGTGATTCTTAAAACCTTTCATAAAGTCTCTAATATATTTTCAAAAATCCACAAGTCACAGACATCACCTAGTATAAATGAATACATTTTTAGGCCTTAAGTTTAACCCCACAAAAATTGTATTTCAAGCCATTCAAGTTCAACTCTACCCAACTAAATTGCAGATTTCTGGGTTGGAGAAATGACTCTCTTTCTTAGCAGGAAGGATTAGTCCTACCTATTTTTGAAGCTTCTGAAAAAAAAAAAAAAAAAAACTTTTAAAATTTCCATCCATAAGTAGATTTCTCAACCTAATTTATGACAATGTAAATGGATATGTTGTTTTAACTACATTTACTGCAATTCAGAAATTGAATTTTTCAAAACCACTCTTATTTTAGCCATTTTTTTCTATGATATTCAGAGTTCACATAGGCAGTAGCAGGGACACCTCAATGTGACTCACCGGAATGAGTGGGGCTCATTTTAAGATAAATAAAACTCCCCAAACCCAAGAAAGGGCATCCAAAGGAGATTTTTTTCCTTTTTTTTTTTTTAACCTCTTATTTTCTTACTTATTTTCTGTCAAAACGAGCAGGTATGGCTTCTCGTCACTTTTGGTATGGTCATTTTCACACGAAGGAACTGGACAGCTGGTACAAACTGCAAAAGGGTCACCTTGGAACTTACTGAAGAAAAGGGAAGCGTCCCAAGCTCTGTGGCCTACCTAGGGAGTCAGACTCTCTCTGAGGGCGTTCCCTAGAAGTCTGCCTATTGCACAAACACTGAGATTACTCTAAAAAAGCGCACAGAACCTCAGAACCAGTGAACCAGGTGATTGTTATCTGAGTCTAGTGAGCTCACCTACCTGCCCGTGGCGGCCACGGCGTCTCCTTCACCAGGCAATGGGCTACTCAGCACTAATCCACACCTGCTTTCACTTAAAGGCATACAACAAGAAAGACACGCTTGTGGGGCTGAGTTTGCAGATCTAATATCCTGGCCACATTCTTTTCTGACTTCTCGTGTTTTCCTGCTTATTTTTATTTGTCTGCTCCCTCAGCCCCACACTCACTGTTCAGCACTGGGGACTGAACCCAGGATGCTGAGCCACATCCCCAGCTTTCTCTTCTTTTTAAACTGAGTTTTTACTAAGGTGCCCAGGGTGACCTTAAATTTAGATCCTCCTGCCCTAAGCTGACATTACAGACATGCTCAATCATGCCTACCCTAGAATTCTTGCTCATTTTGAACCTGGTGCCACTTCATGGGGACTTCAGCAAGCTGTGTCATGCTCGGAGCCCCAGGTGGGAAATGGCTCTTTTAGACTTTGTTTCCAGGGACTTGAAAGAAAGTGACTGGATAAACCACTGGCAAACACTCCCAAGCTCTCAGAAAGGTAATCCCAAGAGTCACTTCGGCATTTCCTTACCTGGCCGCTGGATTGTCCTCTTTGGGATTTAGGAGCCCAAACTTCAGAAGTTCTGTCACTGAACGGCTGCGTTCACTGTCTTCCTGAAAAGGCCTCGCAGGGTAGTTTCCACCCCTCAGAACTCTGAGATTTAGAAGCGAACGTCTTCCTTCCACCCACTCCCCAAGGCGCCGCCACATTTCCCATGTTGCCTTGCGATCGGCTCCCAGGTTCTCTGCATTCAGTTGATCTAATCTAAGGCCTTGACTGGAATCAGCCTCTTATCAGGGGCTGAGGTGTTTGGGAGAAGGTTGGAAGGGATGAAAGGACAACAGGTTTAAACATCCTGCAGCTGAAGTTGAATAAATAGCCGCTTATTTCAAAGCTTCAGATTCTCAAGGAAAACAGCTCAGGGCCATACAGGAAAACGGGGAGGGGACACCCAACTCCATCCAGGATATATGTGTTCTGTCTGATTTATTTAAATAGAAAAAGACATAAATGCATTTGTAAGAATCGCCTTAGCATTTGTATTTATCAACGGCCCCATCTTGCCTCCATTACAGCCCTGACAGAAAAATTAATTTCAGTCAATCAATCATTTAACAAAAACTCACAGGTGACCTCGACATACCATATAAGCCACAGAGAGCCAGTCACAACAGTAGTCTTCAGATTCCCTTGCAAAGGAAAATTAAGCCTGCTATGTGTGGCTTGGGGCAACCTAAGCCGTAAATCTCTCTTTTCTGATCTCTTCATATAGATGAAAGAGCAGAGCCGCTCTGGGTTACACACAACAATTATGTGTTCACCAAACTCGGGGAATCAGCTTGCAGACAGCCCTAATCATTACCAATTAACCGCGTCCGCTGACATCCTGTAAGCGCTGCCCCCGCGCTGCTGAATACCCTCTTTCCCTTCAGGCGGCCAATCCCTCACATTGCAGCGTATGTTTTGGAAGGTCTATTAATGTTTGTTGACAATTCCAAATAGAGGTCACCTGTTGTCATGGTGCAAAATACCCTCTTTTCCCTTCCGAATGCCGGGCTGGGAGGGCAGCTTTGTTAGAAACGCTCCAGTGCATTTCTATATCGCCACCAACGTTCAGATCTGATGAAAAGAGATGGCGGGTCTCCCAACTCTTCAATGGCAATCCCCACCTGCTACCTCTTCCTTTAGCCTAGACAATGCAGAATGTGCTCAGGATGGGGCCCCCCAGGAAGGTGTCCACTCACAGGAAGCCACATCAAAATGAGAAGACTGATGACTGAAATTGCTGGACATGTAAATCTGGAGAGGATTTTATTCCATTGGGTGCAAAGTGGCCTTTTACCATTCACTAAGTCCCTAAATCTCCAGAACAGAGAATGTGGACTTAGGGATTCCGTAGCTCAGTTACCCAGAAAGCCTTTTCATGCACTTCTGGTGTATGTACTTGCATAGCTTAAAAATGGTGCCACTTCAGAAAAATCAAGGTGGGCACTGAAAACTGCACATATTTAAGTAAACTTAATTGTGAATTAATTATTTCAGTTTAATTCCTCTTGTTTGTGCCAAGGAAAAAGAAATATTATCTCACAAAATGTCTAAGTGGAATAGTGTGCCTTTGGACCTAGAGTCTTTGTCCATCTGAGCTTGTGAGAGTCTCCATAAAACTTCATTCTCCTTGAAGGAGAGGTATTCTATTAACAGCAAGCTCCCCGTTAGAGATGGCTGCCCAGAAGTATCTACCTAAATTCAAGGTCAACAGTGGTGAGTATCCAGAGGCCACTGCATGCCTTGGAATCTCAAAGTCCAATGTGTGCGTGCCAGCTGGGACGCTGCACTTCCACTTGGCCATGGGCAGGTCAGAGGTAGGTGGGAAGCACTGACAAGGACAGCACACTGGAAAGGTCCCCGGAGAAAGTGGGTCATCTGAAAGCATCCTGTGCAGGGCTCAGCTCTCAAATCATGTGTTAAAGTATCCTGGAACACCGCAGCAAACTGACAAGAGCAGGGTGAGATAATTAAGTTAAAATTAAATATAATTAAATTAATAAAATTTAAATACATTTTAAATATTTTAATTTTTTTGAAAAAGCAACATGCATCATTTGTCAGGCACACAGCGAAGTACAGATTGAACATTCCTAATCCAAAAGTCCAAAATTCAGATTCCAGGGTATTTTGGATTTCAGAGTTCTGGAATAGTGATGCTCAACTAGTCATGTCTATGCAAATATTTTGAAATGCAAAACACTTTGAAAGCTCAAACTCTGCTGATCCCAAGCATTTGGGATAAAGGAAACAGAGCCTCTGCTAGCTAAAGATAGTTACAGTAGACCCGACTGCCTTTCTTTAGATTGTGTCGTAGCTTTTTGATACTTGGTTTTTCAGCGGTTTCTACGACTTAAAAAAAGAAGTACTGAGTGAAAATCCTCATAGAACATGAAAGGAGGTTAGCAGTATCTCATCTGATTCCAAGACTTGAGAACGTGTGCAGTAGCAATAGACACACATATCCCACTGCTGGGGAATTATGATTAAGAACAAAAGCCTTAGCCCAGGGGTGCAGTTCTGTAATCTCAGCACTCTGGGAGACTGACACCTGAGGACCTCAAGTTCCAGCCCAAATGAATCAACTTAGAGATTAAGTGAAACTCTTTCTCAAAATCAAAAATAAAAATGGGCTAGGATGGGGGCTGGAGGAATAGCTCAGCAGTTCAGTCGTTTGCCTAGCAATCACTAACCCGAGTTCGATTCCCCAGCATCACATAAGCTGGGTGTGGTGGCATACACCTGGTCTAGCACTCAGGAGGCTGAGGCAGGAGGATCTCCTTGAGTTCAAGGTCAGTCTGAGCTATGTAGTGAGCTCACAACCAGCTGGAATATAGAGTGAGACGCTGTCTCACAAAACAAAAACCTAAAAATGGGCTAGGATGTAGCTCAGTGTGAAGGTCCTGGGTTCCATCCCCCAATACCAAAATAAACAAGCCCAAACAAGCCAGCTAGCCAGCGAGGCCCCGTGGCCCATACCTGTTAATCACAGCACTTACTTGGCACACTGAGGCAGAAAGACCGAAAGTTTGAGCCCCACTTGGGTGACTTCATAATTTAGCAAGATTCTGTCTCAAAATAAAAAATACTTTAAAATAAGGTTAGGAGTACTATTCATCTATAAAGACAGGTTATTTTGAGGCTTTTGCAGGTAAACAGATGCAACTTGACACCATCATGCTCAGTGAGGTGAGTCAGAAGGTTAAATATCGAATGGTTTCTTTAATATGTGAAACCCAGAAAACATTCATTTCATAGAACTAAATGACAGAGACAGTGGGAGTTGGGGGAAGGGTGAGGGTAAGAGAGGGTCAAAAAAGGGGGAGGAGAAGGGTTTGTAATGCTGATGTGATATTTGTGCACAAAACACTCAAGTTCAATGTAAACGTTATGTATCACATATACACATAGTACTAGAATGGGGAAAAAGGGCCAGGGACGGAGTTCAGTGTGAAGGCTCTGGGTTGATTCTCCAGTAATGCCTCACCCCCCCCCCCCCCAATCTCGTATTATATTGACTTTATGTTTTTCAGTCACTAAGTTATTAAGATAAATTAACTTATTTTTTCTAACTACTTAATAAACAGAACTGTGTGTGTGCATATGTGTGAAAACTTAGAAGCCCAGTGAAAAAAATATTGAGACAAATGATACCGTGAATGGAGAAAGACTGGGAGCCATCTCTCTGCTGTGATATGGATCTGGAGCATCCCCCAAAGCCTCATATATCTGGATGTAGTTGGATAACTGTGGAATAGTGTGCTGTTGGAAGGCGGGGCCTGGCTAGCAGGGGCAGATGCTTGGGGTTTGGCTTCAAAGGGATTGTGCCAACTTATTGAGATTAGAGGGCTGCCCAGCTCAGAGCGTTCATGTGTGTGTTACTGACTTGTGGGCAAGGAGGTGAGAGAATGGCACTCACTCTGCGTATAGGGTGCCCAACTGGGAGCTTGAGCTAAAGAAAGGAGTGAAAAAGGAACATTGTACAGCTTCTTCCTGAGAAAGCTCTAGCCTTGCCTGAGTCTCCAGACATCAACGCTTTCCTTCTTCACTTGTCCTCTGTTCGCAACGCCATGAGCTGCTCTCCAGCCTCTGCCATGGGCTTTCATCCCTGGCAGCTGCCCATGAATGGCTCATGTGAGATCTTCTGAAACTCAGCTAAAATAAATCTTTTTTTTTCTCTTACATTGTGAACAGTGGGCATTCTGTCCCAGCAACGAGTAAGTAACTAAGACAATTTCTTTGTTGGATCTGAACACCTCCCTGTGCTTCTTTATTCTTTCTTACTAAGCTTCAGGTGCAGGATTTTGGCCTTTGAAGCCTCAGGAAGTTCCCTATGAGTGCAGATAGACAAAGCATTCATTTCTACCTACTGTTCTCCCTAGATGATCACAACTGAGTCACATCCCAAGATTGAAAATAAGGATCAACTTGAAAATAGAGTTCTACACATGGCCCAAAACTGTGCTCTAACACCCCTCCCTCTTCTCCGCTGCCTGCACGCACCAGGATAATGTGGGCTGACCAACATACGATGGCTTCTGCCATCTGGGATGTACAGCCTCACCAGAGGGAACCAGCCAACCCCCGTCGAGCCAAAAGGAATCACCTTGTGCACTGCAATACTGCCACCATCACTACAGGAAGGCTCTAATAAAGATCCATGTCTTAGGGTGGTGTTTTTCTCACCAACACCTCATTACTCCTGGATTCTGGCCAGTCCTTCACTGAGACTTTTAGAATGGAGGACAGAAACAAATTACCAGGCTTTTCAAGAAACTAAATGCACAGCAAATAAATTTCCGTCAACTGCAGAGTGTTATCATAATGCAAGCCAGAAGAGGAAGCAATCTAATTCCAACCTGTGATCAGAACCAAACACACAAACCGAAGGATGCATCAGCCCCTTCCCAGTCCGGCGAAGGGCTTTCCGACTGACCTCTGAGTCTCTGCCCAGGAAATGAAAGTAGGAGACTGGCAGATAACTTGATGGAAAAACCAGTGAGCTCATAGAAAGCCAGACAGGTTGCAATAACACCTGGGAGTTACCCAGGATCCCTGGCGGGCCTTGTCTGCTGCCAAAAGCTGCTGCTACTTGGATTGCCATTAACCACTCCTAATGCTGCAATGAATCAGCCTAGGTGCACGGCAACGAGGAAAATGACACCCTCATTTTCTTACAAATGTAGATCACAATCCCCAGGATGGAAACAAGAAAAATTGAATGCCTTTCTCTGAGTGGCTAAAAATGAAGATAGTTTTCAAGTTTTCCATGATGATCCTTCCCGAGCAAAACGCTACTCTGACCTCACGCTACAGTCACTCAGAGGACACAAAAGTCAGATCTCCCTCCTATCAAGCCTCTTGGCAGGTCATACCCCGGTCCCTACACCAGCAACCAGATTGAAATAACATTTATGGAGCCAAGCACATGGAAACAGGCACAGTCCCAGAACTGCTCTATTTGATCTTCTTAACAACTCCTTGAGGTATGGGGATAATCCCCATTTTACTGATGAGGAAATTGAAGCTCAAAGCAGTTATGGGAAGTGCTTGAAGCTATACAGCTGGGTGACTTGCACAGTCATGGCTGGAATCCACCCACCTCCGGGATTCTCCCACTGGCCGGTGCACTAACGAGCCAGAGGAATTGGCCGGGTCTCCAGCATGTCAAGGGAAAGTGCAAGAGGCACACTTATAAATTGTCTTTATGGGAATTTGAGTCAAGATTCACTAGATATAGGTGGAAATTTTTTGAATATATTTAACATACAGTATCTTGGTTAAAACCTAACACTGTCATGTGCCAGGAAACCATCATCATAAACATAAGTCTATAGTTTCTGTCATATGGACAATGTGTGTTATGGGTTGAATGTGGATAGCGTATCCCCACAGATTCATGTGTTGACACTCAAGACCTGTTGTGGTATCAAGAAAGTAGATAATTAATCTGGCTGTGGTATTTAGAAAGGGAGAAGATGATTAATGTTAAACGATACCATCAGGGTGGACATCCATGACTGAGCCCCATACTGGAGGCTTTACAAGAAGAGACCAGAACACAAAAATATACCCTGTGTGTTCCTTGCCTCTTACATGATGTCCTGTGTCACTCCAGGATTCTTTTAGCAAAAAAGAACATCTACAGATGCAAGACCTTGGACCTCTATATCTTTGAGCTAAATAAACCTCTTTATAAAGTTACCCAACCTCAGGCATTTTATTATAGAAATGAAAAAGAGATGAAAAAAATGTCCTTTCAGCTGCAGCACCGTCACACGGTACATAACCGCTCCCAACGCTTTCGAGTGTCCTTCCTCGACGGTTTATGATAAAAAAGAAGAAATATTCATGCCTAAATCAGACTGAGAGAGGCCAGAAGAGCAGTGAAAATGTGACAGCATGTCCAGTAGACAATTCATAAATACGTGTTGAACCAGACTGAACCCCAGATCCCTAAATGGAAGGAATTAAAACTAATATAATAATCTCTAAGCACGCCATTATAAGAATGACTGTGAGAAGCCAAATGATGGTCAACAAGGATATAAACCAAACTCACAGGGCTGAATCTCAGGTGATAAAATAGACACTGAACCACACAAGCCAACAGAGAGACAGATGCTCAGCATTCCCAAGGCACGGCTAGATATCATTTAGAACGAAAGTCTGGGGAGAGAAGGGACCATGTCTTTCCTGCTCACTGCCCTATCCTGGGGCTAAGGTCCCTGCTTCTCACACCAATAGAAGCCCAGCAAATGTGTGCCGGGGTAATGAATGGGACCTCAGCGTCCCTTGGGTACTAGGCAGCTCTAACAGTTCAGAAAGGGACTGATTACCAGGCTGTACCAGGCACTTGGGGGTCCCGAACCACAGGAGCTCCAGGGCTACCCTGCAGATGGCAATCATGGTTCCAAGACAGCCGGTCATTACAGTGCCCAGGACAACCAGGGCATCCCTAGGCTTTCCTTCTTCACCTGCAGCCCAAGGGGGAAGCAGAAGGAAAAGTCCCACTGGCTACATGAATCACAAGACCCTATACCACATACGTTATGTTTGCATACTCTGACCAAAGAACAAAAACATACCACAGGCTCTGACTGAGGGGCTCGCCTCTGGCTTTCGTACACTAGCTGGTGCCGCCCTTGGGATGGGGACTAATCTGCCATTTTTCTGGGGCTCTAAGGCTAAACAGAAAACTTCCATCTTCCAGGACTTGCATCTGGTACATTGCTGCGAGTGGCACACTCAGGAAATAAATTAAAAGATAAACAAATTGACCCAAGTCCCTCCGTTAACATTCCACACCTCAGGCTAAATGTTAGTGGCATCTTATCAGGCTCAGTTCGGAATGCACAAATGGGGAAGAAAAAAAAGGACCACCAGCCTATGGTCATATTAAGAAGTTCAATTTAACCAAATGGTACATCTCTCTAGAGTTATTTTTAACAGATGCACATTGGATTAATAAAAACTACACAGAACTCAAGATTAAACAAGAGGTTTTGGTAAATTGACAGTATGGCTTGTTTTAATGCAAAACCGTATTAAACAGAAGCCTTTGATATTAGTAAAACCCAGAGATCCCACATTTCTGGCAGTCAAACAGCAGCAAGCCATACTTTATTGTTGAATTCCTTCTTTCTTAAAAATGTACTTTGAGCAAATTGCACACTTAGAAAATTAATTGGAAACATACCTCTGGTTCTAACCAGACCTGTTTCAAAACATCTGAAGGATGCCTGAATGAAAATGGGCCCAGCATCCTGGCTAGATCCCTAGCAGGGAAAGAGGACACGAGACTTTCACAGCACTAAGATAACAATGTGCTAAGAATCAACAGGAATTCCCTATGGCTGATGGGAGGTGGGGGAGACCGGGGAAGATGCTTTCTCACAGATCAGGAAGAGCAGTCAGACATAATAACAATATTTGTCCATGGCTTTGCAGCACATGAAATATTTTCCAAATAGCATTTTTGTCTGGTCCTCAGAATCTCTGAGAGAAATGCAAAGTATTTTGATCCATATTCTCAGAGACAAATTGTGCTGGTTTTTCCAATATTTCTCAATTTGGTAAATGAGAAAGATCACAGAGCACCCCAGCTCTTTTGGTTCCAAATCGCTATGTGGTCTCCCGGGAAAGGAGGCCAGTTCTGGCCATACAGGGAATTTGAGTCAAGATGCTATGTCAACACCAGGAGACAACCTAGGAAGGTAAAGCCGATTGCGAAGGTCTCACACTAATGCAACACCTCATCTCTGACCTTTGCCCACCTCGCATGTACTTAAAAAGCCATATTGAAATCAGCAAGGCTATTTCTTTTATTCAAAAGGATACAAAGCCAGCATCTCTAAAAAGCCTATTTAATACATTTTCTCATCATGATTGCCTCATACTCCAGCAAAGGTTCCTCTCCAGTCTCCTAAGAGAGCATTTAACACGTTGCCTTTGCACTGCTGCCAAAGCCTGCAAAGTTTTGATTCAGCATTTGCAACCCATCTCTTATGACAAGTTGCCAATACGTAGATTAGTCCCAAGAATTAACGGGATTCAGTAAGTGCACATCATTCAATTTCAGCCAATTAAATGAGCACCATCTATCATTAAATCTTTCTCTTTTGGGTCATTAGCACAAATATAAGAGGCTAAAAAGGAGGCACGTATTGGGAATATAGTAGGAAAGGAATAAATTTGTATGTTTTGAGAACTGCAATGCATAACAAATACTGTGGACTGGCTGCGGGGTAAAGTCCAGGAAGAAAGTGGAAAAAATTGCACTGTGTGTAGTGTCAGATATATATATATATATATATATATATATATATATATATATATATACACACAATTCCAGTATCCATAACTCTTTCTACACAAATTTTCCAAGACTCTTACTTTTTTCTTCTCCATTTTCCCAGACTTTAAAAATATTTCATTTTCTCAAAAACTACAGCACAATTTGTAAGATGCTGCTTTGATTTCGTACAAGTACTGCTGTATCTGATACGTTTTTTTCCTCTTCTTGCCTTAATGTCTACTTAGTGCTTCAATCCTAAGGACAGTAGACAAAATTTCAGAAAGGTCATGTGAGTCTTCAGCCCAATGCAGAATGCTTAGACTTCCTTTTACACCCAAATGGGTCTTCCTTTGTTCATTTCCTTCCACTTTGAGCCTTTATAAATCTGGCCTATCTCACCCTTTGCCCAGTCATGATCTAGGACCTACAAAAGTTGGCTGATTTCAGATTTCTGAATTGAAATGTACCATCTGGCTGAAAAAAAAAAAAACAATGCTTTTCTTCTTTGAAATTTAGACAGATCTTTGTCTCTCAAAAGGTGGGTCAAAGTGCACGAAGTTAATATTGCCAGTTAACTAGTTTAAATGCCTCGGCCTCTCCACTTGTAAAAATCTACACTACATTAATCACACAGCGATCCATTTGAAATATTATCATTATTTTTGATAAAAGGGTTATGGAAAAATACGGTAATACCAGCCTTCTGTGGCCTTTGTGCCACAGGAACAAAGTGCTAGAAAAATAATAGTTTCTGTATTTTTAAATAATGCATGCTCCTTGAGCTGATGTGTGAGGCACACAGTTCAGACGCAGGCAAACTTGCTTAATGCAAGAAGCTCGGAGCTGTTTACCTCCTTGGATAGTGTCTATGAACAGGAAGTGAGACAAGATTCTTGCTCAGAAAACAGGCAGGCTGTCTTCTTTCAGGTTCATGTTGACCTTGGGTCCCTTTAAATCCAATGTAGAATCCAGGCCATGGGATCAGATAACTGACTAGGAGAACTCTGCTCCAATAACTTACTTCCCAATTGGCTTACTCTATTTCTACTCCGATTACATTTGACACTGGTACCATTCTCTTTGGAGACCACCCATCTCATCCTCTCTCTCCACGCACACATTCCTTCTGCCAGTCCGCCAACCCATCTTTACCCATGACTAAGCACACAGCCCATGCTGAAAGCTTGGCTTGGCTTTCCCTCACAGTCTTCCACTGCTTTAATTACTACAACGCCCACATGGTGTCCTTAGAGAGATTTGTCCTTTTCCCTCCGGTACATCAGACATTTTCCCAAGTATCCAGCTCTAAATTCAAAATCTGGCAGGGAGGAGAGCTACAAGTCAGGAATTTTCACGGGACAGGACAGAGATACCGTAAGTGGTGTGTGTCTGGGCTACTCCCTAGGGGCTCCAATACCAATGGTTCAGCTTCAGTATTAAGCTTCATCCCCTGGTGTCCACTGGGTGCCAAGCCCTGTGATTACTGCTTGACATATAGCACTTCCTCTACTTCTCAGCACTAACAGCCTGAGGAAGGCCCCGCTGGGTGCACTGTGTACTTGGAAAAAGAGACTCGGAGATCTTCCACGCTCTATACAAGGAATAATGATAAGGTTTTGCACAGAAAGTTAGGGTTTCATTTCTGCTATCCTAAGATGTGGCTACCACAGCTAAAGAGACAAAGGACTCCCGTGCAGGAACCCAATTATGCAATTCTTAATTTCTGATTAATTAGTGTCACTGTGTGATTAACAAAGGACTTAACGTAAGAAGCGAGTAGGTGAAGTTTTCAGTCAGCATGGCTTTGTCTCTTCCTACAATTTCCCACCCTCCTGTTGTCTAAACACCACAAGTACTCAATAAATAGTTGTGATTTACTGGCTATTTCCTTCTGTGGAAAAGATTAGAATGAGGTCCTTATCTCTGGCCTCTGGCCTGATCTCATATCCTGAAGCCCCATACTTACGGGCACATGGATTCTTTTCTAGCCCCCAATATAAACATTCTCTAACAGAAGGCATTTCATAGCTTCTCCAAATAAATTCACTCTTTGTTCAGATTTACAAGGCAACAAATAACACCCGAGGGAAAAACTGTGTTTGTGTTTTCTCATCTTCATGAGCAGTTCAGATGTGGTATTTGCTAGACAAGTTATAAACAAGTTTGGGGTCTTCAAGAGGGACCTGGGAAATCTGAGGCTTCCTCCCAGGAGCTGAGGACCTAGTTTCATCCTAGCAGGAGAGGAGCAGGACAAGAGCAGAGGAGTCAAAGGGGAAGACCCTCTCTGGGGACTCAGAATGACATTCTCATGGCAACTCAAGAGGGAGGTTCCAGGACCCACTTAAGGTGACAGAGTTATCCCTGGAGCCTTCTGCCATCTTAATACTCTGCCCATCACTGTCATTTACCCCCAACCTCAGAGGCAGAAGATGCTATTGCGGTTTGAGACTAATAAAATTTTGTCCAGAAAATACACTCAGACATCAGAGATCCCAGATGAGATGTACAGACATGGCAAGCTCTAGTCCAGACTCTGGACTAAAGCACAGCGACACTACTGAAACCAAAAGAAGGGCTCAGAGAATGACAGTTTCACAGAATGGTCCAGGTCTGGGGACTCTGTTTCATCACTCCAGGCTAGGGATCAGGACTTCCATCCTGCATCCTCTACTGAGTAGTTTTTACTTAAATCTCAGAGTTAGTTGTAAGAATCTCTTTAAGAGATTCCTTCCAGCAGGGCACGGCGGCATACATCAGCAATCAAGCATTCCAGGAGGCAGAGACAGGAGTATCCCAGGGTTCCTTCCAAAACTTGCCTTTTTCAAAGGCCTGTTCTCAGTTGGGGTCATAGGAGTCTTCCTCCTAACACTGATTTACCACCTTTAGACAAATAATGAAAATCCCAGCCACAGGCGCCACCACCTCCTTTTTTTTCTCCCCTCTGCCATCAAGTTAACTCTGGATCAAAACTAATACATCTCCATTTTCACCCTAAGAAGTGTCCACTGAGCATCAGCCTCTCCTTTTAAAGCACTCTCCTATCTAGGTTCCATGGCAAGGGAGCCTAATAGCCTCAAGGCCAATGCCAGATCTACATTAACATGTAGATGAGGGGATGCCTTCCTCTGCGGGCACAGATACGTTAGGGGTTTACATTCCGACTTTCTTCTCTTCTGGGTAGAGAAGATTCTGGGTCTTCATGAACCACCTTACCTCTGAAAGGAGATTTCCTGGGCAGAAACCTCCTGGAACATACCCGGTGTGATCAAAAACTGTGGCAAATGATCACTTTTGCCACTTGGGGAAGCAGTTCTGAAGTCCTATTTCATGACCATTTTTAGTTGTACAGTCGTGGTAGCCACCCAATATTTAAAACATTTACCTTTTGTGGTCATTCTGACTTTGGAGAAGAGACAAAAATCACATGATGCCGAAGTCGGTGAATAGGTGGATATGGACACACCATAATCTTTTTAAATTTACCTTTTTGTTGCATTCAACTCACCATATTTTTGATCACACCTAATGAAGATACAAAAAAGGGATTTCAGAACTGCTTCAGAATGTAGAGGAATGATGTATCCCATCAAGTGTTCAAGTGAGGGGGAGAATTTTCTTCCCCATTTTATTGATATGTATAAGCGCAAATTTTAAGGTTTACAATGAAGTTGAGAATTTTGTGCACATACGTATTTTGTCAAGGTGACAAGGACTTTCCCACTCTCCTTTTGTCAGGAGAATTCTGATGGGGCTTAATGGCAGTGCATCTTTTAGCATAAAAAATGTAAATTTACACACACAGCAAATTTTCATCATCCTGTGTACTTTTCAAGGGACAGTGGAGGCCACAGACTCACTATTCTTTCAGATGGGCCCAGCCCATATGGAAGTAGGCCAACCTGCTCTTCACTCAGAGTCAAGTTCAGTGTTTGCACAACCGTTTCTGCAGGTCCACAATCCACTCCCTGAAATTAGACAGCAGCAATCTCTCCACACTTTAGAAGGGCAGCCCTTCAGGAACTTGACGATGGCTTTATGACCTTTTGAAGTATTTTTTTCCTTGCTGACAGAACATCCTGGCTGCTTCAAAACATTCACATGTGACACCGAATCACCCCGGCCTTCCCTACTATCATGCGTCTTTGTCTTTCTGAATTATCGTCTAGATACCCCAGCCAAGGATTCCAGTCATGGCATTACTCATCAGACAGCTGTGAATGTGAGGTTAATACTTCCAGTCTGGGCCTCAGTTCACTCATCCACTCAATCTGAAAAATGGGCCAACTACTCACTTGAATCAACTTCCTTGTAAGTCTAAGAGTCTACAAGTTCAAGTCTGAGAGCAGAGAGAATAGGATTATGTCTTCTATTTTCTCACCCCTCATCCCTGATTGTCCTTATTCTCTTCATGCTCTCTATAGCTGGAGAAAAAAATTTTTAAATTAAATCAATCATTAACCTCATCCTAAGATTCCTTGGGTTCAGTAAGACAGGAAATGGTGAAAGTGGAAACAGAAAGGTTGGTTGGTTCAATGAAGCCTTCCATCAATAGCTCATAAGTCTAATGCAACAACCAGATATTGGTGGGTCCCACCTGTTGCTGGGCATAGAAAACTATGCCTCACATCCCAGAAAGCCTTAGCTGGTTCTTCTGAAAGCAGACACGGTGATTACCATGCAAGGGTTCCAAATGCACAGGAACGGGTTCCTAAAACAATGTCTTCCTGCAGAAAAGAGCTCGCTGAGCTGGAAGAGGATCTCCTCCCAGAGATGTCAGCAGGCAACTCGTGAAGATGAGTCAAGCCAACACTGTATGGTTTCTCTGACTTGGAAAACCCAGAACATGGACATTTTTTGGAACCACAGGAAGTGATAGCCGGAGTTGGGGGAAGGGATAGGGAGGGGGTGGGAGGGTAGAAAATGGGAAGGGACTGTAAAGTCGATATGATACGTATGTGTATGAAACACCCAAATTCATTGTAAATACTACGTATTACATTTATATATTAATAAAAATAGTGGGGGGAAACACAAAGATGAGTCAAGCCTCAGAGAACAAGCTGTCATTTGAATGAGCTGCTTTACTGAATACAACGTGAGGACAGCTGCAATGCCAAGTTGCCACAGTGGGAAAAGTTGTTTTGTTCTTCTGGTGGGCCAATTCCCTGAAGTAAGCACACTAAGGTCATGATTCCAAATAGAACTAGCCTTACACAAGATTGTCAAGTGAGGAAAGTCTCCCTACTGTACTGATTCCTCATCCTCGCCATGTGCAGAGAACCTCTCCCCCTTTCACTACTCAGAAACTTGTCTAATTTCTCTTGGTTGCTAAAAACTCTTTTTTCCTTTCTCCATTTGGGATTTTTCTTTCTTGAGCCTGTTTTTCCAAGACACTCTTCTATTGTCACTACTTCTCTCCTGCTCATGGGCCAATGAATGAAAATGCCCTAGGATTCATTTATCTGATTGCAACCTTGCACTGTGCTTGCAAAGATGCAATGAGATATAGATGGGAGCTAAGAACCATGACAACCAACAAGAGTGACCATCTTTACCAACAGCTCTCACATCCAGTCCTACTGAGATCTGGCTAGGCTGTCCTCACCAAAGTCAATCTGGCCCATTACAAAGTCTTCTAAATGATGCCCTATTCACTCAGAACCACTGAGTGATCTCAGCCAATGCCTGCTTCCTTATCAACCCTGATGCTGAGTGCTGTGAACCAACAAGGCGGCGAGCAAACCCATTCTGGGGAGAAGATTGACATTTCCTTCAGAACGTCAGTGATGTTAATAGAAGACACATGCATTTATGTCAGGGTACACAAAACCAGCGGCCTTCAGTTAGACACAGCCAGTCTTTGACAAATAGTCAAAATGACTGAAGCAGTAGGGGAAAGCTAAGGTGGCCTGACATTGCCTTAGACCCAGGAAATGTAGAAGAGGCTTGGCATCACTTCCATATGATCACACACTACTTAGAACCCGTCTTCGGTAACAGACAACCTGAGCATTTGATGCATTTGATTATTTGAAGAAGACAGTGCCTGTTATCTCATCTGCATGTAACCCGGGTGTGTCTGTGCCTGTCTCCAAGTGCCGTCAGGTTGAAACAGTCCCACACAACTTCTGGAGTTGAAACTGCCCTTTGAGAGTCATCAGCTTTCATTATGGCCCTTTGATCTCCTCCCTACTTGGGATACAACACGTCATCACCTTTATTTTCTGCCATAATTGCATGTGAAAGATTTCCCTTTTGATAGACACTGGATGCCAAGCTGGTACAGAACAGAGTGTTGAAAAGTGTCATGTGACCTGTCTGCTTTAGAAGGAAACCCATACACCTGTGGAAGACAAACAATGTTTCAGAGATATGACACATCTATCACCTTTCCACAGGATATGAGCTGCTCTGTCTGGTTAATAGCAAGAGCCTATGAATGCCAAGCAGGCAGTGCTGAAAGATACTAACAGTGGGCAGTCTGGGGCTATCCTGGGCCCAGATCAGTCCTGCTTGGATAGAAATCTGCACACAGCACATCACTGTGGCAGGATGAGAAGCTAGCTGCAGCCTTGCTTCTGTGCTGTCACACTGTCACTCAGGTGTCATCACCTGCTGACAGGGCCACATGGTTTGCAATTATAGCCCAGGTCTCCAGTCACGCTGCATCCCATTTCTGTTCCAGTGATCCTGTATCAGGCAAGTCTTTGGCAAAATACTCTTGTCTCTGAGATGGGTGATTGTTGAGACCCGCCCGGCTCCTGCTTCTCCATGGCTTCACTCCCTGAGGTGTGACTCACCTTGCCCTGCTCTGTCAGGGCCAGGTGGCTCTGTGTTCAAAAACACTAAATAAAATCTGAAAGACTGAGCAAACTCAATGACTTGGTGACCTGGTGTCATCACCTAGGTTTGTGAGTCTTTCTTGCTAGAATCACTTCCTGCTAAGATCAGAGGGGCTTAGCTAGCCTCTCAAAAACAGTGACAACAACTAGTGGCTTTAACATTAACAGCTAATGTTCATCAAGCATTTGTGTGGTCACTGGTCACTATTCCAAGAGCCACACAAGAATGAAGGCAAAAAGACCCCATAACTGTTCTTTGGAGGGAAGTAGCACTATGAATCTTATTAGATGTGATTGAAATATACACCAAATATTTAAATGTCAAAAACATATTATAGTAAAAATACATAGCTATTGGTTCACTCATAAAATAGTGTCTTTACGAGGTCGATCAGAAAAAATACGGTGACTGCTGCTACCAAGTGCCATCCTATGCAAAGGCAGGCTTGTAAAAACATGAAGTTGTGCCCCTCTCCACCGTACCCACTAGATCTGGCACTGTGTGCCTTCTGGATCTTCTCCAAAGTCAAAATGACATGAAAGGTCAATGTTTTGAATCCATTTAGTCCATGGGGGCAGCTGACTATGCCTCTGAACACACGAAAGAAGACTTCTAGAACTGCACCAGAAGGCGGCATGAACTGTGACGAGTGTGCTCAGAGTGAGGGAAAATAGTTTGAGAGGTATTGATAGCAATATTCCTTTTACTATAATAAATATTTTCAGATTTTAATTTAAACATTCACTCTATTTTTTAATTACACCTCACATTTCAGACGAGGAAACTACACAAGGTCTTAATGTAACCAAGTTGGTGTTGGACACCAAAGTGACTCAATACGGAGCCAAAACTCTTAACCACCATGCTATAGTCTCAGTAAAATCAACTACCCCTCGACCCCAATTAATTTGTGTTTGCAGTGCACTGAATGCTTCATGCATTTTGTATCCAACATTTAGAACAATCTGAATCTTAGTCAGATTTCTAAAGCTCAGAGATAGTAAACGTTACCTCTAATAGATGATGACACCTGGATTTGAACTAAGGTCTCTGTGACTCTACAACTCATGCTCTTTCCACAAGTTCTAAGTCTCAGGCACTTGCTGAGGACTGAAAATCCCTAGATCATTAGACATGGCAAATATGAGGCTGTAGAGACGCGTTTGCTTGGGTTGCTAGCAGATCCCCAGGGACCTGAGCACCACCTCTTTACTCATTTCTGCAGGAATAAGGATATGAGGGAGAGAAAATATTTTCCATGTATTCAAGGCTGCATGCTCACAATTGAAAAGCTAAAATAACGTTGTATTCCCAGAATTAAACCTTCTGTATATACATATGGGTGTACATACATACACAGACACACACAAACACACACACACATTTTTGATTTGATTTCTAAAGAAATCTTTAAAGAATGTTTGCATCTTTTTTCTTGAGCCACCATGGTCCACAGTGCTGATCCAGTCATGAATAAGGAAGGGTTCATCCTCTAATTTTTCTGGAAAAGTTTGTGAGGTGCTGGGATTAGTTTTTCATGGAGTATGTAGGACTCACCAGTGAAGCCTCATTAGATCTAGAATTTTCTTTGAGAGGACTTTTAGCTACAAATTCTATTTTGAACAATGACGTGTGGGCACCCAGTTACTCTTTCTCTCACAGTGCTTGGACGGTTGTGTCTCTAAGGGAGCTTGTCTGTTTCATCCAAGTTGTCAAGTTTATCAGCACAAAGATCTCTGTGCTTCCTAACGGCATTTTTAACATCACTGATGCTGGCAATATGTGCCTTTCTCCTGGTTTCCCTCATCCATCTGCCAATATGTGTGTGTGTGTGTGTGTGAACGCAGGGCTTTTGCAGTGAGCTACATCCCTAGCCATTTTTATTTATTTGCTTATCGCGAGAGAATTCTCACGAGGTCTCTACATAGCCCAAGCTGGGTACAAACTTGAGATCTTCCTGTCTCGGCCTTTCACAGCGCTGGGATTAGAGATGTGCCCCACCATGTCCCATTTGCTTGTCCTATTGATCACTGTCTTATTTCTGACCATTCGGGACTCTAATTACAAACATTAGTCTGCTTGAAGGTACCTTAGCTTATGATTTCTGCCCATTGTCTTTAGTGAATGTCCCCCTCTGGTTTGTTCTGCACAGTTTCTATTGTTATATCTGCACTTTCATTGATCTTTTCTTGTGCTAATGTCTAACCTACTGTTAATTCCAAATAGTTGATTATTAAACTGGACATCGTAGTTCTTATGTCTAAAAGTTTAATGTGGTTTGGATTCCCTGTATCTTTTATCTTCAGCTGATCATAATTTCTTTGACTTTCTTAAGCACATGCAATGTAGATGTGATAACATTTTAAAAATATATTTCTCTGTTAATTCCATCATCTCTGTCTGTTTCCAATTAACCAATTTTTTCTCTCTCCATAGTTAAGTTATATTTCTCTTATGCTTTGGATGCCAGATAATATACATTTGCTGTTTCTGGAAGCTGGATTTTTTAAATATTCATTTCAATATTCCCAAAGGCTTTCCTTGTGGGACATAGTTAAGGAACTCATAAACACTTTGGTCCTTCTGGAGTTTGACCTTAGGTTTTGTTAGGCAATTCCAGAGCAGCCTTTGATCCTCCCCACCTACAAGAAAATCTCCCTCTGAGCCTTCTACCTCAGAGGTCCCCAACATTTTTGGTACCAGGGACCGGTTATGTGGAGATAATTTTTCCATGGAGGCGAGGAATAGATGGTGCTAGTATCACTAGTTCAGCTCCACCTCAAATCACCAGGCATTCGATCTTGTAAGAAGTGCACAACCTGGACCCTATCGGGTTCATGCTCCTATGAGAATCTAATGCTGCCGCTGACTTAATAGGAAGTGGAGCTCAGGCCACACCCTAAGCAACAGGAAGTGGCTGTAAATATATTAAATATCTGGAGCTTCCCTCCTGGCCTGAACTCACCTCCTACTGTGCAGCCAGGTTCCTAAGAGGCTGAAACCAGCCCATGACCTGGGGAGCAATGCCGGGTGGAGACAGGTCTGCTCTAGGCCATGGCACACAACGGGGGACCCTGCTCTACCTGATGCCTTGTGTTTCCTGGCTTTCCTGTGCAGGCTTGTGGGAACAGTCTACTTCTAGTCCTGTGTGAGTCCTAAGGATTGACTGCTCCTTCCTAGTGGTTCTCTCCCCAGCTTCTGGGGGCTCGGCATTGTGTGCTTTGAGCTCTAAGTAGTCACGCAAGGACCCAGAGAGCGCCCTGCAGACAACCCGAGAGCTTCCTCCTGAAGCAACTCTCTCAACTTCTCCCTTCTGGTTCTCTCTGCTCTGAGGATTCCATAACCTCGGCCTCCTTTTATTCTCAACTCAGGAGACTAGTGCTTCTGGGAGAGCTCTGCTCTCCCTGCCCGGCAGCCTAGACATCTTCTCTAGGCTGCAGAACTCTATGGCTCAGCTTGGTCCCTTTCTTCTTGGGGACTGGTAGTATACCTACTATTTCACATCTGCACCATCTTTTCATACTGTTTGATTTTTAAATCAGCTAGGGAGCAGGGGAAGTCCAGTTCTGGTCACCGTGCCATGGCCTGGAGAAGAGCTCCACTCAAGGCAATGATTGTTTGCTGCCAAACTAAAGAGACTGGCTCCACATCCGGGGAAAAGAGGCTCCTGGAAGGCCCACTCACTGCCTCAAAGACTACCCATCTATGGACACATGTGACGTCCTTACCCTCTCATATGTCACTTGCTGAGCAGGACAGAGACAAAGCCTGAGTGGTGGTCAGGGGAAGGGCTTTCCAATTAGCTCAGCAAACTCTTAAGGACCTACCTTGCTGCGTTGGGAATCCAGAGGAGGAGGCCTTTATTCTTTTCCTTTTTGAAAAGCCCAAAGGCAGCAGCATCTAAAGCTCAGGCATAAAAGAAGTGCTAGGTGCCTTCTCCTATCCTTCTGCACACTTGGGGACAAGGAGATTTCAAAACAACTTCTCTCTTTGGGCACAGATAGAGCCGCTCAGATCAGTAAAGACACAAAGTCACTGTGTTCAACCTCCTTCACAGCAATCTCACTTTGTGAGCAGAGCTGATTTTCTTCCAACTATGAGACAAAACAAAATATATTTTAGAGCTGGGTGTGGTAGCAAATGCCTGTAGCCCAATATGTAGAAGGTTGAGACCGGAGAATTTCTGTCATTCCAAGGCTAAACTGGCCTAAACCGTATGTTCATGGGCTCCCTGGACTTCATACCAAGACTCTCAAAAGAAAAGAAAAACCAAAATGAAACATACATACACACACACACACACACACACACACCCCTTAGTCCTTGATTTAGCATATATGCTAATATTTACTACACATGTATCAGGTGTAGGTAATCTTCTAAGTACTGAGCAAGTGCCACAAATATCTTGTGGCAGTGTTAGTGATACTACCTCTGCTTTACAGGTGGGAAGCTGAGGCAGGCCCGGAGAAGCAGAGGAACTCTTTCCACGTCAAACAGCTGGTTGGTGGTAAAGTAAGCATTCTCAATTTGACTCAGAGTCAACCAATCAACATTGACTACAAACAAATCTACCATACCTCTTAGAGACCATCCCCAGAGGGGAACAAGAAGGAACGTTGCGTAAATCCCTGGCTAGATATGAGGAGAGGCCTGTTTGGCAAATGCATTCTTCTATTGTGTACAAGGTCAATGGAAGTAGCTTAAGTTTTCTTCAAACTCTGAGTTTCCTGATCCCACCATACACTGTCCACGCTAGTGTGTATCTTTCTGCACTCCCAAGAGACTCTTCTGACTTGTTCAATATTGCTGGGGTTCTGCAAAACAAGAAAGTGACTTGCCATCTGTATAGGAACTAAAATATTTCAAATAGATAGTTCACAGTTTACTAGTTCAATGGTAAGACCATTTTACCTTCCATCATCAGTATCTGTATACCTGAGGGCACACACTGCAGAAATCACAATAGAAAGAGGGCCCTGTCTCTTTTCTTGATCTTCAGCTGACCATATCATGTGTAGATACGACCACACAGCAGATTTCAATCATAGGCAATTTTTTTTTTTCCAGTAGAAAGTGATTGAAAAATTTCATGGACTTTTTTAGTCACTGTCCCAATGACTGTGGAATGCTCCCCACAGTTAATGGGCAGGAATGGGATGCTACACTCCTTAGAATGAACGGGGTGGTTTCACATAGTAAAGAATTACACTACCCTACATGACAAAGTAGAGTCCTTTTCTTGCCATATACCATATATTGGAGTCTATACCTTCTACTAAAAAATACTAGTGGGTAGCGATTCTTCACTGAATTCTAAATCCTTGAGAACTCCGAACTTGATAGAACCTTGAGTTTTGCTCTCTCTAAAGACTCATAAACAAAGAGAAACTGCTGGCTGTGAACAAACCCTCACAGTAGGCTGACCGCAGAGATTAGCCTTCTGAGTCTTCCCATATTACCTCCGAGGAAAATTCTGGAAGACAGTTTCATGCCCTCTTTCCTCAACGTGCAAACACAGAGCCTTGGTAATTTACCCACCAGCACGAGCACCACCTTCTCATCTGCTCCAACGGTGGGAGCAAGAAGAGGAGACCCAAAATGGCAGCCAGCAGGAAAAGGCATTGTCACCTATGAGAAGAAGGATGATTTGGAGGCTCCCAAGGCTATGGCCGAAAGAGAATTTAAGAAAACTGTTCTCACAGAACAGAGATCAAATGGACTCAGACAGAAATGTCAATATTTCCTTGAGCTGAATTATGCCAGGAACTGGGAAGAGTGAAGGATCGTTAGTTGTCCAACAAGAGCCAATGTGACGCTAAATAATTTTATCAGCATCGGATTTCATCTAATTATAGTACTGCTGCAAGTCTTCATACCAATAATTTTTAGAATTACTACAAGGCAGGCTAGAAGAAGCTACTCCATGGAAAGGAAGACTAATTACCAAATAGTAATTAACTCCTAACCTCATCTTAATGATATGGTTTCTATGAGTCATGTAATCTTCCTTCCTTGAGCTTTTTTCTTTCCCTGCTACCTTGTTATCCACAATTCATAAAGTACCTGTATATTAGATGCCATTCTAATTTCACTTGATTTCTGTTAGTTATTGGGCCCAAGAAGAAATAGTAGGCTTTATGGAATGCATATGTGTTTTAGAACTCCAGAGTCAATAATAAAATGAGTTTAATTTCAAAAATATAAAGTGAAGGAGAGTGTGGAAGAGGGATGTGGTAATAGATCTGAAAACTTTACATTGACATTTCTAGTAAAATATGACTATAGTAATACATGAGCTCATTTTCCTGCTCCTTAAAAATTGTTTCTTGTTCTTTCTTAAAAATATTTTGATGCTGTCGTTAATTTTTAGTTCAAATAAGCATGCTTATTTGTTTGCTTATTTTGGGGGGACAGGGTCTTTCTGTGTAGCCCAGGCTGGTCCTGAACTCATAATATAAACCGGGCTGGCCTGGGACTCACAGTAATCCTGCTGCCTCAGCCTTCCAAGTGCTGGGTTTACAGATGTATGCCACTATGCCCAGCTTATGTGGTGCTGGGGAATCAAACTCGGAGCTTTGCATTTGTTAGTCAAACCACTGTGCCATTCCTTCAGCCCCTCAATTAAGTATGCTTTAAAACTTAAGAAGAAAGGTGTTCTTACTAAGAAGTATTGTTAGAAACAATACTTCCCCCACCCATGATCTTCCTTCTCTTTTTCTTGTGTCTTAACTCTCAAATTGTCGCGGTCTAAACTCACTATCACATGCAAACAAATTGCCAAATATTATCACCTAGTTCCCAGACAGTGTTTACATCTGAGCAAAAAGTAGTAATGAAGAAGGTGAAGAATGTCATTGCTCAGCTTTGGAAATGGAAGCTGTGGGACTGCAGGGCCTACTTCTCCCCACTGGGCATGCCTCCTGCGTCAATTCTGAGCATGGCTCCCCAGCAGACATGGGAAGCCCAGCATAACCTAGATGGCTTCCCAGGGTCGTGGTGTACGAACTCCTCAGCCAGACTTTCCAGGAGCTTAACACTACTTCGAAGCAGTTCAGGAAATACATGTGGTTTTGGTGAAAAATTATGTAATTCAAAATCTTGTGGCTAAAAACTCAGCAAAACTTCTGTGGAAAAAGAGATTTGACTACCTTCCAGCTCAGGACTTAAATTATAATTCATAAAGCAGGTGGATTCTTTCTAAGAGCAAAAGAGGGTTCTTAAAGTCTGCCCAGATGGGCACCTTTTAAAACTGAGTCCCCTAGTTTTATACCTGTCACCAAATATAAAGAAGCAAAACACAAAAGTATTGCAGGATCTACAAAGGATCACAGGTTCTCCTGCTCTGAATACTCTAGAATAGGGGTACTCAATCCCCAGGCAGCAGACCAGTACTAGTCCATGGCCTTGGAAGGCCCTGCCACAGGGACAGCTGAGCATCAGCCAGGAGGAGACCATCAGGTGAAGCTCCACCTCCCATCAGCGCTGCTCCCACTAAGTTCTAATGACACTGCTGATTAACAGGAGGTGGAGCTTGGCTGCCCACTCCCTGCCTTTTGCTGTTGGCCATTTCCAAGCTGTCCTTACCCCCACCCCACCTTGAGAGCAGAATCTTCTGTCTCTGGTATCATAAAAGTTGGGAACCACTGTTCTACAACACTAGTCAGTAAAGTGTCTTCTGTAAATGAACAGATAGTATATATTTTAGGCTTTTCAGACAACACAGAGTCTTTATCATACACTCTTCACCAAAAAAAAAAAAAAGCTTTTAAAAAGTATAAAAAACATCCCTACACTCAGGTGTACAAAACCAGCTTACTGGTTACATGCAGCCCACATGCTGTAGTTTGCTGACTTTTAGAAAAACAGGTAGACAAATCATCTACCTGGGTGGACTCTACCCATTGGAGGAAAATAAAAATCTACCCCACCTTCCCTGAAGCTGTATAATTTGATGGAATTGAGAAATGTAAATGTACAAAATTTTTAGATTTCTAACCATTAAATTATTAGTGGACATTTCAATATGTGACAACAACTATGCCTTAGTAAAGACACAAAATCTTTTGTTTTCAGTCTCCTACATGGAAAACTCACTTGTGACCTAGAGCAAGTTTCTTACCCCTGAGTGCTCAATGACAAAAAGAGGATTACATCCCAGGTGCTCTAAAATTCCCTCGATATACTGAGACAACTCCAGAGGTCTGTTTAAGGACATATCCATAGGTAATCTTCACCATGTTAGGAAAATCTCAATAGAGTAATTTTTACCCTTCTTCACAGTTTCCAGAAAAGTAAAATTTCCTCATATTGTTGACCTTAAATCTCCCAGCAGAGGAAATGACAGCCTAATGGCTGTAGTTAAATGTATAGTCACAAAAAAAGAAGAAATGATGGATTCATGAAACTCATTCTCAGAAATAAAAGATGTGGGCTTTTTATCTTTAAAAGCAACCAGGAACTGTAACTTGAAATCAGAGATTACATGTGCTATGTTTTCCATCTAAAATGTTCCCCCACAAAGTCTTGTGTCTTTGGAAGGTGATTGGAGCATGGAGGAGCATGATCCACTGATGAGTTTAGTAGCTGAAGGTGTTGTGGGAAGCCTGGGCCTGCTTAGATACGAATCCCTAGAAGTGTGACTAGAAGGATGGTCTCTTGTCCCTGGCGCCTCCCTGTGCACTCTGCTTCCTGGCTGCCAGGAGATGGGAAGGTTTCTTCCACGAGGCCCTTCCACCATGCACTTCTTCCTTGGAAGCAGCCATCTTAAGATTAAACTTACCGGATACTATGAACCAGAATAAAACTTTACTCCTTTAACATGTAGGCTTTGGGTATTGGGTCCCAGCAACAACAAAGTAACAAAGACACTATGATTATAGAATCTATTGGTCGCCACCATATTTATCTCTGTGGTTCATAAACCTACTAACTGTGAAGTCAATTAAAACACACCTTTCTCATCCCAATTAAATTATTATGATGCCTTGAAGCAACAAGAAGTTGACCTAAGCCAAGCATGAACTATATTGAATGATATCTTCTATATACTATTTACACACAATACTTCATTTTCTTTAAATTAAAAAAAAAGTGTTTACTTTCAGTTTCTCTCTAGTCACTAGAACATACCCATTGGTAAATACATACACTTTTATTGATTTACCAGAAGGACATTTAGCATTATGCCCAACTGCCTGGGACTCACGTTAAGTGGGATTAATAAAATATTTGCCATCCTACCCAGTCGGAAGCTCTGGCCCTGCTCAGATTTCTTTACTCTCTTAAGCTCCCTCAAGATAAATGAGCTTTATACCTCAGAAAGGAAACAGGTCATTTATCTGACATCACATTACCTACTGACATTAAAAATGATAATATCCATCAACAAACAGCCAAACCCCAAGTGAGTCACACAAAGAACAAAGCTGCAACTGTCAGGCTCTGATGTACAAGGACATGCTGACTGGGCTGCCATTTATGTTCCAATAATGTCACTGTTGTCTTGAGAAGTTCACTTTTTAAAGATATTCACATAATTTCTCACGTATCTTTTCGAGACCAGGGATTTGCGTGTTGTTCCTTTCTGAGCTATTTATAAAATTGCAACCTGAAATTCTAACAACAGAACTGCACACATTCTTTGCTTTAAGGAGGTGAGTTCTCATACTTAACATATCTTTTGCTTTCATTCTTTTATGTTAAAAAACATGGAATTATCTGTAATCTCAGAACAATCAAACAAAGAAAGTATTATTATCTGCATTTTCTACAGAAACAACATAAGAGTCAAAGACCCCTGTTAAATAAATTGCCTAAATTCACAGGATTTCTAAGTGGGTAGGCAGATTCAGAATTGTAAGTCACCAGTTTTTCTGAGTCTGTGGCAGTCTCATCCTCTCTCCCTTCTTCACCTGTCTCTGTACCTACAAACCCACCTACCCACCTCCCTAAGCAAATACAAACTCTGTTCTTATTTTTAACAAAGGAGATTTGCTAAAAGATCCTTCCTACAATGATTCAATCTGATCACAAACTAAACACCAAGGACCTTAACAAAACCCAAGGATTTGCAAATACCACGCGTGGGGACTGACTCACATTTTGGGATATTACCTTTGACTCCAAGGAAAACCACATGTAATTGGCAGGAATGACCCGTCAGCTGGGGTTATGTGGAAGTAAAATCTAAGTAACAGTGAACAAAGGCTATAAATTTAGTTGTTGGAAAATATTGTTTTACATGAAAAGTCAGCTCCGTGAAAACTGAGCTAAAACTCAATCCTTATCCAAAACCACAGTTCCTGAGATCTGATTCCTCCTGATACGTTCGTGAGTGGAACCACACCAGCTCTTCTTTTGGTTCTGTTTTCTTAGGGGCCACCTCTGATCCCACATCTGTCCCCTCCATCTTTCTCCATCCTGTTCAGACAGTACAAAAAGCCACCTGGCCCTTCAGACCTTTTTTCTATGCAGAAACCACACCAGTATTTGCCCAATTTCATGCATTTCATTTTGGCTTTCTTGGGTCAGCGTCCTTCTATTACAGAACAGCTTAGGAGGAAAAGAAAATGTGTCACGTGACAGCTTGCCAAGATGGCGACCCAAAATTGATGTTTCAAGTTCTGCTTTGTTTGTTTCTGGGAACGGTTCAAGCTGATGACAGCGCAGGCGTTTCTGAGGCGGGAAGGAAGCCCCACTTGGGCCTTCTCGTCCCCCGCCACGGGGTCTTGGCGCCCAGGCTACACTCTGCTCGGGATGAATTGCATGTATAATTCAAAATCAAGAACCTGCTCGAGTCCAACGCGTGAGGCTCCTGCCAGAGTTGAAAATTATTAGGAGCTGTGATGTTGGCGGAGCGCCGCGGCTCTGTTTTGAACTCTTTTATTTCTGTGTTATTGCTCATTCACTTAAAGAGAAATACACGAGTCAGAGACAAGATCTCTTTCCTTTTTCATGTTGTTTCAATTCATCTTCCGCGGCACAATAAATTTCACCAGGCAAGGAGTTAGAGGGTTGTCTCGGTTCCCTCTGGTTTTCCCATTATCTCCGCTATCTCTCGTTTATTTATTTATTTTTTTAGTCTCTGCTCTTATCAGAACAGTTTCTGGGGACATCATAAAGTTGGAACGTATAACCTCCCGCCCCGTGGGATTGCTTGCGGGGGGTTTCAGGCCCCACACTCTCCATCACTGGGCGCTGGGAAAGGAACTGGAATCCTAGGCGCGCCCAGCTCTGAAGCAGGCTGTTGTTTAACACACAAAAACCATCTGGGCATGAAAGTTACTCTAGTAATCAACGGTTAAGTGAAATTTGTAAACATCGCTCAGCAGTTCGTACGCCTGTGACCCCAGCACTGGAGAAGGCAGGAAGATCTCAAGTTATAGTCCTGCCTAGAAGAGTTAGACATAGCAGGAGTCTGTCTCAAAAAAAAAAAAAAAATGACAGAAGAGAGAGCGAGGGAAAGGAGAAAAGGAGGAAGAAAGGGAAGAAGGAAAGAGGTAGCTCAGTGCAAAGGCCCTAGGTTCAATCCCAGTACTATAAGGAATTAAAACAATGTGCACACAGGTCCTTGCTCATGTTGAACAATGACAGGTGTCTGACCCATCACAGGTTCTCTGAGTACCGCATTGTACTCTCACTAGACAGGGAGTACTGGATCTAGAACTTTCCCTTTTTACGACCAATGTTAGAAATCTATTTTGAGGAAAGTATCTCAAAAATTCATACTCACGAGGATAGACGACAGCATAATGATCCTTCACGTACCCACAAATCAATATGCAGCTGGTCTTATTTCTACAATAACCACTTATATCACTCCCCTCTTCTCCCAGGCGCATATATATATATATATATATATATATATATATACTGAGCTGCTCAAAATCATATGGTTCTTCCGCACACAGTCTTAGGTCTTTCTAAGAGAGAAGGACTTCAGTGCTTTAAAAATAAAATCACAACACCATCATCATATCTAAAAAATGAGAGCTTCCTGGCATCAAACAGCCAGTGTTCACATTTCTCTGCTGATCCCATGACATCGTTTTAAATTGTATTAAGAATGTTAAAATTATTAAATGTTTAAAGCCTAGAAAGTATATAAGATAAAGTGATACACAGGCAGGCACCCACTGCCGTAACCGTTTGTCCTAATATTTGCCTTGGGTTCCTCTTTCTTAGAAGACTTTACCTTTTTAGGGTTTAGGTTGATAGCAAAATGAAAAGGATTAGAGATTTTGTATACTCTCCATGTCTCCCCCAAAACTGGTCTTCTCCCTCCTCTGCATACCCTCCCAGAGGGGCTGGAGGGATAGCACAGCAGTCAGAGCACTTGCCCAGCAAGCTCAAGGCCCTGAGCTCAATTCCACAGCACCACATAAGCTGGGCACGGTGGTGCACACCTGTAATCTCGGCACTTGGGAGGCTGAGCCAGGAGTATTTCCATGTGTTGAAAGCCAGACTAAAATACACAGTGAGTTCAGAACCAGGCTGAAAGGACATGTCTCAAAAAAAAAAAAAAAAAAGAAATCCTATATATATCCTTGCAAAGTTGAGCGTTTGTTCCAATTGAGGTAACTATACTGATACGTTGTCATCATCTACAGGTCTCAGCTTCCATTAGGGCACAGTTTTGGTATTGTTCCCTCTGTGGCTTTGCTAAACGTGTGACACATATCAATCATTACAGCATCCCACATAGCATCTTCCGTGCCCTGAAAATCCTCAATGCTCTGCCGATTCATCTCTTCTCCCTTAGCCCAGGGCAAGCACAGATCTTTTTTTTTTTTTTTTCCTATCTCGTTTTGCCTTCTCCACAATGACATGTGCTTGGAATCAAACACTGAGACCTTCTCAGATTAGCTTCTCTCCCTCGATAATGTGCATTTGCGTTTCCCCACATCCTTTCACGGCTTGACAGCTCATTTCTTTACAGTGCTGAATAACATTCATCGCCTGGCTGTACCACAATGTATTTATCCACTCACCTACTGCAGGATGTCTTGGTTCCTCCTAAGTCCTGGCAGTGATGAATAAAGCTGCTACAAATATCCGTGGGCGGGTTTCTATGTGGACACAGTCTTTAATTCGTTTGGGTAAACACACACCAGAGCATGTGGTCAGACTTATATCTCTTTATCCCAGGAACCATCAAACCGTCTTTTCAAGTGGCTGTACCAACTTGCGGACCCTTCAACAGACAACAAGAACTGATACGGCCCCGCCTGCTCCCCAGCAGTCACTGAGGTCACAGTTCTGAACTGCAGAGATTCTGGTATGAATGTACTACTATCTTTCCAATTTGCATCTTTTTGTGATGATAAAATATATGAAGCTCATGAAGTTTGGGGCATTTTTGTTTAAATGGGACCCAAACAGAGCCAACACAACAAACCTGGCTCTTGCTGTAAGTTTCCTCCTTTGAAAACATGAAAGACAGGTGCTTGATTTTTTTCAGCTTAATTACTTGACAAAATCTTTTAAAATTAAGAACTGAACTACACAAATTAGTTTTTAAAGTTTATAACACATGTTTTCCAGAAATGAGATTGTTTTGGTAATAAATGGCATGATACTTTGTCATGTGATTTGCTGTGAGTTCTATATATTTTGATTCATTTTAACCACCTAAAATTCCACTTCACAGACTGTTTTATTTACTCTTCTACTATAGCATTTATTTTGCTTCTAATTTTTCACTATTACAAATATGCATAATGGCTAATATCCCTGTAAATGTCACCTTATTCACATATGCAAAGTCCTTTAGGATACATGCCTATGGAGAAATTCTGAGTCATTGGAAGGAATAATACTTTTTTGAAACAGGATCTCTGTAGTCCAGGCTAGTTCTAAAATCACTATGTAACCAGGGTGATCTAGAACTCATGGCAACCTTCCTGCCTCAGCCTCCTCATGTCCTGGGATTACAGGTGTGTGCCACCACACCCAGCTTATGTGGTGCTGGGGATCTGAACTCACAGCCTTGCTTGGCAAGTGCTTTAACCACTGTGCTATTCCTCTGGCCTCAAGGACTAGTATTTTTAAGTCTGTTTTTAACTGATGCTCCCAATGTTCTTCCTCTACCAGAAACTGGTAAGAATTTACACGATTGTCTTTGAATTTTCTTATAGCTCTGATGTTTAATAAGTCAACCTATCTATTGAATAAACTTTTAAACAAAGATTACATCTAAGCAATGTTAAGAGTGGTGACATTACTTAGCTTAACATCTGTAATAATGATTTCAATTGGTCTCAGCGGTATGTTCTCTTTTAAAAACAACTACCAGTTGTTCCGAGCTTCATACACAAACCAAATCGCAAAAGCACACATATCCCCGAACCTTGAATTTGGAAAAGTAGAATAAGTGCCTAAAACTATAATAATTCTGAGAACAAACCATCAGCAGTGTAGAATTGCCATTAGCCAGAGAGAAGGGCAAACTTAAAGTCTGAGGTGGTGCCGTCCAGGCAAGAGAGGGTGAAGGTCCCAAGACGAAAACCAAGAGGGGGCAGGAAGAGCTAAAGAGACGAAGGGCAAGTAAGCGCACGAGTAAACCACAGTCCTTGCGGCGTGAGAACCACGTGGAAGAACACTGAAAGACCAAGAT
The DNA here is from genome assembly GCA_004027205.1 of Ctenodactylus gundi. Taxonomy (NCBI): domain Eukaryota; kingdom Metazoa; phylum Chordata; class Mammalia; order Rodentia; family Ctenodactylidae; genus Ctenodactylus; species Ctenodactylus gundi. Next base: position 244,717 of record PVKB01001335.1, read on the forward strand.
GCAGGCAGGCTACGGGATCTCGCAGGGGAAAATCTTGGGCCAGCCTCCAGCTGACACCCCACGCATATCAGTCTGACCATGGAGAAGCTGAACCAACTGTCCGTACCCTCTTCTCACGCCATCCGTAGGGAATGCAGCTAAAGGGCTTGTGGGTCTAAGGCCAATCTCTGCTGTTCTCAGCACGTCTCCATATCCATGGCTACCAGAAGGGCAGCCTGCAGAGAGGATCAAACCAGTCAAGAGACCACAACTCACAGGGTCCCAGCCCACCCTTTTGTTTCTGTCTATATTCAATGACACTATTTGCAAAAGACATTGAAGAACAGCCTGAGGTCTCCCTCCAGATCTTCAGCTACGTCTAACTTGCAAATGAAATTATCTAGTGTCGTCCACAGAAGACAAGGGAAACATTTAACTGTAAGTTCTCATCACACACAAAGTCAGGGAAGTCAGGATACGCTTCCAAAGCCCAGGAAAATGCCCTCCAAGATTTCTATGCCCTTGGAGAGAGGTGGCTCCGCACTTCCTTAGGAGAAGCTGCTCAGGTGCCGAGCCACAGGACCCCCGTGACCTAAGCACAATAACACCTACAAATCCAAACAGCCGACGAGATGAGGTGAAGTCACATACATCCCAGGAGTCCTCGTCCTGAAGGTCTCTGAGTTACTTTCTTCTTGCACAGACAGAAGATACTGTATTGTCTTTTAAAGGAAGTTTCCTTGGATGGCCCACATCCAACATAAATCACTCCCTGAAGAACACAGTTCTATATTAGACATGATTTGAAGTTATTCCGAGTTGCAATAATTGAATAAGTTAGTTTCATTTTCAGGTCTAGGAGGACAAAGGCATTTCCTGTCTCTCGTGGATCCCAGGACTCCAGTCAATGACCGTTCACACTGAAGGCTGATTTAATCTCATGAAGTCTAATAGTCAGGGCAGACCAAGTCATGCTACTGTAACAAGAAATACCCAAATCTGAGTACGTCGACATGAGCAGTATCTTAAAACAATCTAGGGGTCTGGGTGACTTGCAGAGAAGTTCACAGGCTAAGTTACTTTGACAGTGTGCCTCCACCTCCTACCACACAAGGTACTGATAACCACAGATGGGATGAAGGGTCACTGGAAAGTTGTACAGAGGCTTGTGACTCCTCAGCCTCAAAGAAAGAAAAGCCAGATATCAGGAACAATGGCAATGTTTATTTTTTTATCTTTAAAAATGTTCCCGGTTTTATTGATATGTATATATTCAGTACATACTTACTTAAACTTGAGTATTTTGTGCACATATATATCACATCAACATTACAAATCCTCCCCCTCTCCCTTTTGGACCCTCCCACTTCCTCCCCCTCCCCACTACTTCCCACTATCCCCTCATTTAGTTCTATGAAATGACTGTAACCTGGGGTTCTCAGAATAAAGGAACCATTCAATATTTAACCTTCTGCCTCTGACTCACTTCATTGAGCATGACGATCTAAAGTTGTGTTCATTTATGAACAAAAACTGCAAACCTATCTGTCTTCATAGATGAGTAGTGTTCCATTGTGTACATATACAACAATTCATATATCCATGGATCTGCTGATGAGTATTTTGATGTCTTTCACATTTTAGCTATTGTTAGTTGTGCTGCTATGAACATGGGTATACATGTATCTCTGTTATGCTTTTAATTCTTTTGGAAAAAATTCCCAGAAGAGGTACCACTGGACCAAGGGGGATATTTATTCTCAGTTTCTTGAGGAATTTCCATACTGCTCTCCATAGTGGCTGTACCAGTTTACACTCACACGAGCAGTGTAGGAGGGTCCCTTTCTCCCCACAGCCTCACCAGCATTGATTGCTGTTCGAATTCTTGATATATACCATTCTCTCTGGGGTTAGATGACATCTCAGTAATGTTTTGATATGCATTTCTCTAATGGCTAAGGATGTTGAACATTGTTTCGTGTATTTACTGGTCATTTGAACTTCTTTACCGGAGCATTGCCTACTTATTTCCACTGCTCATTTTTAATTGGGACTTTGAATTTGACAGGTCTGTTTTTCTTTAGTTCCTTGTATATTCTAGTTATTAGCCTCCCATTTGAGGTATAGGTGGTGAAAGACTTTTCCTCTCTTTGCACTCGTGATAATTTCCTTTGTCATGCAGAAATTTTAAAATTTGATATAATCCCATTTATTGATTCTGAGAGCTATTTCTTTTGCAATGGGTATCTTATCTTTAAATGGAAGAAGACATCAGAAAATGGAAAAACATCTCCTGTTCTTGGATAGGCAGAATTAATATAGTTAAAAATGACTTTACTACCCAAACTGATTTACAGACTCAATGCAATCCCTATCAAAATACCAACAACTTTTCTCAGAGAACTTGAAAAAACAATCTTTAAATTCATATGGGACCGAAGGAGACCTAGAATAGCCAAAGCAATCCTGATAATAAGACAAAGGCAGGTGGCATTACAATTTCAGATATTAAGCTATATTACAAAGCAACCATTATAAAACCTATATGGTCCTGGCACAAAAGCAGGTTGACCACTGGAACAGAACTGAGGATGCAGAGACAAACTCACATACCCTCAGCTACCTCATCTTTAATAAAGGACCCAAAAGCATACACTGGAAAAAGCCTCTTCAAAGAATGGTGCTGAGAAAATTGGACATCCACATGCAGAAGAAAAAATGTAGACACGCACCTGTCACTGTGCATCAAAATTAAGTCAAAGTGGATCAAAGACCTGGCTATCAAAACACTGAACCTGCTGGAAGACAAGTTCATAATAGTGTTATTGTCCTACTACAGTTTCTCTGACACTCGGCTTCTGGATAAGGAACACTCAGCCCTTCCATGAAATAGACAACCGATGCTTCTTCCTCTTAGGTCATGGAAGCACTTCTGCTGTTGACTGTTGGGAAAGGGGAGTGGAAGATTTCAAACATGTCTATTCCATTCCAGGTTTTGGGCTGCTGCTGGCAAACTAAGGGTGTTCCGTGAGTTCTTGAGCCTCTGCAACGCCAGGTCTGTGTTTCTTTTTCTTTATCAGATCACCCAACACTTGGACTTACTGAACTTCATTAAGGATAATTTAATTTGCACATTATTTTAAGTTAGCTTTTCTCATTTACTTAATAAAATATTATTATTCCACACAGATTGACAGTTGTTCGCCATTATTTATTCCCTCAGTCTTCGTTAGTTGAGGAGCTGCTAGGTTTTCCTCAAGAACAGCCAATGGGGTGCAGCCATGTGACTCAGTCATGCAAACAAATGGGTGCAGACATGACCAATGCATGCAGCTACTGCAGAGTGTCCTGAGAGGGGAAGAGCACGCTCTCTCTTTCTTTTCCCATTTTAACTTAATGTAAGGCAACCACAGGGACTAAGTCTCCTTTATCGTGAAGTCCAAAAGTGTGGCACATGAACAAATTACTGGAAGCTTCTTCCCTGGTTCATGGCTGGACTGCTGACTAAGAGAGAAATGAAGGTATTTCTTAGTAGTACTGAATATATTTCCTACTTAATCCAGTATAATAGAAATGCTCAGGTACTAAGACCTATAACACATACAGGATTCTGGCCACACACGTATGTCCCTAAGCCCTCAGAAAGGGCCGTGGTGTCACTACAGACTATATTACTAGGAATTTCTCTAGATAATCTAAGATGGTATCTATTCCATATGTAACATATGAAATGCCGGGGCAAGGAAACACCACAGGTAACATTTAGCCTTAGTCCCCACATGTCTTAAAAAAGAGAGAGAGGGGACTGTCCTATTTCAAGTCATCTCCTTGTGTTGCTTCTTCTGTAAGATACAGAGGCTGGCTCTGATCTTCTCTGGTTCACAAACTCTATTACAATTCTGAACATTTTATTCGACAATTTTCTCTACCAGTTCTAAATGGGGACATGCCCCTGTGACACACACTCATGTAATCTGACCCAGCACCAGGACGGTCAAAGCCACATGTTCACCTTATTAGCAAAGCTGGAGATACAAGCACTGAACAAGAGGTTCCTAGCAGAAGTCAAAATCATGCACTAGGCAGTGTGAGAGAAAAATGGTTGAATCTGAAGATGAAGAGACACTAGGGCTATATCCAGGAATAATTTAATGCAAAAATGGATTAGGCACAGGGTCTGACAGATGAAGGTCTATGAAAAAAGTGAGAACAGGCCAAGTTTGTGCCACCTTACTCCCTTTCTAAGTGTGTGTTACACATCACTCATCAATCACGATGTTACCAGAAAATCCATCTTTCAAACACAAAGGTCCATATAACCACTTCCAACATTGGAGCCTGGCATCTAAGACCTCTGAGCTAGGCAAGCCTCAGGGACAGGGATTCCCATGGCAGAGTGAGGACAGGCATCGACTTGGCAACTAGTTTCATGACTGTTAGAGGTACTGGCAGCACTAACCCTCTGTGGCCAGGATCAGATTCCAGAACCACCTTCCTAAGAGAATGGAACATTCTATAGACAAGCCTATTACATAATCTAAACACTTGTTTCTGCATAAATATAGAAGAATTAACTGCACCTGATAAAGAGTAGGTTTAAAAAAAATAACCTCTCATCATATAATATTTTTAAACCCAAGAACTTGACAAAAAATGCCTTCTTGGCAAAGATTGCCTTTATGAAGTCCCCCAAATGTTAAATATTTATCACGTGACTCAGAAGTCCCACTTCTAAATATAGACTAAAGACAATTCAAAACATGTTCACATCACAACTTACGAAAAACATATTTAAAGAAGCATTATTCGTAATAGTCAAAGAGTAAAAACAACTAAATTATCCACCCACTGATGATTGAACGGATAAAATAGTCATGCAAGGAGATATTATTTAGCCACCAAAAAGAAGGACATTCTGACACATGCTAAGTGAAAGAAGCCAGACACAGATTAAATGATTCCATTTATATAAAATGCCCTTAACAGGCAAAACCAAGCAGCTATAAAGTAGACTAATGGCGGTGAGGGGCCAAACAAAGGAGACAGTAGAGTGAGTGCACATAGTTACATGTTTTTTTTTTTTTGAGATGATAGAAAAATCCTGGAACTAGACAGGGACAAGGACTGTACAGCATTGTGACAACACTAGAAACCAATTAATGAGGCACTGGAAATGGGAAATTTTCTGTTGTAAAATATCTGTTACGTGAATTGCATATTGTTGTGGTTAGGATCTGGAGTGTCCCCCAAAAGTCTCATGTACTTTAATGCTATGTATTGTCTATGGAACCATGTGCTTTTGGCGGACTGGGGTCTAGTCTGGAGGGGTGGATGACACTTAAGTTAGGATTAAAGGCGTGTAAGTTAGGATTAAAACATGCAAGTTGGGATTAACGGTGTGTAATGGACACACCTTCCATACCTAGATACGGGAACGGCTAATCACTGGGTGGAGACCTGGAAGGATATATAAGCTGCCTTCCTTGGAGGACTAAAACTCATATCAAAATATTTTTTTAAAAAATAAAGAATATCTTTCTACCTTTTTTTAATATGTATGTACAACGGAGGCTCAAGCTTAGAGCCTTCACAGTGATTTACAGCCCTGGCCTATTTTTATTTTTTAATTTGAGGTAAGTCTCCCTGAGATGTTAAGTTGCCCAAGCTGTGCTCAAACCTGTGATCTTCTTGCCTCAAGCTCCCAAGGTGCTTCCATGAAAGGCCTGCACCACTGAGCCCAGTTCACCACCTCTATCCTATGTCACACCAGTGGTCCTACAACATATACGACAAGAAAAATAATAAATAAAAACTGGGAATTTGAAGGGAGAAACAAACCTCTAGTTTACACAACTCAAAAATGCGCCCAAAACCATCCAATTAATCTCCATTAAATACTAGTTTCATCATGCAACCCAGGCAAAATAACATATAAATATGACTCATGAAAGAGGAAATCAAATTCTTAAATAAATAAAAGTAAAGTTAGGATATCAGGTAGCGAGTTTAGGACCAGCCTATAGAGTGAGACCCTGTCTAAGAAATATACTGAAATATACAAGTTAATTGCTTTTTTCGTATTTCAGAAAGAATAAAATGGGATTTAAAATTCAACATTCACAATTTGGATAGGGTATGTCCCCTTGAGCATCTTGTGTTAAATGTCTGGTCTCCAGTTTGACACCATTAGGAGACAGTGAAAGCTTCAGGAGGCGGAGTCTAGGGAGTGGTCTTGGGTTACTGAGGCCTCACAGAAAATTCTTATACTCTTGTTTCTTTCTCTCTTTTTTGTTCCGGAGTCACAGGGTAAGTAGTTTTGCTTTACCACATGCTGCTGTACCAAAGGCCCAAAAGCCACTAGGCCAACTAACCCTGGACAGAAACCTCCAAAACTGTGACCTGAACTAACCTTTTCCTTTTCATAAGTTGGCTATCCCATGCATTTTTTAAAAGAAATAGCTAACTAACATAGTCACCAACTTACAATGGTTCCACTTACAATATGTGGCTTTGTGATGGTGAAAAAGTGACAAGTGCTCAGTAGAAATCATACATCAAATTTTAAATTTCTATCTTTCTCAAAATACGTAAAATCTGATTCAATATTTCCTTGGCAGGCTGGGTAACAGCAGCCCCAGCTTCCCGACAGCCACATACACAGTAGGGTAAACAACCGATACACAGCATGCTGTAGTTCTGACCTTCAATGGTCAGTAGGCTAAGGGTATTAAGTGCATTTTCAGCTTAACCTACATTCAATTTAGAATCATTTTCTCAAGATGTACCTCCACCAAAAGTCAGGGAGCATCTACACACAATTTACAGCAATCACAGATGTAGGGATAAAGCTAACAAAGGTCATACCAGATTCTTTTGTTTTGCTTTAAATAATTTATTTTTAAGTAGGAAGTTTCAATGGCAACTTTCTGATCCTTCAGTATTGTCACCCCACATCTTTCAGCAAGCAAAATCCTGACACTGAACAGCAAACACATGACATATCTAACTGGGCATAACAATAACCTCAAGAGCGAGAGCACCACACTCCTCCTCAATGAAGAACATCTTTTATATTTCAGAAACTTTTTTTTCAGCAGGACTGGGACTTAACCCAGGGCCTCGGGCACCTTAGCTGCATAGTGGCGTGGTGCACCACAAGGGCATATCCCCAGCTTCAGCCATGATTTCACAAAAAACAGGCTCCAGCAGCTTAGGCTGCTTCCCAGGGCTTCCCCTGAAGTGTTCTGTTTTTGGGTGGGGCAGGCAGGCACTTTTTTTAAATCCAGGTCCCATTCTCTTCAGTTCCCTTCTTTTTCTGGTTACTTTCCTTCCCGTGTTTTAGGAAGCTGTCTCGGTTCTCAGAATGCTTCATATGCTCATTATGCACATTAAATCTCTTAGCCAAAATCTTGCCCATAGCTTCCTCGTTTACAACAATGCCAACAGCATGCTGGATAACACTGTGGAGGCTTCTGGTTTTCTTCCAGTTTTTCCCTGGTAACACTTGTGTGGCATTCTTTTCTGAACAGCGCCCATTCCCTTGATTCCCTCTGTGTAGAAGCACATGTATAGGCCAAGGGCACAACCCTATGTTTTCTAAAAGGCCCAGAGAGCACATGCCGAGTTCCTCTCCTCTTTCCCTTTGTGTTCATCATCTTGGCAAATGACTTGAAGGTGGTGGTTCTACAAGATTCTTATGTAGAACAAAATATTCAAGAACAAAATTTGAGATAAAATATGGTATGACAGATTCGGCTAAGGGAATATTATTTAGGCATAAAAAGGAATGAAATATTGAGATATTCTACCACATGGATGAACCTTGAAAGCACTATGCTAAGTAAAAAGCAGCCAGTCACAAAATCGCACATATTACATGATCCTTTTATATGAAAAGTCTACAATAGGCAAATCCATAGAGACGGAAAGTAAATTAGTAGTTGTCAGCTGCTGACAGAGGGCGAAATGGGGAGTGACAGCTAATGGAGGTAGGGTTTCTTTTTGAAGTGATAAAAATGCTCTAAATTTAGACAGCGGTAATGGTTGCAACACTATGAACATATTAAAACCATCATCTAGCATGCTTAAAAGCTCAGTAAGGATAAATGCCATATTTATGAATGGAAGATTCAACCTTCCCAGTTTGATCTACAAATTAGTTGAAGTGAAAAACCTCAGAAGGACTTGTATTGAAATACAAGGTTGATTCTAAATTTTACATGAGAGACTCAAGGCCAGGAAAAGCCAAGCCACTCTAATATCAAGTGGAAGAATTTATTCTAACACATATAAAGAATTACTGTATGTCAATAAGCAAGACTATTCATTGTAATTAAGAGTAGTTATAACAAAAGGCACAGAGTCTATTGTAGTCAAGAGTACTAGTAACAAAAGGGCTAGAGCTTTGGCTCAGCAACTTTAAACAGGCCAATAAATTAAAGAAGTTGGAAAGAGACCCACGTACAGAGAGAAACCACAACGACCACAGAGGCCACCCATCACCCAGCCAAAGAAGGAAAGAACCACCTAATTAAAATGTGTCACGGGGACAGGTAACTGTCCTAAAGAGCAAAAACAAGTAAGGCAAGGGGCAGTTGAGAGACATTCTGGAAGCAAGTCAACAGTTTTTGAGTTATGTTATCCAAAAGTCCATTAAAACATTGCTAAATCCAAACACTGACAGAGAGTGGAGCAGATAACGTCCATCCTGAACAAAGGAAGGTGCTCACTGGATGGAGACACAACCAATCCAAAGGTGAGTGGTGGAGCTACACTCATGGTTACAGAAAGGCTGGGTGATGATTATATTTCTGCAAAAGAGCCCTTCCATTTACCCTTCATTCAATGGTTCACACAAAGAATAGTAGAATACGTACCTCAGGATAGACCAATTTTGCATCCTGATTATTGTAAATCGAAGACAAGCGAGAAACAGCAGAAAGAACAAAAGGGCTCTTTTCCTTATTATCTAAAAAAAGAACATAAATCTGCAAAGATGCCTCCCATCTCCTCTTTCCTGATCTCTGGCAGGAAGGACAGAAGTTAATCACTAGAGGCAACTCTATACCCTTATCAGCCTAGAAAGGACCCCAAAGGAATCTATGTAACAAACTTTACTAAGAGCCTTTATCTTCCTTTAGATCCCCATATATTTACCCTCCCGTAATTTGTTTCTCTAGAAACTCCAAGTCCTTTTTCTTTGCCACTTCTCGTAAAAACCTAGTTGTCTTTCTTCTTCTTTTAATGTTTCATAAGCCAACGTGTCCCCTCTTCTGAAAACAAACACACAAATAAGCAAATAAAACCAAGCATTAAACCCAGGGCTTTCTGAAACTGAATTACATTCTTAACCCTTTTCAAAAATTATGTATTTTGGGACAGGGGCTCCCTAAATCATACTGGGCTCCAACTTGTGATTCTCCTGCCTCGGCTATCAGCCTGCTGGAATTACAGGCCTATGTCACCACATCGGACTCCACAAACCTAAATTCTACCCGCCCTCTGAGGTAGGTACTCCTCAGAGAGTATGCACTGTGTGGGTGTGAATGAACTTCTCTTGTTAATCTGGCTTTTCCATCTGACACACAGGGCCCAGCCAGCTACACACATCACACATACATGTTAGGCTATTGGTTCTTGCCCCACATGGGTCTACAGCCTAAGTGCAAAGGACACAGGGACTTATGGCTCTTCAGTGGTCAAAATAACAAGAAATACATAATCAATAGAATTATTTCCAACTGAGACATATTTCACAGAGAAAACAGACCTGAGTAACACAACAGTGGTGACTGGGGATGGTGGTGGCCTTAGGCAGTCTTCTTAGCAACTGAGGTCCAGGGAGACCTTTCTGAGCCGGCAATGAACCTCGCGTCATGTAAACAAGTGGGAAGAGCGACAGGCACAAAATATCTACTAGCAAAAGGAAACCAAATCTAATGAGAAGGTGTAAAAATCAACAGTGCTGATGACACACATCTTCAAAGCATGGGAAATGTCAACTTAAAATACGGAGGTGGCATTGGACCCCATCACTGAAGCTCCCATCTCGGCTCACGCCTGGTAGGTCTACAGGCCCGGGCTGGGTCTTCTACAGGCGCACACGCGGTGCCGGAACCTTCACCTATCTGTGCGCTCCTGGAGCGCCTCCATTCATTACCTGAGAGCTGGCATTGCTCCCCTGGACTTGAGGATAAATAAAGCCATGCCAGTTGCCAGGCCGCAAACCCTCGGAGGCTCAGTGGATGCCGTATTTGGCGTGTCTCAAGGAGTTTTACTGTCATTCTGCAGTTAATAATTAGCTCTGCCTTGGTCCCCACAAAGAGTGCCACCAAGACAAAAGGCGACGTTAAGTGTGCTCGCTATACTTGCCACCGGAATAAATAGGCAAAAGGATGATTAATGAATGAGGGGGAGAATTAACCACAACAGTGAACCGAGACAAAGGCCCAAGGCTTGGCTGCCCACAAACCGAGACCAGCTGTGTCCAGAGAGGGGCAGCCGAACGCGATACGCAGAAACATCCATTGAGTGGAAAGGTTGCGAAGACTTCATTTAACCTGTGTTATGACAGCCAGAGTGCTTTATTAACATTCTGACATGTTAAGGGAGTGAGATCATCTGAGGCAAAAACACGTGTTTGTTGGGGGAGTTGCCCAGCAGGGGAGGGGACGGGACACATTCTTGTGTGGTTGACAGAGGAGGCCCAAACACAGGAGAGGACACTCTTGAGGCCCCTTTGTGAGGCGGGGCCAGAGCTGACATTTTCAAAGAGCTGTTTGGATGTCAGACAAAGCAGAGGAGGCAGGAGCACAAATGCCCCCACTGAAGTTGTTTGACAGGACCTGTCCACGCCTCAAAATGGCCACATTATAGACTGGGCCGGGACTGCAGGCTGGAAAATAAAGAACTCTACTCAAAGGCATCTGCCATCCAGTAAGGAGAACAAGGGGCTTTCAGCAGCCGTTTTCAAGCTCAGAGGGTAGCAGTCTTTATGCACTTTCTCTTCTAGCCAGCTCTGAGGGAAACCTTCTCCTCAAGGGTAAAGTAGAGGCCGTGTGTGTTTGACCAGGTGGATTTTCAGGCTAGAGATGAGCTACACAGGGGAGTCACCTCAGGCCAAACTCGAAGAAGCCCTGCTTTGCCTTCTGGCCACATCCCCATCCTACTTGGAACAATCTTTCTTTCCCTCTGTGGTTTTTCCCTCATGAGTCAGGTGCCCTTTCCCACAAGGCTCTGTTTCCACCCAGGTGCCTGATGGGAAAAAACTTGATAAATTACTCCCTATGGAAGTTATAGGTGATAACAAGCTCATAGGTGTTTTTTCCCCACTCCAGGGAGACTTGCACATTAAGGAAGGGCGCTGACAGACCAGAAGGTCTTCTAAAACCAGCCATGAAAACAACCATTGTGGAGTTTTGTGCTCTATGGCAAGCCAAAAGGGACAGATTTATGGAATCGATGAGCCTCCTCCTGATTCCCCTACTCCACATTCACACCATATAGACACCTGCCAAAATCTGTAGCCCCTTGTTTCATCCTTTTTCCACTGATATTACTGAGTACTGAAAGTCACAGTATGAGAAAGCGATGTCCAATATTCCTGAAAGAAATTCCCAGATCTGTTTCAAAGTAATAACTTAGTGAATGATAAAAACTTACACCAGAACATACCATTAGTGACCAGTGCCATCAACACTGGAAAATGATGTTTCTATAGGAGTCACGGACAGAGCCAGGTCCCCGTGCTGACTGGTGGTTTTCCTGCTTCAGTTGCACAATAAGCATGGTTCTTCTGTCCTCAGAATGTATCATAATAACTTGCTGACTTCCAAATTGCAGATTGTCTATTGTTTAACTTGTGCTTTATAACTATAAATGATTTTTGAGTGTGTGTGTGTGTGTGTGTGTGTGTGTGTGTGTGTGTGTGCAAAGGAAGTACATTAAAATTCAATTTCTGGCAAAGTCATCTAAGTAGACATTCCAATCAAGATCCTAGGGTGTGCCATGTGCCGTTGTTAAAAGATAAGAAGTCTGACGATAAGAAATATTGGAGAAGATGTATAACCAATAGGCATTTTTTAGTAAAACTGAAGGTAGATATAACCAAAGCCCCAACAATTCTATTCCAAAAGAAATTTTGGCTCATATACACAAAGAGATACACATAACCCTGTTCAAAATAAGCAGCAACACAGGAACAACACAGTGCATGCCTTCTGAAGAGGAGACACATATAGTTTCACATGACAGAAAAGTATGCAGCACTGAAAAAGGAATAAACTACACTTGTGGATATCAGTATAGATGATGTTTAGCAACAGTAATAGGCAAAAGAAAAACAAAGCTCAGCAGCAATTATCCCATGCAACATCCATTCTTCTTCTACAAATTTTAAAACAGACTAAGCGACATATTACTCAGACACATATATGTATGTATACTAAAATATTTTTTAAAAATGGGATGGCATATCAAACACAAAATCTGAGACCATGATTACATTAAGCAAGAATACATCACAACAACATAACATTAATTATAGTATAGGTCTCAGCTTAGTTCATTTGTTCTATAATTAAAAATATATAGACATGTCCAAGAGTAGTGATACATGCCTATAATCACACAACTCTGGGAGGCTGAGGCAGGAAGATCATAAATTCAAGCCCAACTTGGGAAACTAAGTGACTTGATGAGAATCTGTCTCTAAATAAATAAATAGAGAAATAAGTAAATAATAGATTGGGTATGTAGGTCATTATGAAAGTCCTGGGTTCAATCCCCAGTATTGAGGGGAAAAAAGTCATATAAATGTGCAAATGGAATTTAAAAGGCTATGCATGAACCAGTTGGTGGTAGGGTGACATAAACTAAGAATTACAATTAATTCAATTCCATGTACATGAAATCCACTGGAAGAAAAGATAATAATAATAACAGAAATGATCACCATTAGGGAAAAGCCAAATTCTAAGGCAGAAAAAGATGTTTCCCAGTGATGACCTGTATGCCAAAACCTCCTGCCAGCCTAGCGCTACGGAGAAGCAAGGGAGAGACAGGATGAAAAGCAGAGGTAATCGTTTCCCCCAGACCTTGTCCAGGGGGAGTGTTCTGAGCTCAGAGCAGTATATAGGCCAGGGTTCAGCATGCAGGTGATACCCTGACGCACGCGGGACAGCCAGCAAGGGTTGGAACACACACACACACACACACACACACACACACACACACACACACTAGAAGTCAGTTAAAACAAGATCGAAAAGAACTATGGGATAGAAGAAAGCCAAGTTGAACCAAAGGAGCAGGTGACACTCTTTTTTTCATGCCTTACAAGGAATCATGTGCCGGGGCTGAGGGACAAAGGGGCTTGTGAGCTGGATGCAGGTCCAGTGTCAGGGAGATTTGTGACAGAACTGTAATCTCCAATCCAGGTCACCTTTCTAATTTAATAAAGTCTCATTAATTTGAACAAACCTAATTTGGAATGGCTGGAATAATCAGGCTGAAATGAAACTGATCTTTCAACTATAAAAAGAGTGTTTACTCAGCAAATTAATAGCAGGAGACACATCGGGTGGGGAATACTTAACCTATTTAGGAGTACCAACTTGACGTACATATCCACATTCATTTGTTCTACAACAATCTATATGTTAATTACAGGTGATCTTTAGTCATTAAAAGAGGTCCTCAACCCAGAGGCACTGCATTAGGCGTGAGTATGTATTACCAGGCATATTTCAAAGTAGTTAAACTGTGCTTTGAAAATAATCTTTTTAGCAACTCACTGCTGCCAATACGGCTGTATGAAAGGGAAACAAATTGTCTCTATCCTACACAATTCTTAAATGAGACAGAATCCTCCAATGAAAGATCAACAAAATAAAAGCAGAAGTTTATTAGTAAATATTCCTCATGTATACACGGCAGACACCTCGGAAAGGGGAGCAAATCTCATAGAGGGACTTCCAAGTCCAGGTTTAAATGGCTCATGTGGGCTGGAGAGGAACTGGGGATCAACTTCAGGGCCCTTCTACTAAGACACATCCCAGGACATCCTTATTTTTGATTTTGAGACAGAGGCTTGGCTGGATGTAATCTTCCTGCCTCAACATCCCAGCGAGCTGGAATTATAGGCACGCGCCACTAGGCCTGACTCAACAACATCCTCACAAGACGCAAACCAGGATATTCAGAGGAGGGGAAGAAGCAATGGTGACTTATCCAGGTAAGATCTGAATTAACAAACTGTCATGAAGACTTATGTAGGCCTGTCGCCACTGCTAGAGTCTCCAGGGATTTGGAGCTATTTCACTTTTCTTTTTTTCTTTTTGTGGTACTAGAGGTTGAACCAGGTCCTTCACGCCTACCTACATCCCTAGCCAATGATTTTCTATTTTTTAATTTTGAGATGGGGTCACTGCATGGCTAAGTTACCCAGGCTGGGCTCAAACTTGCAATCCTCCTGCCTTAGCCTCCCAGAGTGCATCCTGTTCTTTCCAGTACAGACAGGCCACACTTGGCACATGGAGGCTTCCTTTCCCCACATGCATTTCCTGTGCAAAGGTCACTTCTGCTCTGCTCTGGGAGCTCTTCCTGTAACTGCAGTCTCTTAAGATAGGTGGCTCAAAACAATCCTTTCACTGAAGAGGCACATAGGTGCGCTGGCATTCTCAGCTCTCCTGCAGGGTAGACCCGCTCAGAGGGATACAGATCGTAAACTCAAACCCCAAAGCACTGAGGAGTCCTTTGCTTTGGAAAATAACACAAGCAGAATCAGAAATTGATTTCAATCATCCCACTCTCCAAACATTTGATCTGGAAAGGTCTCCTGTCACCAGAGAGCCACTGTCCCTCCTCGACACCCTCCACAGCAGGATTTAAGAGCGTCAGTCTCTTCTGCAGTTCCGGATGCGGTCTAACCTGGTAACCTGCTTTCTCATCTGTGTAACTACCCGGCGGGCAACCTTTACTCTTTTTTTTTAACAATCAGATCCCGCTGGGTCCCCTCGGCCTGTCTAAAAGCAACACTGTCGTAACTCACAAACAAGTTCAAAAGGCACCAAAGACGCAAGCTCCCCATCAGTATCAAGTTTTAGGAATGTGGACGTGGAAATCCAATCACATGAAAAAGTAAATACTTTTTTGAAAAGCAAGAGAAGCTGTGCCTATTGGTACAGGCCTATAATCCCAGCACTCTAAGGAAAGAGGATCTCAAGTTCAGGCCTAGGCTGGGCAACTTTCAAAACTTGGTGAGACCTTATCTCAAAATCAGGAACAAAAAAATAAAAAAGTGGGCTGGGCAAAGGCCTTACATTGAATCTTTAGTACGGAAGCTTCTATCAAAGGGAAATATGGCTGCCACTTCCAAGACGGTTTCTGCACAAGATCTGAAACCATAGTATGTGAACATTTGAGACTATGTGTGCGCATGTGTGTGGAAAGCTGGTAAGTTAAACAGGGTTTGCAAAAAGAAGTTACTGAATAGGCTAAATAGTAGAACAACGCCCAAAAATCACTGTTGAACTAAATACGGATTAATGGAAATGGGTAGGACAAACGAGCTGCGTCTTACAAGATCACCTGATTCATCTTCTGAGAACACTGTTCAGGATTTCTCTTTTAAAATTTTCAAACAGCTCTGTTACCGTGGGGCTGCCAAAAGTAGTTTTCTAGTCCTTTTAGCAAATATACACTAGAGTGAGTTTAATTGCCCTGAAGTCTAATGTTCTCTGCCTTTGAAACAGTCCAGGAAGGAAGGCACAGGGCTCTTTCTAATTCGGCAGCAAAGAACGCTGCATGTTTATCTCTGCTCGCTTTTCGCTTTTCGGAGGTGCGGCTGAATACTCTAAACTAAAGGGCAAGAGAAAGATAAGTTTCCATGACATCCACACTAACTCTTTTATATTGCCGACTGGCCATTCTCTATGTAACATTCAGAGGCAAATATAAAAAAATGATGTAAAGCCAAAATTATTTCCTTGATAACACTTGTTTTAAACACCTCGCCACTAAATAGCTAAAAGTCTCCAAAGTGAATGCATAAACCATATGAAAGCCACCAGCATACTTACATAAATTCTTAAGATTAAAGTAATAACTTCTAGAAAAAGGTGGGAGAAAACACACTACAATAAATCTATATGTAATGGTATTTGGGCTCTACCAACTGCTTTCATTGGTCTCCTGTGGCTTACATATAAAACAATACATTTGATGTATGATTTCAATTCCTTATGGAAAAGTGTTCTATCTACAAGCAGCCTGTCAAAGAGAATGCCGAAAAACCTCTCTCTGCGTCCCAGTATGAGGCAGGACTTTAAGATATAACTTAAGGTCACAATTTGTTCTTGCTCGGTCAGGTTTAAGACTATAATTGAGGAATGCCTGACCTGGGGGAGGTATGGGAAGGGAGAGCTGGTTTATTTATAGTGAAATAGAAATGGGCAAGGTGTCAGAGCTGGAAGTTAAATGACATTGTTTTGCCGAGAGAGTGGCTATACAGAACCGGGCAGCACCTGAGGAGAGGCTCTCTCAAGCTGCTGGTAACCTGTCCCCTGCCTCCCAGCCCACGGCACATGGCAGCTGTCAGCTCCAGAAACCCACCCTTGGACCTGAGCATTGATTTTCCTGTTACTGAGGGAGACGCTGGGGGGAGAAAAGTTACCACAGAACAAAAACAAATGTTAGTCTAATTGCTCTGTAAATTGCAGCCCTTCATCATTACAACAGAGTTCTGTGCTTTAGCCATCATTTTTAAATCCCAAATTAAAATTGTCCAAGTTTAAACAAGGAATGAGAGAGTGAAAAATGTCTGTAGTGCCGTGAGGGCAACATACAACTCCCATGAGCTATTGTCCTTGAGATGGTAATCTTCCCAAAATGGCCCCCCGGTTTAGTCCCCACCACTCTCCCCAGTTCTTATTCCTGCTCCTAACGTCAGGGCCACAGTCTCCTAGGGTGTAGGTCACTCTCTCCCTGATCAAATTTCCTAAAGGATCCCTCAAACTTGTCCAGGTCCCAAAACATCCTCATCCCAAAGATTAAAATTCAGTTCATTTTCTTATAGGACTAGATTTGTTTTCTTCTGTAAAATGGCAATTTTAAAAGAGAAGCACGTGGTTGCTTTTGTGCTATGATGGACTTTTCTCATTTATTATGAGAATAAACTATTATCTCAGGCCTTTGTCTACGGCATAAATCCCATTTTCAGAAAAAGAATAAAGCTAGAATACAACTCACTGCTTCTTTGGACTCCCAGGAATATCTTTCTTGTTTTTAATCTCCTGTGGCGAGTATGTACCAATACCCACAGTAGATCTGATCAAGCAAATAATATTTCATCAGCAAATGCTACGTATTAATTTCTCTTCGAAGCTTTTCCAGCTGTAACCTAACCAGCATGAACAACGACAAAGCGTTGTTTGACCGGTCTTGGTGCATACCTGGAGGATATCATTAAACAACAGCTCAACTGAGACCAACTGTTCATTACGAATAGCCAAGGAATGGCAACACTGTCTAATATAAAGCTCTCTTCCATAAATAAGCTGAGTACAACTAAATGCACGAACAGTGGATATGAAACAAGTATCATGTGTATTATTAGCTCTGAAGGAGAAGCTAGTGTGGGGCAGAAGTGGCAGGAAGTCATGACAGAGAGCTTGGCAACTGAAGAGAAACTCCCGAAAGGGTCAGCAGTATTTAAGTCAGCAGAGCAGTGGAGGACGGAACTTCTACCAGGACCAACAAAGATACGGACGCAGGAAGGGTTTGGTGAACTGGCCAAAGAAGTGCACATTCAGCTACGCAGGCCGGCTGCTCAGACACCGCGGCACGAAGCCTTTTTCGTTTCATCTTCTGGATCTTCTCCGGATTCCGTGAACCTCCCTTGAGTGACACATCCCCAATTCTGTCTCTGGTGGGGGCCCGATATTAGCCACATGGGATGCTGGCTTGGGCCACTGATGCACCTGGCTCTCCTTTGCCTGGCATAGGACAGCCACTACATGGTTTCAGCAAGCAGAAATTACCTACATCAGATACTAAAAACCTGTCTAAAGTGTAGGTATAGATCAGGAAAATGTAAGCTGTTTAATCACAACCTCTGTTTTACACATATCAGCATTTTTACTTCTACGTTTTTAATATAGACACTTTTTGGACAGATTTTTATAAAATGACATTATTTTTTCTGCTGTATTTTTTATTTATTTTTTATTTGATACACAAAAATGTTTATTTGTTTATAAAGAAAAGATGTTTCTGGAAAATAAAACACTTACTTGAAGGGTAATCATTTGCATAGATAGTAGTTTACTCACGATGCCCAGTCTCCCCTCTATATCAACCCTGAACCAGATAATTCAAATGATACCAAGTCAGCTTTTCAGAACAAGGTTTCCATGTAAGGTTTCCATGGAGATTTTGTTTTCTCCTCAAGTGACGATGTATTGGCAAGAAAATAAACTTCTAGGCCAAAACACTGACTTCTGCCTAGTCAAAATTACTGGGGAGGTTTTCTTCCCCAAGGCACCATTCATAAAAAGATTGCCTTCAAATGGCCAAACTCTGAGCTTTTTATGACTTATTTTCTAAAGAAATCCACTTTTTTTTTTTAAGTTTCTTATGTCTCTGGAGTTAACTCATTGGCTTCACTGATTTTCTTGGAGCAAATGGAAATTTCATATTAGAAATGCACTTTTCCCCCAAAGAAAGTTCACACATCATTCATTTATTAATTTCTCAAAAAATTATGCTATAGCTCTGATGTGCCCACTATTAGGTGAGGCATGATAGAGTATCCTCTTCAAGACAGAAACCTAAGCTTCAAACTAGTAGAGGAAGCACTGGGTGTGAAATTCCTCACATTTAAATTTTTTGGAAACATAATTATAGTTCGGATTCTGCTCTCTTTTTAGAAGGAGTGGAAGTCCTCCTGCCTACTACTGGTGAATAGGACCTTATTTAAAAATAGGGCGCTTACCAATGGTGGAGTTAAGATGATATTATTTTTATGGGCCTGAATCCAGTAGGACTGGTGCCCTGATACAATGGGGTAAAAGATTGGGTACAGAGACAGACACACATTGAGGGAAAATGAGGTGGAGATGCAGAGAACATGGCAACTCCAAACCCA
The DNA here is from genome assembly GCA_004027205.1 of Ctenodactylus gundi. Lineage (NCBI taxonomy): Eukaryota > Metazoa > Chordata > Mammalia > Rodentia > Ctenodactylidae > Ctenodactylus > Ctenodactylus gundi. The sequence continues at coordinate 263,840 of PVKB01001335.1, forward strand.
GGGGCACACAGGCTTCCAGGAGAGGGACAGCGAACCAGACACTATTTTCTCTGCCAGCCCTTACAATGAACCAACCTTAAGAACACTGTGCTTTTAGACTGAAAACCTCTAGAACTCTAGAGGGGGCAAAGTAGCTTCCTATTGTTTAAGCCAACAGCAGTCAGGCAACTAATACAAATGCCTTCCAAATTTGGAATTTATGTATTTACAAAAAGAAAAATGTTAAATTTTATGTCACGTGATTTTTTACCACAATAAAATTGAATAAAAATAAAAAACCCTTTCAAGATCAATACCAAATAGGTGGCCATCTACTCAGCCTTGAAGGCTTATCAGAAGTACAAAGACTGAACGAACCCCACGCACAGTGCATATCTAGCTACCACCTAGACTTAGACTGCTCTTCTAGAGTTCAGCCAACGCTAGGATTTTAGGGTAACTGCTTTTTAGTTTGTAACAACAGGGGATCCTACAAGGAGCAGTTTTGGGAACTGCAAGTTCTAGGTGGCCACCTTGCTCCACTGATTGAAAAGGCTCCCTAGTAGAGATGACTTATGGTCCATAAAAGTTTGTACAAATGCCTGATGTCAGGATGATTTTTTCCGTCACTCCTCTAACAACGTTTAAATACAGCTTGAGGTAACCAATGATGTCAACAGAATCGATATAAGGGTTTAAAATACTGCCTCCCGGCCCTCGAGGGCTGTCTAATTGTTCTCATATTGGTGTTGGAGCTCCTCAGGCACTCCTATTCTTTTTGGCATGATTTTACCTGATAGGCCTCTTACTTACTTTGAGAATTCATTTAATTAAGTACATTCACTTATCATTCTTATTTATTACTTAACAATTCTTAGGTAGTGAGTGCATCAGATTTTACTGGATAGAAATCCTATTATAATATGAAGCTGAAGTTTTCCACTGTAATTTCTCTCCACCCCCACCCTACCTGACCAATTATCAAGGGATTTGTTGGGCCTATCACTCAAATGATATAACTAGGTCACTTGGCTTTATATTTGTCAGTACCCTCTCTTTCAAAGAAAGGAAAAGAAATCAATAAATGGGACGCCTTTAATAGAGAGAAAATTAATAGAGATCGGCTCATAATAGAATTGCTATTTTCAGCAGTTAATGCCAAGAAATGATGGTTAGGTCATCGTCTGGGGTTGTGGCTACAGCAGTGTCACCAGGGGAGAGAAGAAAGACGGAGGCCGAGCAAGCTTTGCCAGCTGTAGTTTCTTGCTTGCAGCTCAGGGTGATCTCTGCACTAGAAACAGGGAAGCAGTGAGGTCACCAACCAGGAGTCTGATTTCCCACCTACTTTCCCAATCTGAGTGAAAACATTCAGGCCTCACCCAGCCTTAGAAACGAGGCTTGAACAAAACAATGACAATGTAATTTTCACCACCCAATCTCACCCTTATCAGACAGGCCCATTTCCCTCAGAGCTGCTCCTTCTGGCATGTTCTTAGAAGCTGGATCCACCAGGAACTTCACCCTGCCTGGCAGAGGTGGCTCTGAGTTCTGCCTTAAGAGGGACTGGTTCCAGCACGGGGGCCTGCAGCTGTGGCTGCAGCCCAGGAAAGCCCTAAGCCCTACAAGATGGCACCGTAAGAAAACTACAAGCAGGTCTCTTCTCTCAGGCCTTTCGGGAGGGCCAGCCAAACAGTTCCGGCAAATCCAGGGCCTATGGCAAGGGCAAAGCCGGCTGACAGCGCTGTTGGGAGTCTGCTGCTATGGGCCTCCTCACTCGTGCTGGTCTCTGGAGGCCCTACAACGGCTCTGCCTGCCTTGCCTCCTTCACCCCGGTTCTCATCGCCCACTGCCCACCTCCAGCTTCAGTACAGGGCTGTCCTATCTTTTGTTCTGGCGGAGATAAGATGCATACATGATGAGTGGTTGACAAAGTGTACTCCAGTGCCGCAGGCAGCTCATCAATCATTTTCCACATGTCGGCGGATAATGGATGCAAACCCTGCAGGCGAAGCTCCATCAGGTGCGAGGAGGGAGAATTAAATCTGCTGTCAGGAACCAGGCGGCTGATCTGTATTTAACATTCCTTTTAATTTAGCATTTGTTTGTTTTAAACTGCCCATGGCTCCTCCTTGCACTCTGCACTTAGGAAAGAGGCCTGGTGTCTGCTGACCCCACCCCCATGGAGGTCTGACCTAGCGAGGTTCCTGGGCGAGGCTCTGGGGAAGGAAAGCAGACCACCCAGAACTGCCAGGGAGGCGCAGGGAAACTTCTGCCTAAGTGAAGCTTAACATCAAAGACTCGGCTGTCAAGCAAGTATCTGTCGACAGGTCAGGTTGGCAGGTGCTACCTACGCACGAGAAAGAAACCGCTTATTGCTTTCTTTACTTAAGGAAAAAAAAATAAAAACCCACATACACAACCAAAATAATCTAACCTCGTACTTCCGTTATGAAATGAGATCGAGCAGCACTGTTGGCATGGCGCTGCAGGAGGTTTGGGTTTCCTCACTTCCTGTGCTTCTACCAAACAATTCCAAAGTGAAGTCAACCTTAGAAGGTGCTAGTTAGCTGGGGAAATGAGAATCTTGATGAAGGGTTATGATGAAAAAGTTCTACTCTTCTTGTTAACTCTAACTCATCGTTTTATCCAACACTCATATGGGTAAGCTCACCTACCCATATACACACGCACGTGCCTGTGTGCACTTGTACACACACACATACACACACACACACACACACACACACACACACATACAGGAGACTCCAACAAAACTCAACTGATCTTTGGAAAAGTCTTTGCTTTCGGTGATAACTTGAGCATTCTGATGAACAGAAAATAACCACATCTGCCTCCATCACCAATTTTCAAAAGAATGATAATACAATCCATAAGACCCTTAACTCCTAAGTGACGCCCAACATCATCTTACAGTGCCTTAGGGTCAGTCGTATGAATATGATGTACTAAAAAAGTTCTGCTTGATAGGATGTCAGATAAACCAGTTTATTAGATTTCATTTTCTACAAGAAAATGAGCTGACATCTAAGCAGACACAATCCTCGTAGGCAGGCATCAGTCCCTGAAGTCATCACTAGGCCATCTCAGCTCAAAATTAGGCATCTTTCAAAGTCGAGGTCTGCTCTGCTCTACCTTCCAGCAGACTCAAAAACAGCTAACTCTACTTGGATTAACTCTCAAAATATGAGTAACGGAGCACACGATGTTCCACAGGCTCCCAATTCCAGCTTTCCTTATGTTTGTAACTCTAACTTGGGCCCCTGTCCACCAACCTCACTAAGAGAGGCTTCATGAACACAGGGCACTGCTGGGACAAGCTGAATGTTACACTCAAGATCTGTAACTTGAATTGGATAGGAGACATGTTGAAATATGTACATATGCTTGTATATATTATTGATTGGTTGGCTTTCACATGTCTAGGGATCCCACTCATGGTCTTGTGCACATTAGGCGAGTATACTACCACCAAGATACGTGCCAGCCCTAGATATTTTCTAATGTCTAAGGAACACTTGTCATCAGCCACACATAATCATTCACTTAATCTTTCAACAAATATTTAGTATGTACCTACCATGTGCTAGGCTGGAAGAGAAGTTTATCAGATGGAAGCCTGATAGCTGACAAGTTCACCAATATGCTATGATAAAATACATGTCAGGTGCCCATCAACAGACAATCCAGAGAGGATGCAAATGACTAATAAACACATTTTTAAATGTTCAGCTTCAGTAGAAATTAGAGCCCTATAATCTGAATTAAAACAAAAGGTTTTTTTTTTTTCTTAAGGTCTACCAAGACATCCAAGGTTGAAGGGATGTGGAAATAGCACCCAAGGTTGTAGGGAATGTAGGGATATGCGCTGTTACACAATCCATACAGAATGACTGAATTAATAATACTGTCTAATGAGTAATTTGGCAACATGCATCAAAGATCTTAAATATTTCTAAGCACTTTTCTTACTGTGGTCATCATCCATGGGAACAAGATTTTTATGTGAACGTACTCATTGAAAATGTCGTTAAATTTACCACCGCACAAGAACTCTGACATGTCCATTGTGGGAGTATGACATTTCCAGGGTAACTCCACGTGGCAAAGGGGAATTAGGGCAGAAGTGGCTTTCCATTGAGTTCTAAAAGTAAGTAAGTAAATAAAAAGTGACATGCTGATCAGGAAAGTGGATGGAAAAGAAGGAAAAGGCAAAGAGAGAAGAAAGCTGGGAGCATATGTGACAAGGAGGAACACCCAACCAGTCAAAAGCACAACAGCCAGGAAGGGGCAGGGGCAATGCTACACCTGGCCCTCAGCTGTGCAGGTGGAAGCATCCAGGAGTAGGTACATGCGGGAGGGCGTGTGGCGGGGTAGTCCCTGCTGCTTTTCTGCATGAAACACAAACAAAATTATGGCCTCAGAAGGCTCCTCCACTTGTACTGGAAAAGACAGGATAGGCTACAGAAAGAAAGAAAGAAAGCAGGGAGAAGGGATATGTTATTACAAAAGTCCCCAAATTAATTCATGAAGAAATAATAAACTCCCCATTAACACACAAGGGAAAAACCAAAGCTGGCTAAGTTTCACAGAACAGCAGCTCCTAGGCAAAGCACTGTTTTTTAGGAGTCTACTTATCAACACCTGGGTTAATGAATGGTCAGTCTCCATTTACAAGTTATCAGGTCCTGCTATCAATCCCTAATTAAAATTTCAAGAAACAAGGAACTCTGAGACATTTTAAATGCACACAGGAACCTACAGGAACAGAGGTAAGGCTCCATACTAACAGCATGCCAAGATGGGGTCAGTAACTAATAATGTGATGGGGTAAAAACATGTAGCAATTAATGAATAATTATGGCTAAAAGTATATTTAACAAATATTCTGGATGCATGCAAACGGAGACTGAAATGAAGTGGGTGAGGCCCTCTACTCCAGGGACAGGAAGTGTCCAGTGTGTGGGCCACGGGTGGACTGAGAAATCATTTGGTCTAGCCTGGGCAGAGTAACCATCACATTAAGGTTGAGGGAATTATAGAAAAATTAAATATTTTACCAAATATAACAAGCAAGTTTTTAAACTGGCAATTATGTACGGCTAGTGAATGATGCAATAAATATCCAAATGGCCCTTCACAGAGAAAAGGTTCCCCACTCCTGCCTAAAATAAGTATCTTTTATATCTACTGGTTTACACTATACTAATAAGTGGCCTGAAAACAGAATTTGCATAGCCTCAGTGATCGGTGTTCAGAAATAAAATAGATAACATTTATTAAGTGCTCCCTAATAGCCCAAAGCTATTCAAAGTAAGAATATGAACTCATGTACAAATGCATAAGGCAAATGCTACTAATATTTCATTTTACATATGAAGAAACTGAAATCAGAGAGGCTAAGTAAATTAGCATGGGTAAGAAAGTCAGTAACCCTAAGAACCAGGAATCAAACCCAAGTGGTCTGCTTCAGGTGTGTAGGAGCACCCCCAGCTGAGCAAAGCCCGAAGGAAGGACAACCCAGAGACAAAAATACATTATATCAGCACAACCCACGGTTCACTTGTAGACTGGGAGTCCCAGCCCCCCAGGTGTGAGTGCTAGTGATTGTCTCCACAGGTGACTGGGATATGACATAATCCCAAAAGCTCAGGTGTTAGGAGGTTGGCCTGTTGTGTTGAGCTGATGGAAGGCTTAAGGTGTGGAGCCTAGTGGGAGCTCATTGGAGGTGCTATTCTTGAAAGGATTAAGGGAATTCTCATGGGGTTCAGTAGTTCTTGTGAGACAGGGTTTTATCAGAGTGAGGCTGACCCCTACCTGTTCCTCTGGCTTCTGGTTTCACCACGTGATTGCTATCACACATGCCCTCACCACTGTGGTGGCATCTGCCATAAGGTCCTCACTGGACACTAATCAATGACACTGCCTAGTACAAGACTTTCAGCTTCCAAAACCATGAGCTAAATAAACCTCTTTTCTTCTAAAGCACTTATGGTTATTTTGTTATAGCAACAGAAGATAGACTAACGCAGTCGGGAACATACTAGAATTATTTCTAAGGATAAAGAAAGCCTGTCGAGGGGACATCTGGATTCATTACAAGGGGGAAGGAACCAAACCGAGAAGAGACATAATGAAACCATAGTTTAAAAATTGTACTTGAATTATTGATAGCTTTCATATTTGGAGCAAAGGTTTTATTTTATTCAGGAAAAATTAATCTCTAGCCACTAGATTCTACTGGTTATCCTTTACAGATATAGAACAGTTGTTCCTTAGCGCACCTGGTGAGTCAACTACAGTGCACAGAATGTATCTTGTTCAATGCTTACATATCTTCAGTGACTGTCACCGCAAAGGCTCTGGATTAGACAAAAGGAAATCATGTCATCAACACAAAGCTCTGGCTGGTACCCAGGGCTGCTATTATCAGGGACCACTCCAAAGTCACTCCAAGGTCTTTGGACATACTCACAAATGTCAAGGATACAGTCCACTACAACACTTTTTCCTATTGGAGCCTATAAATATCAATCATCTCTATCATTAAAGCCAAGTGGATGACTTTACTTTGAACCCGTTTGTCATCTGGCCTGTCTCCATCCTGGCACTACCTCTATATTTTCTGAGTCAAAAGCAAAGTTTGCTTTTAATTTCTGTAACCGGGAACTCTCCTTGTTGACAAGAGAGCTGTATGGACTGACGTCAGAGACTAGATTTTCCAGCTGCCTCATCGCCACCTCCAACTTTCTCGACCTGGAAAGCATTGACAGAGCTTCAACCTCCTGCTCCTTATTGTTCCCATCCACAACAACCATGTAGTATTTTCCATCTGGGCTGCCCGGAGGCCAGCAGAGCCTGCTGTAGCAGGAATTCGGTGGCTGACTTTGTGGAGCTGGCCCTCCAGGGGCCCTGGGAAGTCCATATACACACCCCTCCATGAAAAAATCTGTTTCTTGTTACCATCAAGAACCAGTGCCCCACAGGCAAAAGGAAAAAGCAATGCTGACAAGTTGCTAGAGAATTAATATTTTTGCCAACTCCCTCCGTGGGTTTTATGGGCAAGTCTTAGAGAAGTACTTCCTATGTTGTGATGAGAACTCCTTTCTTTTTTAAAAAGTTGGTTAGAATGCTACATTTGTACTTCAATATTTAAGTAGGGTCAGTTAAGTTAATTTGCTGATTTTTTGAGGGAGGCCTATGCTTTTTCTTTAAAATGAGGGTCTGAGAAAAGGAGCTTCACATGAACTATTTCATACAAACTTCACAATACAGCTTCTAAAATGACCTACTTTGTTTTTTTTAAAGAGGAAATAAAAGCTCTTGTGAGGCAATCTGGATGCAGACTTTGTCTAGAATTTTTAATTTTTTTTCTCTCAAGTTTTTACAGATGGCTTGTTTGCATGTAGTGTGTGTGTGTGTGTGTGTGTGTGTGTGTGTGTGTGTGTTTTAACCAAGCTTCCTTGAGTCTTTTCAAAGCATTCACCTTATTTTCCATGCAAAAAAAAATATTTCTAGGCAGTCTCCCCCATATTTTCTTCCAATAGCCTCCTTGACAACCAAAGTGTCCTCCTAGCAGGCAAACAATGCCAGCAACCACAGGCGATGCCTCAGAATAATGAACAAAGAACTAGTTCCATGAGAACAGACTAAAAGAAAAAAAAAGGCTGATGCACACAGGATGCCTAAGGATTATTTGCAACTACGGATAAATACTAAAAGCCAAAACTATTCCATGAGGATGGTGTTTAATAGACAGAGTAGATCCTACTGGTTTAGCAGGAATGGAAAAATCCTGCTCCATCAAGAACATGTTCAATGTTCCTGATGCGTGTGGTGCTGGCTTTTGTCCTGAAGCTCCATCCCAGGAGCCATTTGTGAATCTGAGTTGCTTTCCTACCAATCTGCAGGTGTGGGTGGGGTCTGAATATCAAAAGTCTTAGGTCTTGATTGCACATTGCCACATCCCATAAGTCTCTGAGGACACATTGGAAAAGGAGGTGGCCTCTCAAAGCAGGGACTCTGTTACTCTCTGCTCTTTCCTTAAGCCCTCCAGAAAATGTTAGAGGACCTCGTGTTCAGGACTTATCAGTTCTCTGAGCAATGGCTACCAGGACAGGAGGCCTACAGAGAGACGCAAAGAATATTCTAGGCCTGTGACTTGTGAGTATGTAGACACACAGAACATTCTAGGCCCATGCTTTCTGAGTATGCAGACATGTCTTTTTCAGGGAAACTGAACAGGTGACCCTAGATCTGGAACTCTCTACCTAGGGAAGGTGTGCTGGAGCATCTGTCTTTATACCTGGATGTGGTCATGAAGTGAGGCACGCTCACCGGAAACCAAGGTTGTCACATGTGGCCATCAGTCCTCCTCCAACACACACCTGTACACACACCTGTGGGACCTCCCTTCCTCTTCTCTCATTCACTTTGCTTTGGTTTCCTGCATTGGCAGATGGGCGCTAGTTTTGTTCTGGGCACCTACTCAGCTACCAACAGTTTTGGGTTTTTTTGTTTTTTTTTTTTTTTTTTTTAAGAATTGTTCATCATTTCAGGTGTGGTACAATGAGAAAATAAATATTCAAAAGGTAATTAATACATATAACTTCCAAAAACACAGTCTTTAAACAGGGTAAAGTGATCTCATAAACATTATTTTATTAGTAGGTAGCTAAAACGGAGGGTGTTACGAGTGTTGTGATAGTAAAGACAGGGGCCCCAGGAGACTGAAAATTCCCCAGATCCAACCGACAGGAGTTGTACTCATCTAAGCATCCCCTTAACAAGCCCCATTGAAGAAGGGGGAAAAGGGTGTTAACATGCAGAAATGTTTGGTTTGCTACCACTTCTACTATAGTCAACGGAAATGAATAAAATCAATTAACTGTTTGCACTGGGAGAGAAGAGAGAAATAAATACCACTTTATCGGCTCTTCAAAGCAAAAAGAAAAGATAACAGAAATCAGAAAAAGAATTTGGATTCTGAATCCTCTTTGAGTTTCAACTTCGTAAATTTCCTGATTTAAAGTATATACTCCCTTGAAATGCTTTTTAGGTAAACAAACGCATTATAAGCAATAATGAGTATGCTACTCACTTCTCTACTGATGATGTGACCTCTAATCTCTGCTCTTGTAACAAAAATAACAGAGATAAAGCAGCTCTCAGATGCTCTTCACCTACTACCCACACTGCCACTGTCCACAGAGGACTGGTGAGATTTAAGGCACAGGCAGGCAGAAGCATGAATGTTTACTTCCCAGCTGGAGAAACTGAGGCTCCCAAAGTAAGCCTCTCCCAGATTCACCGGCAACAGTCAGGGCTGAGAAGAATTGAAACCACTCAGTCTTACTGGTGCTGAGGGCACTCACCCAACCTCTAACCATTCCATACCCACGGAGCTGGGTGCAGGACTCCTGCAGGGGTCCAGGTTTCAAAGGTTGGGCCTGGTGCAATGACCGTTGAGCTTTGTCAGAAAGATCAGGATTCTTTTTCTCACGAGCAAAGAGCTCGCCGGAGGCATTTTGATAAGAACTTACCAAAATATAGCATTAGCTGTCTCCCGACACCTTACACCACTGTTTGTTCAATAGCAGTGACATTTAAACGGCAGAGGTGCAGAAACAGGCAGCCTGAGAGAAGGTGTGAGTTTCATGTGTGCTGCGGGCATCGATTTCAGCCACGATATGCTTGGCAAGGACTGCTGGCACAACACTGACACAGTGGGTGTCAAAGCGAGGCAGGGAGACCTCACCATCTTGTTTCCTCAGCAAAAGATTCTGGGTCACTCACAGAACAGACATCGAGACAAGAAAGGAAAACCCCAAACCCCTCTCTTCTGGCCACTGTACTGCAATGCTTTAGATTTTGAAGGGCCTTGGATGTACTTAGTTCTTGATCCTGAAGGGAAAAGTCCTAATCATAGATGTGACAGGGCACAGCAGGGCTCAGAGACGACGGGAGAGAGGGCACAGGAAACGGGGCAAGCGAGGAGGAGATGAAGAAGAAAAGGGCAGAAGAATTACGTGAAGGTTGCAGAGACAGGGGTGGGAGAGACGCAGGCTAAAGAACTCGCACCTCTGTGAAAGTCTTAGTAAGATAGAGAGCTCATCTCTTACTCATTCCTCTATCCCCCATTCCATTTTTATTTCTGCAAATATTTGCTGGCTTCTCTCATGGAGCACAGAGCCTTTGTGCTCACGAACATAGTACCTTGTTAAGAAACGTACAGTCTGTGGAGGTAACCTAAGTTTGACACAACTGAGACAAGGTAAGCAATGATGCAACTTTCACAGGCCAGAACCCAGCACCAGCTTCTAGGAGACAACACCCTTCTTGTAGTGGAAGAACTTCCCCAAAGGCCTGTGTTGAGAGAAGCTAGAGCCTCCCTGACCACAGGAGTCTTCTAGGCATAGGATGTACTGAAGGAATTCTAGTAACAACGATAGTGTTACCAGCAGAGTGGCATAGTGGCATATGTCTATAATCCTGGCACCTGGGAGGCTGAGGTAGAAGGATCACAAATTCAAGGCAAGCCTGGACTTTAACAAGACCATGTTTCAAAAAATAAGAGAGACATTTTCTCCCAAAATAATAAAAACAATGGCTAATACTTACAGCGTTACCATGCCACTTAACAGGCACTTTTTGAGGCATACATTTTTCATGGGCCCTCCTTACACACAGGTCACTGTCGTATCCACAGCTTGTCTTACACATAGCCAAGATTTTTTTATTAGCGAAAACAAGACTGCAACAGTAACAGCAGCAAACAATATCTGTATCGCATTTACTACATTAAGATTTCTTCTAAGCAATTGCATATATGAACTCATTTAATTTCTGAGCTAGAAAAAAAATTTTATTTTGAAGATGAGAATACACAGAGACACAAATAAATTAAATAACTTGCCTAATGTCACACAATTGTCAAGCAGTAGGGACAGGAGCTGAACCCAGACTTAGTAATTTCAAAGCCCAGAAAGACTCCCCCCCCCCGCCCCCCCCAGGTGAAGTAGGAAAGGAACATTGAAAAGGTGCTGATGGGTTTAAAAGAGTTCCTGGCACCAAAGGAGCATGGACACAGACCAACCAGGTGACAATCTGCCACAGCAGATGTTGGAGCATCTCATTCTGAGATGTAAGATTATCAGGTGTCTTAAGGCCACTGGGCACTGTTCCTGGGTGCTCACAGTCCCTCGGAGACACCAGAGGCCGGGGACAAGCATTTGCTGTTCTGTCTTTCTGGTACATTCATCACCATGCTCAAATAATTTTATATTTTAGTTCCTGATATCAGACATCACTTTCTCAGAAAGACTGCCTCTGGTCACGCTGCATGAGCCAACATGACCTCCCGTGTCCCCAATTTATGGTATCCTTGTCACTCTTGTCTCCCGCACTCCAGAAGCTCTTCAGGCAGGAACTCAGGCCTTGTTCACTGCTGTATTCTAGTGGCTGGAATAGCACCTGGCACAAACTTTGCTCTCTATATATCCATGGAATGAAGGGATCTAGGAACTTCCACGGGAACAATACTGGGAACCAGAGAAGGAACAGCACAGGAATAATAGCTTTCCTTGAGAAACTCCCATATAAGAGACACTGATTTCCATCTTAGGGGAATTTCCAGTCTGAAGGATACAGACTCCACTTAGTGGAATGCTGAGGCTAATTATGGGGAGACCCGGCCCCCACCTTAGACATTTCAACACCACAGAGAAAGCACGAAGAGGGTCTCCTCACAATGACAGAGAAGCAAAAAGCAGACGTGGCATAGGAGGATGAAATCAGAGAAGCTTCCTTTAGTTCACGATGACCCACTTGGTGGTCAGGAGAGTTCAAAAGTGAACTCAGGACACAGTCCCAGCAGAGAAACCAAGGCAGGACCATATCTCCCTTCTAACTTGCATCAAACAAATTCCAAGCAATTGTGTAGCCACTGCTTTTCTGGCCTCAGCCTTTTAAAAGGGAAACTCTTGCTTCTTCTTAAAGACCTGACTCGACTTCCCCTACCGCACCTCAAGACCACTGAGGTGAGTTGGAAACACACAACGAACCCTGCCACTTAGTTGCCTCGTTCACTGGAGCACCTCATCCGTATCACCGTTATCCAGGCTGACTCAAGGGCACCCTTCTCCTCCCCTTCCTTTCTCTCCTCACACGGCTGGCCTCTCCCTGTTGTCTGGCCTCCTTATTTCCTCCTGAGACCCTGCTCATGTATCCAACCTGGCAGATGCGACCAAACACTACAGTGGCTACCTAAATAAACAGTGTATTACACTAACACATACGTTGCAATTAATCGCCTCAGAATACTCCTGCTCGTGTCAAACACACTTACCCTTTTGTTCTCATTACTCTCTGAGATAGTTTTAGAAGTCTCTTTCATGAGTGTCGTTAGTTGCACTGTCAGAATGTCACGGATGTCTCCATGTCCTGAATTGCTTCAACATGTTTACCTTTCACAGTCATTGTGACTTCGAGAAAGAGCCAGAAATTGCAAGGTTCCATATCAGGTAAATAAGGTGGGTAAGGACACAGAGTGTTTTTACAAGACTGCTTTATTGCTGGAAAACATTCGGCAGCAGAATTCACCATATCTCTTACCATGCTTCGTAAGAACATTCATGAACTGCTTCTAAAAGTAGCAAGAACAATGGGATACGGGTGTGCACAGCGAAGGAGGTTATGCTGGGGGGAATTAATAGCAATGAGCTCTTATCTGCAATAAACTTTCTAAAACATTAAAGTCCAACACATACTTCCACTGCATCTTATACACAGGCAAAGTGAGGAATACAAACTTAAGTCTCAATACCACATAATGTGTTGGCTAGTAGATAACAAAAAAGAATAGACAAGTGATAAATTACAGGTTTTGTCCCCCCCCCCCCAACCCAATTCTCTAGTCAATTTTCTCATCATGTAAACATTAGTTTTGATTCAAGTTCTTGGTACATGTGAGCATAAAATAATCCTAATCTACTATAACCTTCAATGAACAGAACACACTTTTGGTCTCTGAATAGTCACAAGACCTGTCTTCCCATCACTCTTTTTAAGTATTTTCCATTCAAGTGGGTAGATCCTATTTTTGGAGATGCTTATAGTTATTCGTTCTCATAAGCTACCTTAAATCATTCAAGCAACAGGTAGGGTATAAAAAATTTAAAACTCAACACTACCTACAGACTCATCACAAATGTATATACAGAAGATTTTAAAAATGTATACTAGATCTACAGATGGTTTGGAAGATGAGAAAAGCTACTAATATCACTGAGTGTGTGGGGAGGGAAGCTTTAAAAAGGACAGAGAGCAAATATTAGGATTCTAGAGTATGGGAAGACACAAGTCCAAAGGACACAACTGATGGGGAGATCTGAACAAATGGCGGGCTTAATTACCCAATTCCAGACGCAGTACTAGTTCACATAAGATGAGGCATTCACATTGAAAAGAACCATCCCAGAGACCTCTGTTTGTCATCAGAGGCAGTTGCTGATTAAAATACGAAGGAACTTGAACTGAGATAGGCCATAGCCATGATGAATTACTTTCACAAACTGTGATGTACATTTGGGAGAAAGCCCAGAACCTTGAAAGGAACAGAATTGCAGGGTTCCAGAGCACTGCTTTCCTACAAGTCCTCCGGAAAAATGTGATTCCTCAGAAATAGGAAAATGGCCTTGAGTTAGGCCTGTGAGTAGCTTATCTTTGGATGGAGCCAGGAACATGAACACACTTTACCCGGAAAGCAAGAACAGTGGCTCCCTTCTGAGATTTGCAGGACCAAATCAGCAGAATGACATGTGTGGTAGCAAGGACAGGCTGAAAATCCAGTTTTTGCCCTTCCTCCCTGATCCTGTCTGCACAGCTCATGAGCTTAATGTAACGTACGGACCAAAACTACCACCACTAATAATAACTGCCCCTTAAGTTTCTGGGTTTCCAGGATCCCTCTTCATTTTAAACTTATTCCATATGCCTTGCTACCCACAGACCCCAGCAGTAGCAGCAGAAGCAATCTATGCTGCCCTGCCATTTCAGCACGAGGAGCCCTGGCTCTACTGAAGCTTGTCATCTTGCCTATTAGCTTGATGTCTTTATTCACAGACCATCTGTACCACCGAGAGATACAGAGGCAGCTAATGTCAATATGAACAAATGCCTCCTCTTTTACAAGAAATGTCAAACACAGGACAGGCTAAGAATGACCCCAGGAATACCAACAGATGTTCACTACAAGCCTCTCAAAAATCAATCCTTTCTACAGGGACTAATTAAGATGAAATAAGGAGCAAAAGTAAAGAAATTCGTGTCATATTATCAGGAACTTCATCCTTGCTTTCCAAGCTCATTATGGGCAGATTGGCCTGTGCCCTTTGGAAAAATGCTAAAAGAAGGGATGCAGCTACCAGGGCACCAGAGGGACTTTTATTTGCCTCAAGTTCCAAACTGAAAAAAGAAAACTGCTGTTCAAAATGAGAAAAAAAAAAAAGAAGTGTACTTCAACAGGCTGATATTTCTGGGCTAGTTTCTTTAAACAACCACACACAGAAAAAAATATGTCTCTAGAAAGTCTCCAAAAAAGAAAAAAGAAAAGAAAATACATAATGCTTTCTAATCTCAAGGAAATGTAAGTGTTTGGCACCCGGAATCAGGAGTCTGAACGGGCTACACAATGGTCATCGAAGTAGGTGAATGTCTTCTACCCTCTAAATGTTTCTTCCGCATATATTTTTGCAAAAGGGCAGAATCTTGTATATGGATTAGATTTGCATTTTCTGAATTTTAAATATAGCTCATCTTGGCTTCAAGTAAATAAATATCTTCCAGCCACAATACTTGCTATTTTTTATTAATTTAATTATTAATTATTACCCAACATCCCGGTTAGGTAATAACATTGCCACACTGTATTCTCATACGGTAGTTCTTCAACATCTCTGCAAATGAGGTCTTGGTGGATGGTTCTATTGCATCCAACCCATTCTCGAGGATTCCTCTCAGGTGAGATGTGAGTCTCCCTAACATTATGAACCCCACTGTTTTCACCCTGTCCAAGTAATTATGGAGAAAGGCAAGCAATGCAACTCTGCTCTAGTTTATGAAGATGTGTAGCATTCATAACCTACAGTGCTTTATCATAGTCACTATATGTTTGTGACTTCTCTCAAAAAATGGTCCCCACACATTAATGGAGGGTCATGGTGAGATGCAAAAATACCTGCGGAACTTACTGACTACAAAGGCTGGAGCCATGTCCACAGCATCTCTGGCCCACCAAAAAGTCTCTCTCATGAAACAATCCACAGAGCAAGAAAGTGCCAACATCTTGGAAAAGATGAGCATTTGGTAGTGGATGAAGGCTGAACTTCTGGTATCTCAACCTATGAAACACCACGATAGAGGCACAAAGATCTTCTCATCTGCCAAGATCACTAACTCTATATTGAAACCAACTACCACCCTACTTTCAACACTGTGCCACAACAGAGCTTCTGACAATGTACTGCATACTCCAGTAGATCAGCATCCTCTTGTGCAGGTCTGCTGACATCTGTTCACATTTTCTACCAGTTTATGAAAGGAGTTGGCCCTGAATGATTCCCTCTGCCTGCAGAAAGGACCCAAACTCAACTGGGTTGTATTTTACATAATCCCTCCCTAGTCACAGAGCTGGGCTTCAAGAAGCTTTCTTAAACCTCTGGGTCATTCTGTGCCTAGACTGGGAAGGTTGCAAAACATATGGTACCTAGTACATTTGGTGAAAATGAAACATCAGAATCCTGAAACTAATAAGTATGGATGAGGTATGATAAAATATACAGTGAATAATGGATGTGTAGAGTTTTTAAAAAGTTTATTAGGATAACAGACACATTGCCATTAATCCCCATCAAAATATTCAAACATCCTTGCCCATTGTTCGGATCATTTCTGAAGGAGTTCTGGAGTTCTCTTTAATGGGCGTCTTCCATTGCACTGCCTTTGCTGCTCTGATGTGTGAAACCAATTCAAAAAGTTTACCTTTAAGGATCATCTTGGCTTTCAGGAAGAACTAAGAGTTGCATGAGCCAGGTTCTGCATACAACATAGACAGGGACACACTGTTACATTTATACAACCTTGTCTTTGCATTGGATGGCACCCGGCAGCTGCATCCTCAAATTTTTGATGGTGCCTCATGACAGTACAAAAGAAGACTTCCAGAAATGCTTCAGAAAATGGAAAGAATGAGACGAATAAGTATGTCCAAAGGGAGGGGGGACATTTTGAGGTGAATTAACGGCAGTGTATGTCTTTTACCACAGTAATTAAGCATTCACTGTATATTTCAATCACTCCTTCTGTGTACCTGTGACCGATCCTCCAAAGTTGATAGATCCTGAGGAGAAACTATTTCCAGACAGGCTTGTCCTATTGATTACCTGCTCTGTAATGCCAGCCTGGGAACTCCAATATTATAAACTCAGGGAAGGTTTTAGAATTCTTTGTGATTTTATGTTTACATGGGGTAGACCTTCTGCAAGATGTTTTTTCTGTCACTGAGAAGAGTTATTAAGGGCTAATCCACATCAAAATTCTACACGGTCAACCACGGTTCAGATTCAGAAGTAATGCTGTGACGTCGCTGGGTCTTATCTCCATTGTTCCTTTTCCCTTCTTTGTGATCAAAACATTGAGTGTGGATTTGCTATTAAGACCACAGTCAAAAGTCACTGATGCATATCCACTGTTTTTATGGACAAAACTCTGCTGCAAAGTGATCTTTCTCCTGCGGGCATACATTAACGATTGGTAAAGTGCACCAGAAATCAAGGCGATGGAGAAAACTAGTTGCTTCTCAGCCCAGATGTTAAGCCAGTTACTCTTACTACCATTCGAACACAACAAGGCCTACCTAAGAGATGTGTGTAGGGAAGACAACTCAGCTCAAGAGCTTCTGGAAAAGTGGCTGAGGACAGAAGTTCTACCAGACACCAAATGAGTGCAGGGATGGGTCTCAAATGTGGGTCACAGATACACAGGGCATCAACAATGTAAGGAGAAAAGCTAGATTTGCCAGATGAAACTCAACAGAATTCATTTCCTTTAAATTCAAGATAGCCATCTTCACAAAACCTGCCAATCAAAATGGCTCTCAAAGGAGCACAATCTTTTTGCAAAAATGACAGCTGTGAAGACTGCTTGCCCAAAGGGGCTCAATGAGACTCCTCTTCAAACTAAATTTGAACCTTTGACCCAGAGGTCAAAGTGTTTCCAGAAAGAGAAAGAAGGATTATGATAAGATGAGGAGAGACCAAAGTCTTGCTCAGAAAAGCATATCTAATAAGAAAGTCGGAGACTTAGCAATAGACCCGCCAAGGCCTTGTTGTATGAAATGGATTAGGAAGACTGGAGTCAAGTCTTGACTTCCATGAGGCAAGTAATGCACCTGTTCTTGGCCCCCATTTTCTCATTGGTAATCTGAGCTAAATGAATTACAGATTTCTGTATTTCATACCTATAGTTCTGAAAATCCCCATTAGCTTTCCATGTCATACTTGTCTTTGTGTATGTGTGTACATTTGTGTGAGTGTGTGTGTATACACATGCGTATACTGGGACCAGGAGATGGAACCCAAAGGCTACTGAGCTATATATACCTCCAACTCCATGTTATCTTTCGTAGACACAGCATTCAAGATAGTTTACAGATATCGTTCCCAGAAATCCTCAGGTTGAAATGCCATCTCTGCTAATACAAAGAGCACTTGTTCAAGTGTGTCTGCAAGAGCACATACACTTCCACAGGCACAGGTGTGGGTGGCCCATGCCAGTCTTGCAGGGCCCTGCATGGCCCCACCTCATCCCATCTCAGAACGAAAACTGTGACACACTGTGCTTCCTGTAGGTCCACGCTGGCAGTCCTCAATGCATGGCGGACCTGCAGAACATCTGCAGCTCTGTGATTCTTCGTTGGCCCCACTCCCACAATGCTGCCTTTGCCTGCCTGGATCAGAGAAAGGTCACCAGCTCCATCTGGCCACTCTGCCCCCCTCTGTTCTCTCCCTCACTACTCCCGTCCCCCCTAAGGAGTTTCTGCCCATTTTGTCACTTCCACCTGTTCTGACAGGTTCCCCTGCCTGACCCCAAGATAGCCCTTGGGGACATTAATCATGTAACAGCCGGAGCCATGAAAGAAACAAGGGTTTGGCTGGATACTGTTACCATCTCTGTCACCTACTAATCATGTCCTATGACACGGAGGGGCTTAATCAGATGGCCAGCTCTGTCATTAATCATCCCGGGCTCACTCAAACTTCACAGAGAGATTAAAGTTTAGCTTTGCTGGCTCCCCACGCCTCCTCCCATCTCGGCCATCACTACAACAGATTCACCAGGGAAAGGGCTCAGGTTCCTTTCGCTTTGCCAACTGGCAGAGCACTCGAAGCGTCCAATGCCTACCAATACCACAGCATTCCGGAGAAGAAAGAAGGACAACTCTGCTTCCCTTCTCTCTTGCCCCCTTCTCCTTACCAATCCACACACGATTCAGATACGAAAACCAAAAGTGTGTTTCATGGGAAGGCCGGAATCTCAGACTGGCGACTGTGCTGGGGAGTCCAACAAGATTTTCAGACATGAACAATCTTTCTAATCACCTTAAAGGACTAGTCGTGCTTATCTATAGCAAAGAAAGTGGAATAAAAGTCATTTCTAAGTGAGTTATTACAATAAGGATTTGTGGAGCAACAGAAGTGGCTTCACCCGTGGCTTCCCACCTCTGAAGAGGCCAGTCCTGCCTGATCCTGTTGTCACCCTGAAATGATAGTTTCCAGCAGGTCAAAAATAGCCTGTATCCTTCACGAATTCTTTCCAGACCAAAATAAAAATGACAGAGAGGACCCTCCAAAAATACCTAGCGCACACGGGCCAGGAGCACTTCATCGCAGCAGATTCACACTTATCCCATTTGCAATTTTCTGAGCTTCAAAGGGGAAAAGCAAGTCGTGGCACAAGGCCCTCGGTGAAGGGCCTCTCTCCAGTCCTGGCTTCGTAGCTGCTGCAGTGCTGTTGACTTTCGCCGTGGCGTATGGTTATGGGAAACAAGGATAATATTTGCCCTCAGAGCCAGGAAAGAACAAATATTTTATCAACATCTAAATCATCTCTCCTCCGGCAGGGAGGAGGTGCAGAGTGCTCAGCAGCACACATGTAAGCTGAGAAGGGGCCGGAGAGGAGCTGTGTGGGGAATCTTCTACCTGTGTAAACTTGACCTACTATAATCATGCCTGCGACCATACCCGTCGTAAAGATCTTGCTCTGTGAAAACCCAAAATACCTGTCCTTCCAGCCGCCCCCACCCTTGGCACCGCCCTCCACATCCCGCCATGTCCCAGAATAACTACCAAAGTTCTACCACAGCTGTTTTAATTTTCCAAAGCGGAAGCCAGCCCTGGGACTTGGGAAGGTGGGGTATTTCTGTGGATATTTCTGGGGTGGGGGATGAGGGCTTGCCCTGTTGTTATGTTTGTTTCCATTCACGGATCCTCCACCACTAGCCCAAAAAATGACAGTAGGTGGAAACACTATCTTTCATTACACAAAGTATAAATAGTGTAATCTATCAGCGCCGTCAATCACAATGATTGATTACAGGCTGTCATAGAGAAGAGTGACATATTAGAAAAGTTTTGTTAACAATGCCTATTGCTAGTCAGCCTGCCACAGAGGCTGGTGATTAATGTGTTGTCAGCCTGTAATCCCACACCCTTGGCTAATGAGGCAGGAATTTATCATCTTTACAGAGTGGCAGATGTCAGGGAGAAGGGAATCCAAGTGCTGGAAACAATATACTTTTTCTTACTAGGCCTGACAAGTCTGACAGGCCGAAAAAAACCACAAAGCAGCTTTGTATAAGCACCAACTTAAAACGCGGAACTTTTCATTTGGCATCTTCGCTTTAAATAGTGCTGCAAACCAGCCTCGATCTGTTCGGAAGAGGAAAAAAAAAAAAAAGGACATGGAGAGGAGAGGAGAAGGCACACTGCTGAGCTCTGTGAACTCTGCACCTCGTTCTGACAGCCGGGGACCTTGAGAAAAGGTTACCATGGCGAGCAGACAGCTCTCCCTGCAAGCGGAGCCCGGAGCCCGCCACCGTAACTTTCCACATTTACCTGTGAACCGGTGACTGAGAGAAAACCTGGCACCACAGAGGTGGGACGGTGGGGAGGGGGTGGCGGTGGCTGGGGGACCGGGGCTTCCCTTGCAACCGCCTTGGGCTGGCTTTTACCTGGAGACACAATCCATTTCTAGCAACCTTACCCTTTCTGTGGCAGATGAGAAACAGTAGGAAGGGAGAGGGGCTTCTTACTGGGCTAAAAAGAAGAACTCAGGAGAAAGGGAAGGAATGCTTTTCGCCAAAGGTCAGGTCTTATTTTAAGCCACTTACACACTGATTGGTCACCTTCCACCATCTTTCTTCCCATCCAATTTTTCCATTTTGCACGAGGAACAAGGACTGAAATATCTCCAAGCCCAAGGCAACGGAAGCCCACAGAAGAAGCCACCCCGTGTAAGAAACGCTTGTCAACCTCTGTATCCCATCCTCTCAACTGTCCCTGCCCCTCTGCTCCACATTTCTACCAGCCGAGAAGACCCTCTGGGTCAATCTTGTATCTTCTAAGACACTATGTGACATTTCTGAATATTTCACCTTGACCGAGCCTGACCATTTTGTTCCAAACAACTCATAAGCACTACCCACCACGGGAGGCACAATCTTTTTCATAGAACATCAAAGAAATTTCCAACTGGAAGATTCAAATACTCCTCTTAGTGTGAATGTGTTCCGCCTAGACAGGGGAAAGTCAAAGGGGAAAAGCCGGCGTTAAGGAGGTCAAATCCTCTGGTTTGAAAACTTCTCTATACCAGCGCCCTGCCAAGGCCTAATGTGTTGCTTATTCTCATGTCAGCTTCCAATGAAGGGGGCAAATCCTAAGTGGTAACATTGTGACAGATGTAATCCTTTTTCAGACACATACCTCTGCTAATGTAGACAAATGCAATGCAAAAAGGGGGGGAGGGGGCACAGCAACCAGAGGAGAAACACTCTGCCTTCTGTCAACAGCACCCTCAGGCTAGAACACACAGCAAAGCATTAAGTAACGTAATCTCTAAAAGGCAGTGGCAGGCTCTGAGTCTGCACCAAGGTCTCAGGAGTGGGTGGGGACACCCCCATAGCAATGAGAGATGGGGTTAGCAGGCCAGGAACCCACAAGCTCAGAAAAAACTCAGGGCAACACCCAGGGCCTCCTGGGTCTTCCCCACATCCAAGGTGCTGAAGGTTACTGATCTGGGGCACGGTTCCCCTGGATGGCCCTAGGGTCAGAGGCTGGACAGTTGGGGGCCCTGGGCGGAAGTGCCCTCCCTTTCTACGGTTCTTTGGGGGATCTCAGTGCAAAGGCAAGCTGACCCTGATGCTAATCTGCCTGCTCTGAGTGAAGGGTGACGAGCATCGGCGCCAACTCCGCTCTGCCCAGGCCCCTTGGTGGCCCCAGATCTCCCTGAGTGATAAGCCGGGAGCCCGCAGTTGCCGACTAACCACTACTCTTATTCTGCACACCCTAATGGGCTCAAAAAGAGGGGACCCAAGAGCCTGCACCCAGAGCCTCAAGGTAGAAGCCAGGATGCTTTGGGGGGCTCCCCCCACACTCTTTACTCTGCTGCAAGGCGACAGAGACCCCATCTGGCCCTCTGGATGACGCCAACTCCTGCAAGCTGCCAACCCCTCCTCCCCTTCCCGGGTCTGGCTCATGCAGCTTCCATTAACTCCCTTGCCCAGCAATTTCCATCCATTTGACGACAGATTAGAAGTGGAATTCAAAAAGAAAGTCACTTGACCTCCCATAATGTGCTTCTCTTAATTACATTAAAGATTTTCAAATGTAGCCATACAGGGTTTGACAGGTAAGGTTTTAATCAACTTCAGGTGGCCACTCTAAAGTGCTTCCCCGGACTGGAGCCACAGCGTTGGCGTCACCTACCCTCCCAACGTGGTTCTAATTTAAATGGCTAATTTTGACACGAAAAACCAATGAGAGCCCATGGGGGCCCCACCGCTTTGGTGGGGGTGGCTCCTAAATGAGGATTAATGCACCAAACTGAAGCATAGTTGCACGTTTATTTTATGGAGGTTGGAGCAAGTAAATAACATTTATCCTTTGTATACGTCTGCATATAATTACAGCAAAAGTTTTCTTGTGTGTTAAATTATACAAACTCTTCAAAAGTGGGTGCCTAATGTCTTTTTGTAAAGCTGTGTTATTATTTTGGTCAAAAGTTGTTTACATTAAACAAATTCAATTTACCAAACTTTGACATGTTTGCACAACTGCATATAATTTATGCTGGAAGCCTGAAGCGTGACTTTCAAATGAACTTTCTTGGTTCTAACTTGGTGGGGTTGGGGTTTGGGCGCTAGGTGAGTACTTGGCTCAACCCAGGTTCTGCAGCCAACTTAATGGATTTGGTTTTCTACTCTCGTAGTCTTTTAACCATTAGGTAGATGAGAAGTGAGCATCTACTGTGGCCCAAGCACTACGTCGAGGCTATAACAATGTGCAAAAGAACACAGGGCCTCTGTCCTGAGAAGCTTAAAGATAATTTAAGGAAACAGGGAAGCAAAATAACACACGAAGACATGTGACACAGCAAAGGCAATAGGGGGAGAAGGGAGGTTATAAACTGCTTGGAGGATCCGGAGTATGGTGGGCCTGGGCTGGGAAAGAGGCAGTGTGAGTTTAGAACCACAGGCAGAGAAGGTCAAAGGTAAACAGGTTACTAGAAGGAAATTCACAGATTTTATACAGAAAAAAAAAATCATGGTGGGATGGACATGGCAGTGGGGAAGGACTCAAAAGCTGAGTGTGACAAGGGACACTGCTGACCGCACGGAACTGGAGCGTGTGGGGTAGGGCCGGGTCCCCCTGGACAGCACAGAGCATATCACAGGTCTTTAGCTTAGGAGCAAGGTCTGAAGTAGGAGAATGGCCTGATCATCTGCATTTTGCAAAGCTCTGATGAACGGAACAGAATACAGTGCAAGAGGTCCGAAGCCGACGGAGGTGGAGTTACCTACACTTTAAAAAATAAGTCCTCCTCCTGTGTGACATGGTTTGAACGAAGGAGGTGACGGTGACGATTACCTGGGAAATGGGAAGGGAAGAAAGCTGAGGATGTGTTGGAACCAAGTGGCCAACTGGAGCTTCTGGCTTGAGTGCCTAGCTGCAGGGTGGGAGCCCCTGTTGGCTGAGCACGCAAGGTCTCTGGGGAGGACCAGCTATGTATGTGAGGAACACCACAGCCTGTTGAGGTGTCTGAGATGTATTAAGATGTACTGAGAGATGTACAGGAAACTTGTGAAGAGCTCAAAGGATGCTTTCCTGAGCACACACGGGCATTAAGCGAAACTATGGATGAGCATGGGACCTCGAACAAGGAGAGGACGGACAAGGTTTTGCCCTCGTCTTTTATTGGCTGAAGAGATACAGATGGGTGTGAACCCAGCAGCCAAAGAATTGATTGGAGAGACAATGGTTCAAGAAGAAGGGGGCAGCCAGGCATGGTGGCACACACCTATAATCCCAGCTCTCTGGGAGGCTGGGGCAGAAAGATGGTGAGTTTGAGGCCTGCATGTGCAAATTAGTACATTAGCAAGACCCTGTCTCAAAATAAAACATAAAAAGGTAGAAAACATAGCTCAGTGGGAAGGCCCCAGGTTCAATTCCTGCTGTCACACACCAAAAATGAGAGGTCACCAAGAGAGTCTTAGTTACTTATATGTTTCTGGGACAAAACCCCAACACCTACAATGTAAGGGTGAAATTACTTATTTTAGCTTTCAGAAGGTCTCACGCTGTCCACTCCTAGGTGGCCAGCAATGGTGAAGGCACATGGCCAAGTTGGAGAAAATTCTTCACAGCATAGCAGACAGAAAGACAAGGGAGGGGAAGACGGACTTGCCAGGTGCTGTTCCATTAAGCTGCCCCTTTTAGGTCAAGCCCAAGTGTTCTAATACTTCTACCCAATACCCACCTCTTAACAGCACATGATTACACTGGTATTTCCCAATATCCCAAAACATGAGGCTTCTGGGGGACATTCCAGATCCAAACTATAACAAAGACTGTCTACTTCTGCCAAGAAATCAACTAAAATTAAAAGACACCTGCTGAGGAGCCTGTTTGATTTGATCATATGGAGATCACAGGAGAATCATGCCCATGAAGAAATAATGGGACCAAATCAATACTGACCCACACTTGGGTAAGTTATTAAATGAGCTAAAGGTAAAGAAATGGAGACCATGGAAAAGGCCAAATCTGTGGAAAAGTTTGACACTAAAGAGAGAAAAGGCTGAAAAGGGCTCTGGGTAGAGTAACTGGTTGATTGTTCAAATAAAAATAACCAAGAGTCCTTAAGAATCTGATAGAAAAGAATGCATTTCAGGGAGAGATGAATGACATGAGACAAAGAAAAAATGTTTGTCCCAGAAGAAGAAAACATCCGAAATACTCATTGCACCAGTGGTGGAGCTGGCTTCTGAGAAGGGAAAAATTTGATTGATGCTGCTGGGTAGCTCTGGAAGAGGAGATTTCCGTTGGGGTTGCAAGGACCATTTCTTCTATCAGCACATCCAAAAGTGCCCAGTGAGAATGGAGTCCTTGCCACTGATGGCACTAGGGTCACTGCATATCTTCCTTAGGCTTGACAACCATGCTCAGCATCTCAGAGGGATGGAAGAAGTAGCTCATACCCACACCCACACCCACACCCACTGGAGTCCAGGGCACGTATGCGCTCTGAGGAGTCCCACCTCCAACAAGAAGCTGGAATTTGTGACCTTTTGGGGAGGGTGGGCTACACAGCTAAGGTGAGTGATGACTGAGGGGTGTTTGATGAGGAGGTGGCATTTGGTCTGATCGGTACGGTCTCACATCATTTCTGTCCATTCATGAATATGTTGCTCACGGACCAGTCAGAATCTACAGTGTGCTCAGGTACTCTTGGCCTTGTAGGAGACAGGGAGGATGTGGAGAGCTTAACTGTTACTCTTAAATAATTCACAGTACATTTGGAGAAACATGCACACTGAAAACACGAATAATAACAGAAAAGTTAAGAGGAAAAAGGCCAATCAGAGGAAGCTTCTTGGAAGAGGCAGAATCTGAGCCATGTGGTAGGTTGGTAGGACAGGAAAAGTTACCTAGAAGAAGCCGGCCTATGTTGCTCCCACAACACAATTAATGTTTTATTTCTAATACTAAAAATATTTTGTTGAAGAAAAATAGAAAACACAGAAAAATATAAAGAAAAATAAAAGTCACCTGTAAATGCAATACCCAGAAATAAATATGATTAACTTTTAGCTAATCTTTTTCTTTTTTTAAAAAAAATTGTGTAGTAGAGGCAGATCCATATGCATCACACATATACTCAGAGAATGTGGACCTGTGCCTATTGGTATCTAGATAGCTTTGTGGTTTACTGTGGTTTACTCAAGATTGACAGTTGCTTTACATTGCATGCATGCATAATTAGAATCCTTCCATGACCCCAATGTCAGAGACAACTATCTAGTCAGGTTACGGGGTGAGTTCGGGTTAGTGCCCCAGTGACTCTCTGATGACAGATATGCCAACTGAGCACTTGAATCAGAGACCCATTACCAACAAATGCCTCCACCACCCCCAGGCTGCAAGCAAGCACTGCTCCTCCCTGGGCTCTGATGATGACAGTCCAAGCCTAGTCCTTCCCTAAGACTGAACTAAGCGGATACGGGGGCCATATTTACATTTAGTATAAATTTCTTCTCTAGAAACTTCTCTAGAACTTGTTCTTTTAGACTCTTCAGTAATTCTGCCTTCTACTGTGGGAGATGAGATTGCTCTTAAGATAAAAACTTAACAAACATGGCTTAGTATTTAGAAAAGACTTTCTCCCCAGGAGAGAAATACCCAGGGACACGGTACTAGCAGGAACTAGAAATCAATACAAATGGCTCAAATAAAGAACTGAAAGAAAATATGTAAAGGTCAGGGTCAGAAGAACCAAACAGGCATGTTGGAACACCTAGAGACTGGCAAAGGGAGGGGCACCGTCAGCACACCTAGCATGAAGGGCCTGGGGGGGGAGGGGGCAGTGTTAACAGAAACGCAGGGTCTGGACTCATGGAGGGAGAAGCATCTCTCCCTCTCCCAGGAGTCAGAGGTAACCAGCACCGACCAACAGCACAGAACCAACATATGATTTCGCTACCTCCTAGAAACAGGGTGACACAGGGCTTGACTCAAACCCAAGAAGGCCAGGCAGCCTTGGGCTGGACCAGACCACAGTGAGGTGGAACAATACTCAGGGAACATCATCCAAGCAGCAGAGCCAGGTGGTTCTTTACTGTGGTTCCTGAGCCGATGGCTCAGCACCCCCTGGAAGTCCAACAGAAATGCAAATTCTCAGGCCCCACCCCAGACCTGCTGACTCAGGCACACTGAAGGCTGAACCCAAAAACCTATTTCAACCAGCCTTGCAAGCTGGCAGATCCAAAGTAAAAGATCTGCTTTGTCAAGGGATCTGCTGAGCCACACCTGCACGGTGAGCCAGCCAGCCAGAGCCAGTGCTGGTCTCCCCCAACCCTTCCCCTATTAAGGACCATCCAGAACCTGGCAAACAGGCAGGGTTTTGTGGAAGATCAATGCCTGGAACAAGCTCTCTGAAGCTCTCGCCGCGTCCGAGCCTAAACGGCTGCTCTGGGACTCCAGGCAGGATATTTTAGAATGATGGAGCCTCTGTTACCAGCAGCCCCTGCCTCTGAGGACTCCCCTCACTCAGGCAGAAGAATGGACAAGCTGAGGACGCCGCTATCGCTAACACCACCGGGAGATGATGTACTTCTGCTAATGGCACCTTCTGTCGCTACCGAGTCACTGCTCCAGCTTCCTCCTGTCCTGCGGAGAGTCTGGCAGCCTCCAGAAGATGCAGGAGAGACCTGAGGACATTTGGAAGATGCACCGCACGGGAAGGTTGTTTTCAATTTGATTTACCTTCTGTCTCCTGCAAGGAACTGAGAGTTAGTACCATACTGCATCACGAGCCCAGCACACACTGAGAGCAAGCCTGGGGGAGGCTAAGTAACCCTTGCTGAGCCTAGGAAGGCTGGCCGCATGCATGCGTATTGCTGGCTCCTCCAACAACGCAATAACTGAGTACAGCAGGAGGGACTCATGATGGAAACGGGGAAAGAACATGGGGATATTTTATGGCCAGGGACCAACAGGGGTTCCCGTCCACTGCCTGAGGAACAAAATGCTGGTAAATTCGTTCTCTGTTTGCTCTTGATAGGCTTAGAGTGGAAGCAATGATCTGGAGGTTCAGGGAGGCATTAAGCTCTTAAGTAGACTGGGTGAAAATATTCAGGATATTTAGATTTCTCCTGCACAAGTGGGACGTATGCAACACAGGAAGACCTTTCATAATGCCAGCCATGTCCACCGCAAATCAGAAGATTTCATTTGGGCTCCTTAATTTCATTGCATATGCAGAGACCCTTTTTCCAAACAAGGGCACATTCACAGGTTTCAGGTAGATGTATTCTGGGGTGCAGTATTTAACCTGTTATAAGCGCTTATTGGTAAACTTGGCATCACTCTAGAAGTTTGGGACCCATCAGTGGAAGCAAAGGTGATAGGAATTCATTGAGGACTTTGAATTCTAATAGGAGGAGAAAGATGACAACATGAAGTGTAATAAAATATGAGGCATGATTTTAAAATACAGTGAATGCTTCAAGAAAAAGAAGTATTATGTTAAAAAAAAACTCATTGCCACTAATCCCCCTGAAAGTACTTCCCCGCTTGATTCAAACACACTATTCCATTGATCTTGACACAGGCTAGGGAAGGTCTGAGGGCTCTCTTTCCTAAGCAGCCTTAGTTGTGCTAATGTTACTGCTTTGACGCCCTGAATTAACTCAAAAGATGTATTTTTATGGCCATTTTGGATTTAGAAAAAAAGTCAGAGGCTACATGGTGCCCTTACATAGGATGGACAAGGACACACTGTCATGTTTTACACAACTGCCTTTCCGTTGGGTGGCACTCAGGACCAGCAGTCACTGATTTTTTGATACTACCTCATAAAGACACACAAGAAAAAAATCCAGATCTGCTTCATAAAAATAGCAAGAATGATGGGGAAAAGGTGTTTGATGCAACGAAAAGAATTGGGAGCCATTAATACCAATGTCTCTTTTGTAATAACAATCTTCTTTAAATATTCACCATATGTTTTGACCAATCCCTACAACTTAAATGTACTTTCTTCAAAAAAAAATTCTTAAGTATCCTGAAAAAGAAAAATTTAAAAAGATTTAAAAAGTGGGCCCATTACTGTTGCGGCCATAGTTGTGTCAGCATTTGCAGTACGAAGCACAGCAACTCCCGCAGCTTCACTGAAATAGCCACATTTGTCAAAGGACCAAAAAAATAAGGTAATTGGCCCAACTGATGACTGAAAGAAGAAAATTCTAGGCAGAGAAAACAGTTAGAGAAAAGGCCCTGGGGCATTTACCACGGCAGCTCACTTGCTGTGTTCTAGAAACCACAATGAAGCCAGTGTGGGATTCCACATGGACACAACCCACAAGCCCATTTTTATGACCCCAGCAAGGACCGGGCAGGAAAAAAGAAGGTAGATTCCCCTACTACTTTAAATAGAGTAAGCTAGTTACAGTGACAAGGTCCAAACAAAGAAAATCAAAGGGCATATTGAGGAACCAGGCTAGAAAGAGTAGAAATCCATCACTAAGACACTTGCTCATGGGAGATCGTAGCTATGGGAGGCAGGGAAAGGGCTGATGGTGCAAACTGTAGTCCTGCATGGATGTCGCCAGGACCACAAGCCTGCAGGATGGGAGTAAGACAAGAAATACTACTACTTCTCCCTCATTGTCCAAACCCAACCAGAATCCAGAGCCCCGTGGAGCCTGGACAGTTCTGAGTTCAGGCCAGCATGAACCTGCCAGGATACAGACAGGATAAAGAAGTAAACAACACAGACCTGGGTGGTGACCAGGAAATGACAACACAGCAGGGCTCTTCCTGGAGGGTCAGCAGAGTGAAGGAGGGCTGTGGTCCTTGTCCCCAAAGGGCTTGCACGCTGATGGTGGACAGACATTACACAACACACACACACATACAGAGGCAGGTCCTGGAAGGAATTCCACCCACACTTGGAAGAAGGAAACAGTAGCTATTTTAACCTAAGGGCTCATACCAGTCTGCATGTTGTGGAAGCCATGGAAATTCTCAAAGAAAACAACTGTTATGATATTGAACGAATCTCATATGTTTGTGTGGAATTAAGAAACTACACTAATGAGAGAATTACATTGAGTGCAAATTATTGTTCAATAAACCTGACTGTAATAAGTAGTTCTTTACTTTTCTCCTTCATACTGTCTTGATAAGAAACCCACTCAAAGAAAATGAAAACCACTATGGATGGTGACACCCCAGTTAGGTAAAAACTTGTGGAGGGAAGAACATCAATTGTCAAACACAGAAGATTTTAACAACAGTTAAATCTGTTAAAATGAGCTTTTAATGTATAATATTTTTGCATTAAAAACAGCTTCTAAAATACATTACTAGATGTGGGAATGCTAATTCCCTTAAAAGTTTCTGCATGCTTCTTCATAAAGCCTATGCCACTTATCTCAAGGACCTGTATTAATTTTTATGTTGGCACCAGGCCATGTACAACTCTGAGTAGGAATGTAATACGTAACTTCTGGAAGAATGATGTGACCTACATTGTCAAAAAAGAAACAATAATGAGCAATAGCACAATGCATAACATAAAATAATATGTAATCTATATTAAATTCATCTGTTCTCTTGCAGCAGACTAAAAAAGTAATGTATCACTGGACTAGTCACTCTCCTCCCACCAGGAGGCTTCCACAACTTACAGGAGAAGCGGCTTATGTTAGCTCAGTTTCAGAGGTCTCAGCCCACGCACGGGTGGCTGGCTCCAAGGCAAAACAAACCAAAACACCACAGCGATGGCAGAAGGGGATGGTACAAAGGCCTGTGGCGGAGGAAAGCTATTCACGACATGCCAGCCAGGAAGCCAAGAGAGAAGAGAGGAGCCAGGGACAAGAATCCACCATTCCAGGTCACATCCCCATGGCCTGTTCCTCCAACCAGACTCCATCACCTAGCCACTCCTGAAATCACCAATGGACTAATCTATTGATGAATATCATGCCCCTACGATCCAGTAACCTTCCAAATACATGAGACTCTTAAGGGACAGATGTAAGCCGTAGTAATAATCCCATGTGAACTGCATAAATGCACATCTTTTACCCCCATATAGAAATGATATTCCAGTAAGAAATATATTAAAATCAATGCTGTTTCTAAATGGGTGTTATGTTTATGTTTTCTTTGGTACATATTTTATAATTTATCTGCAAAGCACACTCATTTACTTAGAAAAAGAGGCACCTATTTTACAAGAGGAGAGAAAGATGTAGCCCATCTTTCATCTTACAAGCAAAGCTCATCAAAGACTTAGGAGTTCTTTCACAAAACATGAGTGGAGACTCCTGGGGTCCAAATCCTAAGGTGTCTCTTCTGGAAAGTTCTGCTCACCTGAAACTCATATTTACCATATTCCAACTATGTACCAGGCAGAACAAAAGCTCTTTGGGCGTTTTGGGAGTGGTGGGGCTGGGACAAGTGGAGACTGAAGTCACTGACTCCTCTACAAAAGAAGGGACCTCACAAGGTGCTACCAACACTGATGTTGCCAACGAGAGGATGGGAAGGTTAAAGACATTCTCAGACCAGGCACCGGCTGGACTGAAAGCACTGGGTGATGCTACACAGCACTGCACACCCTGTCTCTGACACTGGGGCACTCATGGAGCTAGGGTGATCATCTGGAGCTTGCCATTATCCTGGGAGGAGACAGCACATGACCACAGCATCAGGGACAGGCACCAGATGAGGTCTCCGAATATGGCATGATATGAATGATACAGGGATTAGGGGAAGACAGTTTTTAAACAGGAAAGAGAGAGAGAAAGGGAATAGAAGAAGGAGGAAGAAGACAGAGAAGAAGAGAAGGTGGTGGGCAAGGTAGGAATTCACAGGAGGGGTATGGGAATAGCTTAGGCAAGTTTCTTGTCCTTTTTAAGAATCAATGAAACATCATCTTTCAGGCTCGAAGAGGGGCTATGGTGAAGGAGCAGGAGATGAAGGGCTGGAGCTGATGCGAATTTAGAGGGATAGTTGCTGGTAGTGATGTAACGCAAGCCGAGAGGAGTAGATCTTGGTTTTGGCTTTAACAAAAATCCCAGAACTTCAGTTCAAGGTGTTCCCAAGGTCTTCCTAACACTGGTTGTAGAATGCTTGTAGACTAAAATATCTAACAGCTCCACTGTCAGGAGAAACCTAATTTTTGCTTATATCCTAACAATTTAATACTCATTTGATAAAAATAATATGCATAAGTTTAAAAAAAACCTTTTTATTTCATGTTTTCATGGATCTCATTCACTTTCCATGGGGATGTGCCATCTGTCAGGTCCCGCACCAACAACTTCCTAAACCTTGCAGTCATTTGTACAAAACGCTGACATCTGTATGTGTTTTTCTGCATTGATTTCATACTATACTTGTTCTTTTTTTTAATCATAGTGGCTACCACAAAAAAAAAAAAAGCAAAGATGTGAAACTATGGAAAGAAACAGCCAGATCTAATGCTGGAACGGTGGACTAACTAAGCTGGTACTTCACAGGGGTGTCTGCAAATGTTGCTTTGTGCAGTGCTGCTTGCAAACATTTTAAAATCTCCTCTAGTTCCCCCTGAATGTGTGCTGCCATGTTCTGGGAGCCACATTCTAGAAGCTTTGGGGCACACAGTTTGGAAAAATGGGGTTTGGAGGGAGAAAGAGAGAGAATACACACAGAGGAGAGGGGAGAGGAGAGGAGGGGAGGGGAGGGGATGGATACTGAGGAGGCTCTGAAAACTCAGTGTCCAGGTCATCTTCTGGTGGTTCTCCAAGTGCTCAGCCCTCATCTCACTAATTTAGATTTGCAATTAGGTCCTAAGAGCTAGAAAGCTAAGTGGATCCCACCCTGCATAGCTTCTATTACTCAAAGGCCATTGGGGGATGACTAGCTCTTACCTCCCCCGTTTACCTGCAGGGTGTGAATGTCCTCAACTAATCTGCCCCATGACTCATTAACCAAGAGAAATCATTCAAGGGAACACAGGCTAAACATTGACCAAGGTCACTGTTTAACCTTCAGGGGAAAGTGACTCCTAGTTGCCTGCATACAGCCAAATTGTGTCATGGGCCCCGGAAATGGCAACATCCCGTTCCTGAAATATGTCCTAGGGTTCCATGAATCAGGGTAGTAAACGGGCCAACAAAGTGTCAGGAGCCAGTGAATAGGGGTTTAGGGAGACAAAGAGAGCTCATGGCAGAGGGGCAGCATCAAGAAGGTAACTGCTGGCCGGGGTAAGGCTGAGTACCCCTGAGTACCCACACAGGCTGACCAGGAGCGGGCCACCCAATGTTAGAGGTGCTGAAGCTCTACCCCGCTCTGACCTCAGTTTCTCCAGGACACCCCACCTGCTCTCTGATCTTCTGATTAAAAGCATGTAGGAGACCTGGACAAAGTGCAGAGATGAAGGCAAAGGGAAGGGAGCTGAACTTTACGGAGAAGGTTGACTGAGCCCATGCTCAACTCAAAATAGAAGTTTATGCATAATTTACCATTTATACAAAGACTGGACACACACACACACACACACACACACACACACACACACACACACACACACGAATGTTTGTATTTCTTCCTGGGGAACAGTTTGAGACAGGCCTCAGAGAGGATTTCCTAGACATTAAAATGAAGGAGACTGACATCTATTAAGTACTTTACAACCCTGAGAGCACACATTATTTTATAGTTGAGGAAGTGAAGTTACAAAGTTTACCAATTTGTTCAAGTCACATTACAAATTTGAACTCTAGCTTGCTCCAACTACCCACCTACCTCATCTCCCCATCTCCAGAATAAAATTTACCATAGACTCTGAGGAGTCTTGGGGTTTTAAACCAGATGTTCCTAAGAAGGAAGGAATTCCTACTTTGCAGCATATACTCAACATTGTATAGGTTACATCTTTCCTGACTTCGTAACTCCTAAAATATCAAAGTACAAAACAATTCAAAAGTTAAAAAAAGAGCAGATGTCTCTGTGCTGCCTACTATTAAATAAATGTTAATACTTTAACTAAGGTGCTTCAAAAATATCCTCTTTCTGCAAAAACATTTCAAATATACCCAAGTCTCCTGCCTCATTCCATCTACCCATTTTCCTTCTCAGAATTAACCACTAGTGTGGGCTTAGAACAAAACACCTCATGTTTGCTTGAATACTGTTACCTCATTACCACATACCCAAAGACAATACCTACCACTATGTGTAATATTGTACATATTTCTTTACTTAAATGGTACACATTCCTGCGACTGGTTGGAACTCAATATCACGTGTTCAGATTGAGAGCTCATGTATTTATTTCAACTATTGCATGAAGAAATCACATTCAGTTTCCTGATGTTTCTAACGAAGGCCTTTGGACATGTGGATTGGTAACCTAGAGCTGCTATAACAAGCCAGATAAAGCAAACAACAAAAATGAGTACAGTGTCTTATAGTCCTAGAGGCTGGAAGTCTGAAATGGAGGTGTAGACAGGGCCAGACTCTCTGAAGATTCCAGGGGAAGCCACGGCCTGGCTCCTTTCAACCTCTGATGACCTTGGGCCTTTCCTTGAAGGTTGTATCAGAACAACTCCAATCTCTACTCCACTTCCAAGGAGCCTTCTTTACTCGATACATACCTTCCTTGTTTTCTGTTTTCTTTTAAAGACTCAGTGAATTAGATTTAGAGCTTAATCCTAGCCCAAGATGATTTTATCTCAATTCCTTAACTCAATTACATCTGAAAAGACCCTTAACCTTAGGGAGGGTGGGCTCTGATGCTAAGTGGACATGACTGGGATGCAAGGCAGTATCTAACACACTATGAACTCTCCTAAGGTCTTGCTATTATCCACATGTGCTTGTTCACTATCTTAGATGGGTGTCATCTCTCAATGACAGGTGACACTGACTATGGATACCTAATGGAAGACCAGTTGCCAGGTCACAGTTTTTCCCGTAATGTGTAAACACTTCTCCCTCTGTACATCCCTGCCAAAGCCTGCTACTGTTCCTGGTGACTTTTTCCACGTTGGTATGTATGACATGGTATTTCCGTTACTGCTTTATTTTGTCTTTATCCGGGAATTGGCGAGGTTAAGTCCTTACTATTATTTATTTGGAGAGAAAACTCTTAGCTGTGCCCTGATGGTGATGGCAAGTATTTGGAGTAAGAGGCCACAGAGGTCTTTCTTAGCTCTAAGAGGTTTGTGGTATTGAGTTCTATTTCATTTTTAAGGACAAGTTCCATGTGTCAGAGGAGACAGAAGAGAACACATGAAAATACTGACCTTCAAGTAACTGACAATACTGTGGTTAAAAAAGGCCTTCACACACAGATCCCTGCACAGCAAATTACAAGGATAAATGCCAAAGAAATAATATAGACCACACCTAGACTATAATCTGCTTGAGGGCAAGAATTAGGTTTTATTCCCACTATATTTCCAACATTCATGCCTCAGCAAAGGCTCACTAAATGAACAGTAGTATAGTTGTTCGAATCCTTCCACTCCAACAACTGATTGGAACTCGTGATAGTGGGCTCCGTGTCACGGATGGGGTGTGAAGCTGGGCATTACTTGACTAGAAGGACAGGGGTGGACAGGATATAGGACCATTGTAATGGCTCAGAACTTTGGAACATCTCTGACATGAAATATGACCCTGTGGGGTACATGCCAACGAAATCCCCTCAGAGGTGGAAGAGTAACAGTCTACACGTCTTTTAGGCCTTGGCTGCATACTAGGTAGGTAAATAATGAGTACACGACATGAAAAATTTTACTGAATCCTGACAAGAACCTAAAGAAGGAGTGCTATTAGCATCACTACTGGGAGGTTCAGAGACTAGTATTTGTGGATTACAATGGGTCCCCACCCAACAAGTATAAGTGAATGGATTTAAGTACAGATTTCTCTCTCCCAGCCAACTTTTCCCCTTCCAAAAAAATTAGTTGTAGTAAGACGCACATATATAAAATTTGCCACTGTTATCATTTTAAACTCTACAATTCAGTAATGCTACATATATTTACATTCTTGTACAATCAATCTCCAGGACTCTTTTCCTCTTCTAACACTCAATCTATGAAACTATTTCCTGTTTCTGTCTCTCTCCAGACCCTGGTACAATCACTATACCGTTTTCTATCTCTATGAATTTGACTTTTCTAGGTATCTTATAAAAGTACAATCACGTAGTATTTATCATTCTGTGACTCTTTTTGCACTTGCGTGTCCTCAAGTTTCATCCATGCTGTAGCATGTGCCAGAAGTTCCTCTCCCTTAAGGCTGAATAACATTCCACGGTGCATACATAAAACATATTTTATCTTCTCATCTGTCCACAGACACTTGGTTGCTTCTACCCTTTGGCTATTATGTAACAGTGCTCGGGACTTTGTTTTCAAGTCTGGGTAAATGTCCAGAAGAAGAAATGGTGGATCACATAGTAATTCCATTTTTTAGTTTATTGAGGAACTGCTATCCTGCTTCCCATAGCACTGACATTCCCACCAACGATGCACAAAGGCTTCAATTTCCCCACATCCTCTTAACCTCTCTTTTTACTGCTGCCCGTGAGCCATGCCACAATGAAACAGGCTACTAAGTAAACCATACATTCCCAAACCAACCTATCCAAAGTGCAGCTGGCTTCGTTTCAGCTGTCCACCAACCCAAGCAAGATGGAGCTAATGTTTAAGAAAACAAACCCACCCTCTAACTCAAGAAGGCTTGCCAGGCCACCATGCCTGTGTCCCCATGGCTTGGCAGGGCCACCTGGCATCCTGAGATATTCCATTTCCCAGTAAGCAGAAGAGCTTCAGGGAATCCTGTGCTCTGCTCCCCCCACCACCCCCCAGGTATCTCATGACCTCCCTCTTTCCCCAGCAGTCAGTTTAGATTCTGTCACCAACACTGTCACTGACTACACTGAAAAGCTGTGTCAATTGCTTCTTTGTCTGGAAAGAAAAAGGACATTTATCATTTGCTGTTCTAAATCTGAAAACATCATAACCAACCCGTGGGCGTGGGCTCACATTACACACTGTAATTTCAGTTAGTGAGTTAATAGGAAAGATGCATTAACATTCTGTTTGTGGTTTAAAATACATATTTACACAGTTTGACTTTTCATATCCCCAAACTTATAATTTATCCATCATTATGCTCCCTATTCTCTACTCTTAAACATTAACTACGCTCATTTAGGTGATGAAAGATGGAGAGGCAAGCTGTGGTGGTTCCATGCGGGTAGAAAGCTGATCGGCTCCAAGCAGAGTGGTAGGTAGACTCTTGCCCAGCGGTCGGGGAAGGAAAAGGCTCTGGCCGAAGTCTCAGAGTTAATGGGTTCATGCAGAGCTGTTGCCTCCAAACATAACACACAAGAGTGACCGGGTTGGAGATTTTTGTCAACTCTGCCATTTTGTGTTTGGGACCAGCCAAGGCCATGACTCCGTGCACGGCAACAGCTCTGGTTTCCACAGGGCTGCTGAGGACCTTAGGACTCTGAGAAACTTCCTACCTGCCTCTTCCTCCTTATTTTATTATAAAATGTCCTCATTTTGACCAATACTTTCAACTCCTCCAGCTCATTCTTAAATCGCATCGTCTTTCCTTGTACTCGTTCCATGGACAAGCAAGCAGAGAGGAGAAGTGTGTACAGCAGAAAGAACACAAGCTTTGGAATCAAACAGACCTGGTTTCAGATCCTGTTCTGTCAAAGACCAGCTCTAGGACTGTTAGTGAGTTACTGAAATTCTAAATCTTGTTGATTTGATCTGTAGCAGAATGTGGATGAGGGCGATCTCAAGAACAATGGCCGATGCTAGAGGCACACATCCTAAGTACCAGCACACAGGTCTCTCATGCTGCATCTTGTATTAAGAATGGCCAAGAGAGTGTCCTTCACCTCCAGCCTCTGTGTCCTGCTCAAAGGCTTCCAGGGAGAAAGAACTGAGAAAATATTTGGCATATGCTTGAATTAATCACGACAGCAGAAGAATGGCCATATTCCATTGACGAGAAGAATGAGAAAGAGTTTTCTCCAGAAACAACGTCAAAGGCAGAGGAAGTACCCTACCAAAGTCACAGAATTAACAAGGAGTTTCATAAAAAGCAAGTATTTATTTTATCTCAGGGCATGAAAAGAAAAAAGGGAATCTTGAAGCTTGAGTAAAGGAGTAAATTAATATGAAAGAAGAATTACTTTACTGGCCTTGTAAACCTACTGACTTGTAAAGTTGAAATGACCGATATACTCCAAAAATATTTAAGTAAATGGACCAATAGCAGAAGGGGAATTGCAAAGGGTTAAGATGCGATATGTCTATGGACCAATTCTCTTCAACTTGAATATAATTATTACATATCACAAACTTATATTAATAAAAATCAGAATGGTGGAGAAAATGAACAGTTGACTATCCATTTATAAAACAAATAATTGAGAGGCCCGCTGAGTGCTTTCAAGGACCTTGCTTTCAGCCTGGATTCCCACCCAGATATCCGGTGTCAGCTTCTACTTCACGTTACTTTCCCCTGTGGCTTCCTGCTTTTTAAATCCCTAGCCCTAAGTCTCAAGATATATTTCTTTCACAAAGCAGACAAATTTTAACAGAACCCCCTGTGGATCAGAAGAACAAAGATTGGCAGAAAGGGAAGTTATTTTGGGGAGGGAGCATTCCTCCCTTAGGTCCTACACCAGCTACTTCTGGTAGAGAGACAAACAAGGAAGGAACAGAATGGACTGGCCTGTCCTCCCTGCTGTGATCTCAGAGTCACCCAGTCTCTGCTAGAATGCAGCAGGGATGGATCACTTTCATTTCTACCAGCCTTAGGTGCCACCATTAGTCAGTTCTTACATTTTGAGAGCTCTTGCTCTGTTTTCAAGCATTGGAGAAATCCACGTGTGTGTCACTGAGCAATGGTATAATAATCACCGGCTTCTCTTTCTTTTCTTTTTGAGCCCCTACATCTCCAGTCCACTGATAAGGTTCTGTTTCTTGTTCACCTACTGGAACCCCCATACTCTCTTCCATGTAAAGTTCTTCAGATACTGAACCCTGTTTGTCTGGTGTTGCCCTAATTCCTTTGTTCTCTGGGCTCAAAGTCTGAACCTCTAACTTTGATGATCTGGGTTTGAGAGATTCCAAGTCCACTACCAAGACGACCCAATGTGACTGACCTTGCAGGCCAGACAGATGGGAAGTTTCATCGCCCTTGAGACAGTCGCCAGCAGAGGGTATGGGATATAAAAGCTTAGCTTAGTCATAAGCTACCAAGAACTCAAAGGCATAAAATGAGTATGAGAACCTCCAAAACTGTAGAGATAAAACAGTTCCCACTCAAATTCATACAGTATCTCCAAGTCAGAGCAAAGAAATGAAAAAACCAGGCCAACAGCCCTACTCCTACACTTGTAACACCACAGCCAACACTGTTGCTTTCCACTGGTCCCCTGAAGGAAACAACACATATCTGTCCCTTAAGAGCTCCCCTTCCTTCTCCATAGCACCCCTATGTAATCTCTCCACCTGATGCTGGGGTGCACTGGCATGCTACCCACCTCAGGCAGATCTGAATGTCTGCCAACGCCAGAGATGATTTACAGGGCTGAGAAGAGGATTTTCCAAGAAAACACTCCATATAAATGGCCTTTGATATATCTCCCTGGTGATTTATTTTGTCTCAGACAAGCCAAGGAACGTCTCTCCCCACCTCTTCAGAGCCTCCGGTCCCTGGCCTCAAAGTTCAGCAAGTTTCTGGCCAGGGAATGTTCTTCCTCTCCGCCCACTCAGCCTTTTTTTCCTGTGGTTTGCAATCTCATTTGCTAAATATACTAAGATGGCCTGTACACAGCGGTCTGCTGTTCCAGAATGTGCCTGGCTTCCCTTGGCTGGGAACGTCACTCATAAATCACCGTGCTGGCAGCTGCCACCCATTTATATCCATGACCCAGGGCTGGGAGCTCAAGTTCTCCCAGCAACGCTTTTCCATTCAGGCCCCTCCATGACAGGAGAACCACTGCCTCTTGTCACAAGCACACAAGTACTTAACCGTGTGGTAGGCATGGAGAAGGGACGCAAATGCTTTAAACACATTAAAGGAGTAATTTTAAACTTGAACACTTATTCATGAGTGTCGAGTGACAATGGCAGGGCTAAACTATAACACTCTGAACACGAGCAACACCGGTGACTAGGAAGAGGCCATTTGAGGGGACAAAGTCAGAGATGGTCAAAGAAAAAAACAGAGAAACTCCCCCAGCCTTGCAAATAGCCGTGACTTTCACCAGCTCCACTGACACGGCCACTCCCAAGAAGCCCTTGAAAGATTTCCTGACAGGCAAGGAAGGAGGATGGGAGAGGTAAAAATGAAGAGGTTAATAAGGAGAGATCTCCTTTGCAAAGGGAACTCCTGGTAATCTCACCCCACTGGGCAGGCCCCTCATGCAGCAAAGCACTCTCAACTCACAGTTGGGCTTTCCAGAGTGAACACAGTGAGCCTAGGATTATAAGGAAATCAGAATATGCACTTATCTGCCACTCTAAGAAAATCTGGGTTCATACTGCCTATAATCTTGAGGAGGCTTTAAAAAAACAAAAAGAAGACGACAAACGTGAGCCATGTGGGTAGAAAGAAAGAGATAGAAGGAGAGAGAGAAGCCTGACTGGCCCTCAAAGATGAAAAAGCTGCCTAAGGCAGACTTTTGTTTTGTTTTGTTTTGTTTTTAGACACACTTTTGCCCGCCAGGAAGGCTATACTGAAGCGAAATCCCTCACCAGGAAGAGGATGGGGACGTAAGAGTCAGGACTACTAGGTGAGAGGCAGGGGTTTGGCCTACATGGAAATGAACACCTGGAGCCCCTCTTTCCTTTGCAGACAAGAGGGTTTTCCACACAGAATGGTCCTCCTTTAATTATCCCCAGACCGCATCTCACAGTATTCCTCCACATAAGGACCAGAGACAGAACAGAGAGCCACTCTCCCGGGACACAGGGTGGAGGCAGGGCTTAGAGAGTGCAAAACTTCGTCATCTCTTTACGGTAGAAGTCTTAGGGCAGGAAAGCGAACCCGGCATCTACCCCAGCCCTGGCCAGGCTATTCTTCAGGAGTAGGTGGGGCAAGCAGACTTGATCTTGGCTAGCAAAAGAGGCTTTCTCTTCCCAGCTGCTCCAGGGAAACACAGCGCAAGATTGCATTACCAATTTCTGTTGGCCTAACACAATGAAAACCCATATCTAATTTGCTGTCCACTATCCCCCAGGTCCGCTTCAGCATTTACTGCTTTCCAAATATCTTCCTCCCATTGAATATCTGTGTTTCAGATTATTTGTCCCCAGCTGTATTAGGATGCATTTATTGCAGCTGAATCTCAACTAGTGATTTCCTGTCCATATGCCTGACAGCTCCAGGTCCCTTTATGTCACGTCTCTGTCATTGGTGGGGTTTGTAACACCTCTCCATTTAGGGTAATATACAGATTTAATGAGCATATTCTTTACAACCTTTCCAACATTATTAACAGAAATGCAGAACACAACCGAAACAACAATCCCGGTGGCACCTTGTAGCCTCTGAATCATGTCACGTGTTTCTCTCCAAGGCCACGACAAAGTGGCCCATTCAGCACACTGGAAGTGCTTTGCTGAATGCCTTTCATCATGGAATAGGCAAAAGGACCACTGGTCCAGTGTTAATAGAAATGACATTGAGCCAAGACTAGAGGAGCCAAGACCTCCTATTAATA
Organism: Ctenodactylus gundi; assembly: GCA_004027205.1. Taxonomy (NCBI): domain Eukaryota; kingdom Metazoa; phylum Chordata; class Mammalia; order Rodentia; family Ctenodactylidae; genus Ctenodactylus; species Ctenodactylus gundi. Next base: position 304,931 of record PVKB01001335.1, read on the forward strand.
AGCTATCTGAGTTTGAGTAGTCAGCCATGCCTGTACTCGGTAGTAAATATGTCTGGTGCTGATCCTCATAAAAGATTAAAGAAAGATATTAATAATTCTGAAAATGATAATCCTAAAAATAACTGCCTTTTACTAAGATGCTACTATGTACCAGATACTTTACGTATACTATTTCTCCTAGACCATAAACCTATGAGGTTCAGAGTTATTGTTTATATTTTACTGATCAAAAAAAAGTGAACTGAAAGAGTTTCAAGGTGCTTGCCATAGACCATTTGAAAAGAGGGTTAAAAACTATGATATGACATGATTCCCTTCTGATATTCTTATTGAGCTAGAGCCCTCTGGATACTCAATGGTATCATCTATGGGACAGGCGTCTCCTGCACCATTCCTCCCCTGTCCCTAGCTGCTTGCCCACATGGTCTTCCTCAGTTTGTGAACACTGCTTGAGAGCCGACCACACCCATGTCCTCTGCTGTATGAGGGATTTGAGGTGCCAGAGTGGCTCACCACTAAATCTCACCTTTCTCAAGGTATACAAGTAAGTAGGCATCCCTAGGAAGAATTTGCAATCAAGCGAGTTTGAAAAACGCAAGGTTAAAACAAGGTTCAACCAGCTTCTTCTTTGCAAGACTCTTTAGAATGTAAAATTTCCCAACATATGAGAGGTAATCAAAAAATGTGGTTAACATTTAAATTTTTAAATTTTCCATCACAATAAAAGATGGCCACTAATCTCTCCAAATACTCCATTTTTCTTTGGACTCAGTATGGCATCATTCTCGCCCATCATTCTGAAGCAGTTCTGCACGTTCTCGTTGGTGAATTACCTTAGTTACACTGTAATAGCTGCCTCGATATCCTGAGGTAATTCTAAGCACTTACTTTTTACAGTCATTTTGGCATTGGGATAAAGTCAGAAGACACAAAGTGTCAGACCCAATGAATAGGTGGTTGAGGGCACAAAGGTAAAATGCATTTATTTATGAGGCTTTTGTTGGGTACCACTTGTTAACGCTGTTCACTAAATTTTTGATCATGTATGACACAGCCACTCATGAAAGAGAACTTCTAGAATGCTCCAAAAACGTCATGCATGGTGGGTGAGGAGTATTCTAAGTGAAGGAGGGTATATCGAGGGAATTAATAACAAATTATCTTATTTATAATGACTTTTTGAATTTAAATTTACACCATGCCTTTCTAACAACCCTTGGGCATTAGATGGTTCCTGAAAAGGGACAGGGCATGCAGCACTCCACACCTTGCTTTACTGTAGGAACCTTATGAGCACAGCACCTCTGTAAGAAAACACTCCCCAATCCGACGTTAGGTAACGCTGAAGTGGCAGTCCTACAGAAGACAGGTGTCTCCCACAGCACCCACTCTCCAGAAGGCTCGTGCCTACCTCAGGATTCCTAAAGCAAGGACCATCCAGAGAAAGCCTTGGGATCATGAACGGTGTTACTCAGCCTTGTGAGGTCACGTCCCACGGTTATGGCCTCCATTGTAAGTTCAGAAAGTCAGAGAAGATACTTGATCCATTTTCCCTGACCCTCAGACTTGTTTCTTTTTCCTCTCCACTTCTCATTTTCTTGCTCTGATGTTAAAATGGTCCCTTGCAATGTTTTGGTTCCACGTGTTGGAGGCACCGTGCACATATTTTGCTTCTTGCTCCTAAAATTAAATGCTTTTAACATTTATATTATAAATTAGATTATATTATCATCCAGGTATGATGAACAGATTGAGAAAGGATCACCACTGAGAAGCGGCGAGTCACTGTCCCCAAGAGAAAGGGGACATGCCACGCTATTCAGGGCCACCAAAGAAAGTGCCAGGCAGATACTGAGGCAGCAAGGGAGAGGAAACAGGGCAAAGCCCTGACTGTGACTTCTGCTGCAAGGAGGGGGCGAGGCAAGGTGGGCTCTGGGGTGTATGGCTCTCCCACACTGTCTAGTTCTGCATCCTGGGATGACAAGTACAGGAGAATATGCCTCCTGAAGTACAAGAATCCGAGTATGAACTCTGGAATGGTTAGTGTGCATATGAAAGTTTCAATCCTGGGCAAGTTGCTTGTAATTTCAAAGAATTGGTTAGCTCTGGGAAGAATAGACTTTTCCCTGGTCAACAAAGCCCCAGATGCTAGAGTATCAAAGCTATAGAAAATAAGAAAATACAGTCAATCTACTCAAGCCCACATTGCCACACGCCCACTCAGTTTTTGCCTCTGAGTACAGCATAGGCCTCTAAGGCCTCTGCCGCATTCCACCCTCCAATCTCCCAGTGTTTCCTGCAACTTGAGTTGCCTACAGCTCTCCAGCACCACAAATAATACTTTAATGAAAATCCTCATACACACCTCCTTATGGAGCTATGTAAGGATTTCATTGGGCTATATGTCTTAGAGCGGAACTGCTGGGTCAGAGGGTATGAGTTTATTAATTCAACTCAATAAAGCCAGCCTGCCAGCCAGATTTGCTGCACTCCTAGCAGTGAGGCATGAAGGTGCCTACAGCCCCATACCATCTGCCATGATCTGCTTTCTTAATTGTCCTAGTCCAAAAGGTACAAAGTGGGCATTATTCTTCTACTAGTTTACATTTCTCTGATCTCTAATAAGTTTGATCTTATGTAACTACCCAATATATGTTTGCTAAGCCAATTCTCAGAAGCAATAAACACCTAATGGAAAAATGTTCAAGATGGTTGTTTGTTTGTTGTTTGTTTCTGAGTCTCAAGTACAAAAGCTGCCGAGCCCTTGCTCCCTGAGGTTCAAGGGGAAATGCTCTCACTGAAACAGTATGACCCTTTGTTTCTTACTTTGATGGCTGAGACGAAAGACCAGTGCAACCATGTACAGCCAAACAGTGTGTTCCACGTTAGACAGTGTGCTCCAAAGTGACAGGCTGGAAAACCTGGGCTAAAGAAAGGCCCCACTTTACATGTCTCCTAGGTCCTTAGTCGCTGCAGGCTAAAGGATATGGACTGGGAAATGGAAAGACCTATCCCATTTACATGCTACCTGGTTCTAGAATGTAAGGCCACTGAAATCTTTAATATGAAATATGGTCTAGTAAGTGTGAGCTGATTGAAACAGAAATCTAAACTCAGCCCAGTGGTGCAGGTCTATAAGCTCAACCGTCTGGGAGGCTGAGACAGGACGATTGCAAGTTTAAGCTCAACCTGGGAAACTCAGTGTCTTAGCGAGACTCCATCTCAAAAAAAAACCTGTCCTTTCTTTTCAAACTATAGCAAGTTATGATTTTTATATATAAATATTATATAATGTATAAAATATTAAAAGTTAACTATGTAAGGTATTATTTCTGGAACCATTTTTGTTATATCCACTATGATTATAAACTGTGTCTCAACCTGTGTTATTTATTTTAGGTGCTTAAAAATAAAGGCCTTGAGTTAATTTTTTTTAAATCTCAACTAAAATACCATAGTTCTGTGGTAGTCATTGTTTTACAATGAAAGGGATAATTGCACCTAGAAAAGACTGTATAAAAAGATTAAATTGTCAGTATTTTTGTAAGGTTCCATTTTGTAAAGAGAATAATATTTAAAGACTTTTGTAGCATACAAAGTGAAAACTTGTATCTGTAAAACTAGTATTAAATGAGCTTTTTAAAATAAAAGCTCATAACACAACTAAAAAAATCAGAAGTAAAAATTGGGCGAGAGATACAGCTTAGTGTGAAGGCTGGGTAAACAAAAAACCCACACAAATATATACAATGGGATAATGGATAGTCTTTACTATTTATGTTACATATAACATACATGTATAGCTACATATGTACATCCATATAAGTCTATAGATACACTCATCTGGTAAGCATTTATGTACATGCTCAGATGCAAGTGTATTTCTGTGGACTATTCCTGTTCCCCTTCAAAAAAACTGCAACTCGTATTTCTACGTTGTATCCAGCCTGGTTCCTGCCCTCAGACCCGAATAAGCAGAATCCTTTTCATCAGTGGACTTCTGTTGGTACTCATCTCAGGCAATTAGCAAAATTGAAAAGGAAGTAAAAACCGAGGACATTAACAAAACTATGCCATATAAAACCTGTATTAACCAATGCAGTATTTATGGCTATCTGATTTTATATACACACACACACTTTAGACACGATAATAGGGATACTTTAACTGTTAAAAGGAACAGCGATTAAGTATGAAAGCTACTAACTAGAAGCTGACGCAAACTCTGATGTCGGCCTTATTGGAAAACATGGAGTTGTCACCAAGGCCATTTCAGACACTTCTCTCATGGTTTTATTTATTTTTTCTTTCTGCTCCCAGGAAGGAAGCCTTTATTAGAACCACTGAAAGGCACCGGTTGGTCTGGCCATGCTTCCCACCCAAGCCTCATGGACCAAGATGCGTGACACAAAGGCACAGCCTGCATGGAGAGGAGAGGTCACCAACATGCTAAGCCAAAGCGTGAGCAAACCCTGGTACTCCATGGGCCTCAGAAAGAGGTATTTGCTTTAGGGCGCAGCGACTTACGCAGATGGGACAAATGGTGCCCTGGGTACACTCATCCACACATCAGCCTGAATTAGCTAGTAAATCACAACTGCAGTGGCTAATAACAGTCATAAAGCCTTTTGAGTTTTACAAGGTGTTTATAATGGGCAACTCACTATGATTTATATGAAAAGCATGAGTCCGCTCCAAAGACAAAGATGATCTGTGGACAGTGGCCTTGTGGCACGACCTCTAACAAGCATCCAAATAAATTGTAGAATTTCCCTCTAGCCCAAGGCTGGCCACAGTCTAATACCCATATATTCAGAACACCAGTTGGTGGGAGGACTGGGCACAAGTGCACGTGGGTCTTCCCTGATGACCCCTGATGATAGGCCACGAGGAGGAAAGCGATTGTCTCTGTGCAACTCGGTGAGTGGATGACGCCAAGCACTAAAGACCATCCATAAGAATGGCCCTAGGAAGTACCCCAGTAGACGAGACACATTCCTTCCCCTCCGATTTCAGGAAGCAAGATGGATATGCGCAGATACTGGAAACAGAATGTAGTTTGTGAGGGAGTAGTTAAAAGAATGTTCTGGGGTTTGGGAATTATCGAGGTCCCAATTTTGAGAGGGAACTTCACAGAGGAAGTATGAGAGTTAGATTTTGAAGGATTTATGAGAGGACAGCAAGTACACTCCCTGGAAGGGAACGAAACGAGTGGAGTGGTGGTGACGCATCTGTGCTGAACAAGAGGAACAGGAGAAAGAAGAATCTGAGACATACGCACATACTCTGCTGAACTGAAAACTATATTGAAGAACAGTGTCGTGTGAGGGCAGAAATCACAAAGTAAAACTCAGTACTAACACCAAATAACCATCCACCAGAAGGAACGCTCCATGCTGTGAAGCTTGTGGTATTTCTGACAGGTAAAGACCAACCCAACTGAAGAACCTCAACATGATGAAGTCACACCCTTCCCTTCCCCTTACTCCTTACTGCTATAAAAACGGACATAAGGTAACTTACCCAGAGCATCTTTTTAAAAAACAAAAAACAATCATTCCTTGTTATTACCAGATGACTGAATTGGGTCGTTAACTGGCCTCTGTATATTCTGGTGCCCTGGGAAAAAATAATTTTATTCCCTTGGTTTACTGTCCTCCTTTCTTCCCATAGTTTCCAGGCTCTTCCCTTTGGTGTAAATATTTCTCTGTCAAGATTTCTTTTCCTAACAGGAAAAAGACCCCATGTGGTTCCCCAAGTCTTTTTCCAAAATCCCCAGCTCCCTAGCATCTTCCTGGCAGAAAGCTGAGCTCCTGAGAGTTCTTCACATAAGGACTCCCATGCATCTGACAAGATTCCTCCCCTGGGCTGCAATATCCTTCCCTGGAGGAGCCCGTGTGTTCAGCTGGAGACGGGCCATGTGTCCTGCCTGCCCACTAAGAAGTGCACATAACTTAAATTCAACTCTCTGGTCCCTCCTTCCACAGCACAATCTAAAACTGAAAAGCAATCTAAGAGATTCTGAAAAAAATCTGCCTATCTGATTCAAATATGTGAAATATGGTCCCCCCCCAAATAAAAGTATAAGGTACAAGAGACAATTTATTTAAAATATTCACTATAAAATTTATATACTTCATCAGTACAGAGAGAAGGAAAATCGTGGAGTGCCCAAGAAGAAGAGGTCACTGCAGCAAGACAAAGGGGAGACGTGAAAGTACCACTGTGAAGGATGAGGCTCTTCTAGCTGCTTTTCTATCCAAATCCTCCCAAGAACGACAATATTCTTAGTAAATATAGGATGGATGCATGGATCGGTGCTTGGATGGAGAGACAGATGACTGGGTAATAAACGGGTATAGAGTACGTATTTGGTCATGTGGATGGATGGATAAGAGGGTGGGTGGGTGGCAGGACAGATGGCTGAATGGGTGAATGCACCAGAAATACTTTTTGGGATATCTGATCAAATGAAAGGAGAGGGAGATGCCTTTAAGTGTTAACAACACTTCCACACTCTTGACAAATATCCTAAGTTACCTAGAACTATTTTTCTTCCTTCCACTGAAAATCAGCCCAGTAAAGGTCTCAGGAGCTGGGATTCTCTAGTGCTACCCTTCTACTATGGAATGCTATCACTTAAATAAACCATGGAACTGTTAGGACTGGTGTGGGGACAGAAGGAACAGCACAAGTCCCACTCACCAGAACCCAGTGTACCAGAGTGCATGGGCCAAGAAAGGTCTGAGACCATCATGTTCTCTAGCTTGACAGCCCTAATCTGAGGCTTGGCTATTTTGTTTTACAGCTGGCCTGAAAATGCTCCCAATCTTGAGACTTCATCCATGTCTCTTTACATCTAAACTTCTGGGTGACAATGGCAGTACAGCTTGACAAAGCTAAAAAGTAACCTATCTACGTCATGAAAAACAGAATCTTAAAAGGCTTCTTGTATCATCAAGACTCCAAATTGCCTTAAAATAAGATTCCAGTAGAATGACTCCTAATTTTAAAACTCGAGTGATTCATACATAAATGGCAACTTCCCAGTAAAGAATAGAAAACTATGACCTTGGAAAGTCTACTTCCTTCCTCCTAGCATGATCTTGTCCTGACACAGAAGAGAGCTGTCTCAGTTCATTTTTAAAATATGAATTTTTTTCCTCCCAGTGGTCATGGATAGTATAAATTGCTATTAGCCATGACAGAGACAGATAACCTGCCCTACAGGAGAGAGATAGCAGGAAGGCTGAACTCTGTCATTTTCCTATGGCTTGAAGATCTCCAGCTGTCTCAAGTGCATCTTCAAATCTGACCCTGCTAGAAAGCTTGTTTTGAATAAAAGTGAAGTAAAATGTAATAAATACGTTTTTCTCTGAGAAGCGCTTCTGGTTGCCATGAATTCTAAGCAGGAAGATGGTTCTTGGCTCGAAAGTTTAAGTACAGGCAACAAAACCAGGACACTAAACTGCTCACTTCTCTTTTTCTCTTCCTTTCAGGCCCTGGCCTTTTGTCCTCTGCCTAAGGTTTGAGATGAGACTTTCTGGTCCTCGGACTCTCTTTTACAGTGTTATGGTTTGGATCTGAAATGTGCTCTGAAAGCATCATGTATTTCGATGTTGTGGAATAGCTTCGAAATCATATGCTGAGAGGTGCAGCCTGGTTAGAACAGGTAAAACTCTAGAACTTGATTCAGAAGGGGAGAATCACTGAGACATGACCTGAAAGGTTACATGCTAGCTCCCCCATTCCTTGCTTGCTAACGTTCTTGTCTATCATGCTGTGAGCAGTTATTCTGCAGCTAGGTCTCCACCATGTGCTTCTGCCATTGTCAGCTACCCACAAATGGATGGGTAACTTATGAAACTGTACTCTGGAATTAACAAACCTCCCTTAATTTATAGATGTCAGGTATTCTGACTCAGCAACACAAAAGTAACTGAGACATACAGTATAGTAAAATCAAGCTCTAGAGGATTAAAGATGAGGGCTGACACAATCTAGACACATAAGAGCAGGGATGGGTATGTAGCTCGGTGGTAAGATACTTGCCTAGCATGCGTGAGGCCATGGGTTCAAATTCCCAGTACCACTACCAATTTAAAAAAAAAAAAAGAAAATAGACATGTAGCGCAAACACTACTTTGAGGTCAGGTCATGCCTTGTAGAAGAACAGGGGAAGCTAGGGTAATAAACAGCACAAAGAAGAACAAACCTTGATCCCAAACTGGATCAAGCCAACATGATTTCCACGGGGCAGATAAGAACATTTGAAAGTCAACAACTTTTTCCCTAATGCTAGATACAGATACAACATGCTTGCAGAATGGACCACAAAGCAATACCAATTGGCTCTTGGAAAGTGGAAAGCCACTTGGAAAGACCAATTCCATGGTAATTCTCTCAGAGGAGCCATCATGGCCACTTTTGCTTACCGAGGGAACTTTAAGGTCAGCGACACAGCATCCTACAGATGACTCAGGCAGTCCTTGCCTGATAAATATTATCTCATCCTTAGCCCGGAACCTTCAGAATGGCCAAGTTAAAATTTCTGTAGGAACAAGAACTAGGGCAAAAAGAAACCTGAATTCTGGATTCACCTGTATTTTTCTCTGGAATCCTCAGTGAATCTCATAATCACTCTATCCTGTTGATCCTGATTTGTAAAACATGAAGCTATGTGGCCTGCCTTTCTGTAAGCAGTACCATGGAACATACAGATGAGATCACATACATAAAAATACTTTCCAAAATTAGTATATCTGCATCTTCACAGTAAGATGACATCCGTATGACAATAATTTTTGCAGATTTCCAGAAAAATGAAAAAGAACAGGAAAAAAGAAAAGGGGGAGGAAAAGCAAGAGAGAGAATGTTGTATTGAGATTTCATTGATATCAGAATATAGGACAAATCCATTATATTTATTATTACCTTTCTTCCTTAATGCAATGACACTTTCAGGTAGTCACTGTGTAAAATCCATTTTTAAAACTAGGAAATGAAGGTGCTAATTTACATAATGTCCCAAAACAACCAGGACAGCCTGGAACTGGATCCAGGTTACTGACCTCTAAAATCTGAATCCTTCAGCATACCCCCTGTTGTGGCTTGGACTTGAAGTGTGCCCCAGAAGCTTCACATACCTATGAATATTGTGTATTGTTGGGAGTTGTGAACCATCTAGCGGGAATGGGAAGATTTTGGTGGACTGACCTGAAGGGATGTGTGCTGCTTCCACCATTCCTTCTAGATCTGGCTTCCTGTTCTGCCACGCTGCCACGAGGATCTCTGTCTCTGGAGCCCCAGCTCTGGCTCAGGCGGCAGATCCACCAGGTGATTCCACCATTTTTCCAGCTGCCTACCCATGAACAGATTTAGACTTTCTGAAACTGTGAACTAAATTAAACTTTTCTTCCCCTAAGTGGTGGGTGTTGGGTATTCTGTCCCAGGAGCAAAAAGGTAACTAAGATGTCACCATCATGATATCTTCCCTAACATGTCCAAGGCTACCTGTTCAGGTAGGTCTGTTAGATTCATACCTGACTGAGATGCTGCCAATGGTCTACACACAGGCCATGTAGGTCAGAGTTCTCCTAGATCTCTCCATCCATTTAACAGACGGGCCATCTGAGCTCTGAACGGGAGATGAGCCTCACCCAACAGCTTCCTATAAGCTGATTGCAGCAGTACATGTAGAACATAAGGGTCCCCGTGCAACACAGGCTGATCAGGGCACACCACATACATTCACTTTCATTTTAGGGCATTTACCTGAGCTGCTGTTTCTTTGCTAGGACTTCCATAACAAAATACCACAGATTAGGTGGCTTAGTTAAGAGAATTTTTTTTTAAATTTTCTCTCCAGATTTGGAGGATGGAAGTCCAAGATGAAGGCATCGTCAGGGTTGATCTGTCCTGAGGCTTCCCTCTTCGTCTTACAGGTGGCCACCCTCTAGCTGTGTCTTACGTGGCTGCCTCTTTCTGCACAGATATCCCTGGTCCTCTATGAGTGCCCTAATCTCCTCTTCTTATAAGAACACTAGGTAGATTGGATCAAGGTCCACCTGTATAGCCTCATTGTAACTCAGTTACCTCCTCTTGAAGGCCTTACTTCCAAACACAGTCGCACTCTGTGGTACTGAGAAGGCGAACTTCACCATCTGACTTTGTAGGACACACAGCTCAGTCCACAACAGCTGCATTTCCTGGATCGTCTTGCAGGTAAGAGTGTTCACATGCCTGATCTCCAGCCCAGAAATGAGAGCAAAAGGGATGTGTGCCACCTTAAGATCTCAGGCCTGTGAATCACCCTGAATGGTCTCCACAGTCTCATATTGGCTCTATCCATTGGCTGAAGCCAGTGAAGGCCTCTAAGACCATCCACAAATGTACAGTCACTGGGTGGCAGGAGACCAGATCCCCAGATCTCTGACTGGACATTTCTTGCTCTTTATCTAGGAACCTTCAGGGAATGAGCCTGACTATGGTGCCAAGAGCTGGGGGACACTTGCTATAGCAAGTACTCTCCCCTGGCTGATACACCCAATTCGTCAACTGATAGATAGCCTTTCCATCACACAGGAAGGATCAGTGAATTTTCCCTATGAGGAGGAAGATGATGACTGACTGACATTGGCTGCACTAAATGAGCAGTACTTAAGGGCCACAGAGAAATAAGGGGGAGATGTACTTCCTCCTCTAGGGGTACCAGTCATTTTAGGTACACAGCCCCCTAGAACCTCCTTTGATTTACAGACTCTCCTGGGCTCCTCTAGCCCCTCCTCTCAACAAGGGCTCATAACTGGGAGGGGGATATGTGTCGATGATAATGATCCCTTTCTTATTTAAACAGGCCATTTTTCCTCCCAATAAATGCATTTTTTTGTCAGCTCAAATATCCCCCTTTGATAGAAACGTGAAAATAATTAGCCTTAATAGCTCTGCTGTGAATAATACTGCTCAAGAAGGAGGTAGATGTTAATGGGAACCTTCTACTCCAGAATTAAGTCACCCTCTCCCCCCGACCCCCCAAAAAAGAAATGTAACAAGGAAAAGATTATAGGTTTAGCAACACTTGGGAAGAAATGTATATTTGGAATAAATGCACAAAATACTTTAAAAACAGCACATGCTGAAAACTTCGTATTTAGTTTGATTTGCTTTCCAAATCACACAGACTGCACAGTTGCATACAATCTTTAAACAAGTACAACCCCTGAGAAGTGTGGATAGATTTAAGAGAAATAAAAGTAAGATCAGCCAGCTTGTAATCTTCTTTTCTCTTTTTTCCTCCCCAAAGCTGCATTAAATTGCCTATTGAGAACAATAACATATTTGTGCTTTTATAGGTAAAATGATTGGTATTATGCAAAGATTTGGCTAATGGTCTAAAGGCACATTCACACTGATCAGGACTGCATGCTGTTAATAATTTTCGGGATGCTCTGGGGAACCCATAATTCCCTAGGACTACAACTTAACAGGTCAACACACACTTTTTGTAAGAGTGCCTACAGATTCTAAGCCTTTTTTTCCAGACCCATACCAACTCCAGAAAACTCATTCCAAAGAGAGTCTTGGGACTGTTAAACGTCCCCTTGTGACTCACATTCGCTCTGGCTTGGGTACGTACGATGACTCATCCACATGGATGGCCAACTTGAAAAATGGCACCTTGGAACTCTCAAACACAGCCTAAAACTGCGCATGTGCCCATGCTGTGCAATCCAATAAGCCTAGCCAAGAAAATTATCCTAGGTAAATAATTTAAAGGAAACGCACACATTCATTTACACAAAAGGTAACGGATACCTAGCAGCATTTCATACTTAAAATCTAGAAATAGTGGGACAAAGTGTGGTGACTGATATTTAGATCAATTTTGATGGAGAACTGTACAATCATTTAAAAAATAAGTTTGAGAAATACGAAGAAAACAACAAAAACAACAGGTAATAACAGCATGAATGCATAAAAATCCCTGAGATTCAAAGGCAGGCTCAAATATAATTTACATTTCCCATTTTAGGAAATTCAGGAATTCCCCCCTAAGGAAGTTTCTGGAAGATGGTAACAACTGGTTCTATGGACACACACTATTATCAGGCCATCGCCAGAACAGCCATTTCTGAAAAAGCAAATTGTACGTACACATGTAGAAACAGAGCTCAGGAAGACCTACGCCAGAGCAACTCCACAGAGAGCCTGTGGTGTGTTCACACACACATCGGCAGCAGCAACACTAACGGTCTCTTGTGGTGATGCACCACAGCTTACAAGGAAAGTTCATAATTGCTCAGAATTGGAAGACCAAAGGCAAAGGACAGGCAGGGCACGTGCACCACTTCCAACCTGGGAACAGTGGGGGGATGGTGGCCACCAGGACACGCCCCTTTCCCTGAATCAAACGTGTCCTGTCATTTCTGGTGCAATGGCTTGGCCTCTGAGAGGTGAGGGAGGCAAGGAACTTTCTAGTCACTCTAGTCAGGACTCTGATCTCTCACTAAGTGGATTCACTTTCCTAAGTGTTGTCCTAAACTCATAATCCCTTATCATTGCTACAAAATCCTGAAGATCTAGCTGTTACGTTTCATTCATTCATTTATTCATTTTTGCCACCCTGGGGAATGAACCCAAAGCCTGTGCACTGAAGGATATTGCTAGCCCGCCCACCCTTCCTTCCTCCCTCCCTACCTCCCTTCCTTCCTTCTTTCCTTCCTTTCTTTGAAACAAGGTCTTACTAAATTACCCAGGCTGGGCTCAAACTTGGGATCCTCCTGCCTCAGCCTGCCAGAGTGCTGAGATTAGAGAACCTGGCTACGCACCAGCTTCTGTGCCAGCTGTCCCTATCACCACAAACCCCCCCCCCCCCCCCCCCCCCCCCCCCCCGGCAGATGTTACTGTTTCCATGACACAGCTTGGAGAATTTAGAGAAACGCAGCGACTTGTCCAAGGTCATCATTAAGTGGTGGAAAGGGATTAGAACCCAAATCTCTGGACTTTTGGTCCAGGGTTCTCCACACAACTATTCTGTCTCCTCAACACTCTCAAGTGCTTGGTGTGAACTTCTTTTGTGCAGGGGCTATAATTAGTTGCCTGGTCCCTGTTGCTTGCAGAGTAAACAACGCCTGATAAACCCACAATGCTGTAAGTATTTATTACGTTGCAACCCAGCTGCCAACTGTCTAACCATTTTAATAAAAAGCTATTTTCTAAGGTTTATGTTTTATTGCGTGTATGACTCCCTTATTGGTTAGCATTTTGGAGTTGTGGAAAAGGTTATGAATTTAGAAACTGGCTGCATTCATATCATATTTAAAACTTAATGCTATTTTATTAAAGACATATGGGCCTCCAAAGTACACATATTAAATGTCATGTAAGAAAAGTAGCAGTTTAAATCATGGTCAAATTCATTTTTGACGTGACTCCTGAGGCTTCCCAAGATCTGAACTATTTCTTTGTAAATCTGGCAGTTTAACCACACTCATAAATCACTTTCAAAGCATATTATTTCTTAATTTTACTGCATTAGAGAGCGCTTGGCCTACACAGTGAACTGTTTGTAGCAGTTATGTGAACAAAGTTGCACGTTTAGTCACATAATGTGCAAAGGAAGAGGGAGGAAGACCAAAGAAGGGCAACCCTTTTACCCGGGGGTGTTTTCCTGCCCCTGTGCACGGTTTGGTGCGCAGGTTAGGCCTCTGACACCTGAGAGCCTACACGAGGCCAGCTGGTGGGGAAGTGTTTCTGAACATGATGAAGAAACGATTCACTTGTAATTTAATCTTTTCCAAAACATGCCACGACTCAAAATTAGGAGTACAGAAATTAGGCACTTCATTATTTCACATTTAACGGGACAGATTTTTAAAATGTGGCTTTGTGGAATTCAGCACTTGGCTGTCTTCTAATTACCCTGAGATGCAATATCTCAACCTTGGGTTTCAAAGTCCTTCTAATGGTGAGATAATATAGTCTTTGGACGTGTGTGACAAGCCCCCGGTTTCCCTCCCAAGCTCTCTCTGCTCTACTCTGTGGCAGGCAAGGCTGCTCCCAACGACAAATTCCAGGGTCTAAACATCGGCCTTGACTTCCAGATTTGCCTAGGGAGTAGGAGGAGGATTAAGAGAGTTGAGTCTGAGGTCACCCAAATGAAAAAGCTTAAGGGCCTTTTTTTTTTTTTTTTTTTTTTTTTTTTTCACCAGGCATCCTTCCCCGAGTTGGGACTTGTGATGAGACCTGGTCCACAGCTGTCCACCCAGGGCTGTGCCCCTCTATCCTCCTGTGGGCATCGGAGATGGTGGGGCCTCTTCTGTCACTCACACTACACTGACTCTCTCACGCCTCTTTTGGCACCATATTCCTCCCTCTTGTTACCATGGAACACACAGGCCTTGTGCTGTGCTAGAAGACTTCCAGACCAGGGCCTCGCATCTCCCTAGGATAAATATGAACCCTTATTTCTCCTCTCTTACTCCTTCAAGTGTTTTACTTTTACCAAGACATAGATGCTAAGTACAAACCTTAGAAATAGTTTATTTCAGTATAAATCCTACCCACCCACACACCCACCCCCCAAAAATATGAGTTATCCCACTAGAAATACAGGGGCAATGCCCTCTGCTGTGGACCGAACTGGGCCTTTACCAAACTTGAATGCTGAAACTGAATCCCCTGATATGACTCTATCTGAAGAAAGAGTCTTGCGAGATGATTAATGTTAAATGATGACCTAATTCATGAGAATTGCAGTTTTATAAGAAGAGGAAAATTTAAGCTGGGCACAGTGATGTATTATTCCTATAATCTGGGCACTGAGGAGGCTGAGGCAGAAGGACCACTGAGTTCATACTATGTAGACCAAAATGACAACTTTGAGTTTACTATATGCTGTAGAATGAGACAATGTTTCAAAGAAAATAAGTTTTCATATTTGTTCATTCTCATTTCTGTTTCTCCTTTCCCGCCATGAGTCTAAGACACAGCAAGAAGGTAGACAATTATAAAATCAGGAAGAGAGACAGCACCCGAACCCAACCATTCTGTAACCCCGACAATGGACTTCTAGCACTGTCAGAAAATAAATCCATAGCTAGCACAGTGGTACACATCTATAATACCTGGTGTGTACCCGGGAAGTTGAGGCAGAAGGATTACAAGTTTGAACCCATACAGGGCAACCTAGCAAGACAATGTCTCAAAAAAGGGAGGGCTAAAAAGTAGGCCAATGCAAAGGCCTTGAATTCAATCCCCAGACTGCGCCCCCTCAACACACACACAGATCATGTTTTAGCCTCCTGAGTCTGTGGCATTGTGTTAGATCAGCCGAACATGACTAAAATGCAGACCACTTCTCACCCCACGCCACAGTTACATTCCACCTCTTACCCACACAGAGCGATAACAGAACAATACTATAAAGATGGAGTATTTTGAACCTGCCCAATTATGCGCACTGCCCTGATTCTCCATACCAGAGACAGTGGTAACTCTTCCCACAAAGTATCTCATCTAATCCTCACAACCAGCTTGGAAGGAAGCCCGGCATTTCCTGTCTTCAGAAGACAAAAATCAATGGCAGATGATCCAAGCTCAGCCTTTATTTTAAACCTAAATGTAATCCTGAACCCCTACATGCAACAGCAAATCCAACATCAGGCCATGAACAAATTAAGGATTGTAGGTTTTTCATGGAGAACAATGGCTATAATAAATTCAGATTTTAAACCTTCCCAAAAGAACAGCTGGAGGCAACTGTTTGAATCATGTCAAGAACAAAAATAAAGGCTGGGCAGTGGGGAGGAATGAATAAAAATGGGCCAAGTGAAACACGGGGCAGCTTGCCCAGTCAGATAGCCTCTGTGACAATCCAAAACGCCAAACAAAAAAGTAAGAGGCAATTCCTTTGTAAATTACACTCATGAGTTAAAAGCTTCATTAAGTAGAAACCCCACTTCAAATTTCCTACTTCAAAACAAGAAAAAAAAAAAGCTTTGGAGGCTTAGACAGAGAGCATTAGTTCGCTGTTGAAAAGAAATAGAGTTCTAATTCAGGTAATGTAGCTCAAAATTTACTGCCATATTTTAAAATGCACATGAAAAATAAAATTATCCTAAAACGTCCTTGGTAAAAAGGCAAAGTATAACTGCTATCACTGACAATGGCAGTGAACTTAGCTAAATGAACATCAAAGGAAACCCCAATTACACAACATCTGTACTTTATTGACAGTGCCCTGTCTGTTCAGCAAAGACATGCCACTGGAAGGAGCAGAAAAGCAAACAAAAGAGCTAATTGTACCACCAGCCTTCAGGGACCCCAGCAGACTTGCCCCATCACCACAGGGAAATGCTACTTTTTCTGGTCAGAGTGACAAAGAAGATATGTTTGGAACTGGGGAGTGTACACAGGCCCTCAAGACAAGCAGAGGCAAGCCATTGGATGAGCAAAAATTTACTTTCTGGAGAGGCAGGACAAACCCCACAGTGCATTCAACAGCTCCAGGAACCTGCATGTCACTGGAGGTTCTGGTGGAACAAATTCTCTCTGCAACCCCACAAAACTTTTTGGCAAGGGGCATCCCTACAGCAGAAATACTTTGTTAAATGAAAGAAGCTTCCTTCCGAGTATCTGGTCACCCCAAGAAACTATTGTTCAAAGAAAAAAGTTGCACCACCTGAGTACCTACTGCATCCTGGTATCTATCTGGTGCCTACCTACTCGTCACTCACCCAAATCAAATCCTGAAAATCCCTTAGTAGCCCCATTCACACAAATAGGTCTGAATTTTTATTTTCAACTTTGCGAAGATTTTTAACTCTGTTCAAGTTGGTCATCCTAAGGTTATCTTACCAGTTGAATCTATCCACTGACTTTGCTCCTGGGGATAACAAAAAGGGCAGGTAAGTGTTAAATAGTAGAACATCCTTTTCATCAATAAGCCTACTTAAGTTTTATTCCCTACCTTCTGCTCAACGTTTGCTTATCTTATCTGCTATTAGTATCAGGAAGTTTGGAAATAACCAGAATTCAAGAGCAGAAAGTGGGGACCATGCCATCCTCATTTCTCCCTCTCCCTTTGCCACGTTCTCACAAATAATGGCAACACACAGTCAAGTTTTGCGTCAGAAGGATGTTCATGATTTTTCCCTAGTGGCCTGGCACCTGTGTGGCTCACCACTGAGCCATCCACCCCATAAGCTTTGAGCTGTCCAGAATGCTTAACTGTCCACAGGCTCAGTTCCTACAATAAAGTAACTGTATTGGCCAGAGGACAGTCAGTACACCAAAGCCCCATGATGCCCCAGTGCTCAGAGGAACAAACATCAAGACCCTAGTACAACCGAGGGAAGGAAACATACTCTTCACTCCTACATGGTGGCCTTTTCTCTCTGTTCAAAGACAAGAAGCTCCTGCATTCTCAACCATGTCTCCTCAGCCCTGACCTGTAATCATGGGGACAGGGTAGATGGTGGAGGAAAGCATGCCAAGGCCAACATGTGGCTCAAGCTCCTGCACATACCTGCTGCTGGGCAGAAGCTCTCTGCTAAACCCTGAAGCTGCCCACAGAGCCCAGGGCTGCTTTGTTTTAGGTGGAAGTAAACTTCCCAAAGCAAGGCCCCAGTAGGGCTCTGTGAGAACTTCTTTACTATGTTTCCTTCCTCTTCTCTTTCCTTTCAAGCTACATTCTAAAAGTATTTTTTAAAAAACCGAAATTGCAAAAGCAAAGGGCCAAAACCTCTCTGCCAGAGTGGATCTAGAGAACAGCGGGCTGGTAACATGGAGATCACAGATGCAATGGGCAATTAAGTCTCCATCTCAGTCATTCCAGTAATCACACAGATGGGGACTTCTCAAGACCTAGATAAGAAGCCTTAAATTCACTCCCTCAAATAAACAGAACTGATCCATAGAAGAAAGGATCTTTTGGGTAAGAAGAGATCACAGAACATTTTGGAACATCAAGAATTATTACCAGAATCCCTTGGCTCTCTGTCAGCATGGGCTTCGTCCTTACCTCAATCTCTGAAACTCTTCACAATCACCCAGACTCTTCCCTGAAGTCCCAGGGACACTCTCCTCTTTCATTTATTGCCCCATGAGTACAGGGAGCAGAACAGGTAGGTATTCTGAGGCCTGGGCAGCCCAGAGATGCTGTTGTGCAGATAACCAAGGCACAAAAACACCTGCTATGCACAAAACACTACTGCTCCTGCTGCCAAACACCTAGTAGCCCAAATGCAACACCGCAAGGATTTTCATCCCACTTCAAATCCATCTAAGGTTTTTCGTCACCTTCAGCAGAAATTACAATCTTGGCATAACATACTGCAGCTCTCCATAGCTTGGGTCTCTGCTTAATCCACCCATGCCACCAGAACAGGTTAGGAAGAAGTCGCAAGGTCCAAATTGAAAATGTCATACTTCACTTTGGCTCTCTTCCATCTCTTGGTCTTCTTGCGCTTATATCCTTGCCTTCCATCATCCATCTGTGCTTTCTCAACAAAACTGAAAATGTACAACGGGATGCGCACAAGCTTTGCAGTTGTTTTTTTCCCCCAAACTGAGGTATACAAGGAAAAAGGCACAAGCTTTGGAGTCTAGGGAAACCTACTGAAGACCTTGATCTGCCTCGCTGTGTGATTTTCAGGTAATGCATGTAATTTCTCTGATCACCTAGGTTTTCTTCTATAGAATCAATCTTGGAAGAAAATGAAAGGTAAAATCATTAAATATATGGAATACTTAGTAGACAGAACTCTCAGTGTTCTAACATCTTTTAACAAAGTTTCTATGTACCTAAGCACATGGCACGAGGCAGGCCCTGCTCTTTCCAGTAAGTACCCAGAAAGGCTTCAGAAGCCATTTCTGTGGCACCAGAAACTACCAGCAACTCATCAAACCCCAAGGTGTGTCCTAGTGAAAAGCCATGTTTTAGATGGTCACAGAAGCATTAGAATTCACGGTGTGCACCTAGTGTGGCCTGTTCCAGTGTTAGATGTCTGCAGCAATACCACTGCCCAAAGTTCTAGTGCCCATGGATAGCATTTCTTCCCTGTGCAGAGGTCTGTGGCTAGCCGGGGCAGTTAAGTCAGGTTCAAGCCTGCTCAATGTCTTTCATGCTGTTTTCCTAGTAAATGGCAGATGTGTGAAAGCCATGAGTAGAAACACATGGTGCTCCGTAAGGTCTTGGCCTAGAATTGGCACGCTGTCACTTCTACTCACATCTATGGGCTGAAGCAATAGGTTGTCAGGGCCAATGTCAATGGCATGGGGAAGTGTACTCCACCCTTACCAGAGGTGCCATAGCAAAGACAGAAAAAGGGGGCAATTTCAGACAAATAATGCAATTTGTCACCCTTTCCCTAAATGCTAGGTTTAAAAGACTGTAAAAAGTTTCCTAAGGACTTTTATCTTATCCTCCACGCTTAAAAAGTACCATTTACTTTCATAAGCCTCTTCATATCTGTTCGTCCAAATATTTTTAGACAAAAGGTGAACATGTGGGAGACAAGAAAGAGGAAGAACATAGACAGGGCAGGCTCTTGAAATGTCGTGAAAGCCCATGGCTCCATCAGAAGCTACGTGTGTTGGCTTTATGCTCAGCACCTGGTGTGAATCTGGATGCCTGGGAGTAGCTCACTGAGGCTGCCACTGGCACCGTGAGTCTGTGTCAACTTACTTCTCTGTTGTGAATGTCAGTTTCCCACGCCAAGGTCTTCACCAGGACACTAGACATGCAGCATTCCCCCACAGTCAGTCTTTGATTTTAGAGAACTGCTACTCAAATACCAAGCTACAGAAATGCCTTCCAAAGAACAGAATCTGAAAGTATTGACTCCAGACAAAGGATGCAATGGTGAAAAAAAAAAAAAAAAAAAAAAAAAAAAAAAATTCCCACTCAAATGAACGTGACAAACTGTGAAGTCAGGAGTAAAGATGAAAAAAAAAAAAAAAACCTGCCAGGATTTGGCTCATCAACTTGTTTCTAAACATAGTGATGAAGCATCAAAAACAAAATTAATTAAAAATTTCCCTTGATTCAACGTTTACTACAATGTAACTGAAAATAGAACCTGACGGTGTCTTTAGACACGAAACATCTGCACAGAAACAGAAAAGATCCATAAACACCAACATACTCAGGTGGCTGGAAATATAGAGAAAATCAACTAATATTTTTAGGTTTTTTTTCTTTTTCTGACTGTTTGGTACTACAGAGAACACTGAACATATATTGGCTAATTGTCTACATCACTGAATGTAGTTGTGGTTTACAATATTTATGAGCATGCTCTGGCTTCATATAAAATATGAAGTACATGCTACTATATAACTGCAATAAATCTAAGAGTAGTTTTTGATAACCTCTTACATGTTTTCAAATGGGGATAAACAGAGGTGACAGAAAATATCAAAGACATTTTCTCTGAGATGCCAGATGTGGTGGCACATGCCTATAATCCCAAGACTTTGGGAGGCTGAGGCAGGAGGATTACAAGTTCCAGACCTGCCTAGGCAACTTAGTTAGCGAATGCGTGAGATCCTACTCAAAAATTTTAAAAAAGGACCTAAGGATATAGCTCAGTCAGTACAAAGTCTCTGGCTTCAGCTTAAATTCCTAGAAATATACACACACTCAATTACTCCGTGACTCAGAACCAGGGAACACTTAGTAAAATACTAGACTATATATAAAAAGGAGTGAACGTAGCAAGTCGCTAAATAGTTATGTTCCTTCAGAATATAGCCAAAAAATGGAACAACAGTTAAAGAAAAATAATACATTAATATGTCTAGACTTACATCATATATATACATATACATATATATATATATATATATATATATATATATATATTGCATTTGAGAAAATCTACATATTACTTTTTAAAATCCCTACTATGACCATTTGAGTTGTGACAGGAAGACTCAGGACACATCCTCAGGGATGGGAGCAGTGGGTTCAAACCACACCTTCTTGCTACCAGTGGAGAAGCCAAGGTGCAGACATCATGGTCACCGTAGGGTTTCCCATCACGAATCATTTCTGGATGAGTCCGTTGCAACAATCTGTCTTTCCTGCCAATGAACAGGTACAACTTACGTGAAGGTGATGGTCTCTTTCCTACATTTTCTAATTGATCATGTTGAATCAATTTAAAAATGCATAAGCTTTCATGATGAAACTTCCACTGTGTCCTGAGGTACAGGGCTCATTCTTTCAGAGAATGCTGATGGAGCCTCTGCTACAGACCAAGCAGTAGAGATAGAGAAGTAAACCAGGAAGGCCAGACACCTGCCCTCACAGAGACGGCACACCAGTGCCACGCAGTTTCCTCAAGCCCGCCAAGGGCTGGCTCCCCCTCCCTGTCACCTTCCTAAGTTGTCTTTTCATGGAAATCCAAAAACAATGAAAAAGATGGGGAAAACTCAAGGCACATAAAGGGTAGAGCCTAAATCCAAGCACCAAGAACAGGGCTGTGTCAAATGGTTATAGGCGCAGGACATCTTCAGACCTAAAGAACTTTCAACTTTTCAGTTTAAAAATGAAAGACTTTCAACATGCATAAACATTTCAAAGTTCACTGCCTTATTGTATCACCTTTCTTTCTTTTCCACCATTTCCTTTCCTTTTTTCCTCTCTGTTTCTCCTATCTTAAGCGCATACACACACACACCACTTCCAAATAACCAAAGATGTATACACACAAATACAAGCAATATAAAATATATAAAACTATACAAAGACACCAGCCATACATGATGGGGAACCCAAGCATGGTCACATAAGGGAGCGCATGACATATTTTGAATCACACATCAACATATACAAACACACACACATCTGTTACCACACCATACTCAGGCACAACCAACCTATGCTCCTCATTTTTCTAATGCTATAGTTAAAATTTTAAGAAGAAAGTCTTAATGTATATGCATACATGCATATGTATGTGTGTGCATATATATATCCACACACACATAGTGTGTGTGTGTACATGCACGTACACATTAACTATATTACATATTTTATATGTGACCCAAGACAGTTCCTTTTCACTCGAGAAAATAAGGGCAAAAATGTCCAGCCACAGCCACACACCTGCCTTGCCTACAAGAAAACAGCCTGTAATACAAATAAAAGCACACAGTCCAAAGCACTTTCTAATACAGGCTGCGATGCTCAGACCAGCTGTTCTCCCCGTGGTTTCTATAAGGTTTTCAAGATTAAACATTTGGTAGCCAACTTTGTATACATGCCTGTAAACAAGAGGCTTCAGCTTTAAATAATTATGTCAAAGAAATGACAAGTGTGCTCTTTGCCAGAACAGGGATGAATAATTACAAAGCCAGGACATAATTAAGCAATTCTGACTGTCGGCTTCTGAGCCATGTCTCTGATGTGCGGGGCCTGTGTGCTGCCACACGTGCCCTCCTGGACAGGCCTTCGCGTCCTTTGATCTGCACTTCCCAGGGCAACGAGCAGGGGCATGGTCTGGCCATTACAGAAGACCTTCCCTGGGGCCTCCACCTTCTCTGTATTCAAGTCCAAGACCACTCACTGACTCTGTCTGGTTTGACACATGCTCTGTGTTGACAATGACGTGATTCAATGACTGATATTTGACAAAGATACCTATTTTTTTATTTTTAATTCTGAGAAATGAGCAAATCGTGGCTGTTACAGGTCCATTAAGTAAAACACACGGACTCAGAGTCTGGAAGAGCCCACTGTCACGTAAGCTCTCACCTCCTAATGAGTGACAGTATCTTTCTGCAGAACAATCAGAGCTCAGACCAAGGCGGCTCTGAAGCAACAAAAGCCACAAAAGGCAGCTAGGGAGGAAAGCATGTTACCGAGAGAGAAAAGGAGTGTGCACTCGGCACCAGGGCTTACCAGGTACCAAGTCAAACCTTGGCGACATCGGGGTTTAGTAGGTCCTGGCTGATTTTGCATTTGCGTCACCCCAGAACACCCAGACTGCCCGTTCCCTACCTCCAAGGCAAAGGCTGCGATTGGAAAGGCATTTTCCATTCTCCCAAATACTTTACGTCAGGAATAAAATGAAAACAGCTCTCCACATCACGGCCCTTCTGATCATCCGTCAGCACGTTCTGCTGAATCAGCACAGCAGGCGGCTGCCAGCTCCGAGAGGACAGGAGCCAACCTGAGATTCGGATTCTGTTATGAAAAATGGGTCTTCAGTAAGTGTGCTCAGCATCACACCAGCACGGAAGGAAACCGCTTGCCACTTAAGGCCAGCTCTGGTGTATACAGACCTCCCACCACATACGAGCGCATCTATACACACAGACGGGAAGTGGATACACACACCTGCGTAGGAACAAACATTCACCTGTACCCACGGTGAACGGGTGAGAAACAGCCTTTTTGATACCAATTTATTAATCCCACACAAAGCCCACGTGGTCTCCGACCTGCAAGAAAAGTACCACTGCATTATTTACAAAAGAACACACAAAAGGGAATCGCCTGCCATCCAAGAGAGGTGTTCAACAGGACACGGAAGTCCTCTTGTGCTCCTGGAGGATCGTGGCATAATTGGGACACCTAACCAGAAACCCGAGACCACTGACTCTGGTACCCACTGTGCCCTGTCAGGACTGTGGGGTCCCAAGACACAGCATCCTCACCCACTTCCCTTATCCACAAAAGAGGACACCAGGCCAAGTGATTTCTGAAGTCCTCTCCAGTGTGGAAATCCTGTCACTTTACAAATGAAAATCTATGGTCTCCATGCCTGGTCAGAGTGGTTTTGCTCCTCTCCTCAAGAAATTAATGAGAATTTTTAAGCTTCATAAGGATGTGAGAGTCAATCGCATAAACAGGAGCTAATTCTATAATTGATCGGGAACTAATCAGAAACTCTGAAGAGCATTTGTGCTGATGCTGCTAATGATTCAGAGAAACAACTAATGGTGGGGTCTTAAGAGCTGTTTCCCCATCACATTCAGAAAAAGAGAAGAGTCCTACTCCCTCTACCTCTATTCAATCATTCTGGCAGTTCTCAGCCAGGTGACCTTGGCCCCATAAACTTCTTTGAGCCCAAGTTCCCTCATCTGTATATTGAGCCAATGATCCCTCTCTTCCACCTTACTAGGTTCCGTGGAGATTCACAAATCTGTACACAAAGAAACTCGAACAGTAGTAGGCCCAGGTTGAGCGCTTGGTCCAAGTACAGAGGACACGGTGTTTATTACTCCTTTAGGTTTCCAGTGACAATGTAGAGGTCCCTCTGCCAAAGGCAAACAGGAGGCAGAGAAATACCAATCTGCTCTGTGCCATGTCTACACGAAGGTGGGAGACATACAATGGGCAGTCATAATCCAAGATACTACAAAAAGTACATCTGTTATACTTCACTAGGTTTGATAAAGTCAGATGTCACTGGAATATTTTTACAAGACAGACAGAAAGAAAGAGGCTAAGGAATATGTTGTTTCATTTGCACAAAATTACCAAAGCTGGAATAACTAAAGGCAGTCATGTGCAATATGTCAAACCTGGTCCATGATGAGGAGAACTGTTAACACCTTAATGGCTCCAAATGAATCACTCAATTAATTTCCCACATGCTGAAACAGGTAACAATGCATTTATCTGCCAGTATTATACCCTCCATCTCATATATTTCCACAACTGTTAGCAATTTTATTCAGCATAACGGGAAATCAGTTGCACCTCATGGATTCAGGGGAAAAAGTAGCCCCAGGTCTGCTGCCAAGTGAGCAACTTGATGGAAGAGGTTTCATTGTTCTGCCCTGTTTGGGCTTTGTTTGTGTTTTCTTTTCCTCTCTTAATCACTTCCAATGCATGCACAGAGGGCCATAAGTCACTGAGTGAGGACAAAGTAGACCTCTAGGATTTCTGTGCCAGCATTTTCAACACACAAACTGCAATCTCCCGGGAGGTAACTATGTAGCCCCACAGAGCCCAGGGTAGTGATGGCCCTCCAAAGAGGTCATCAGGGGTCACTGAGTCCAGTCCCCAGCCTCTGGCATCACTGAAGGACTCCAACCTCTCCCGAAAAAGATAGTTTTGCATGTCCTTAAAAATATTCTTGTGCCTCAATCCACAACCCCAGCCAAATGTCTCCTGCCTCATCAGAGCTACCATTAGAGTGACACCACATTGATGTGCACAGCATCTTCACAGACAAGTCATGAACACCAATTCCGATGATCTCTGAAGACCTATGCGTGGGGAACCAGACTGGTCCTAGTTTCCTACCAGAAACCACTGCCGTCTGTGTTAATGACATCTCAGGGAGCTATGGAGCCCTCATCAGTGATGGAAGGAAATCACTCTCCCAGAGCCCCTTTGGTCATAAGAAAAAAGAGCCAGACCAACTGACGGCCCAGTGGAATGCTATCCGCCACAGAAGCAGGGAATGCCAAATGCTTTATCCTTTCTGGGATCCAGATTCACAGAGACCCCATTTTTACAGCACCTTAAGAAACAGGCCTGAAATGCAACCTCAGAACTTCACCAGTGAGCTGCCTATGTTACTGCTTTATCTGGAAGACCACCTTACAATTTATGTCCCCTTAGATAATCCCTAGTCCTATTGTTTTGACCCACAGTATATCCAAATCAGTGAATCACAGGTGTGAGAAGCTGTCTGCATTCTAAGACTACAGGAAGGTGTCCTTTGTGTTCTACAGACTCATCAGGCCCGTGAGGCATCACTCTCTTATCGACATCATAGCAGACAACTCACCTTGGGCTTCACCACCTTCATGAAGGCCCCTCTGACCAACGCCTCATCTCGCTCTTGTTTGGTTACTTTTCGAGCATCCAGAAACTTCAAGTTTGGCAGCTTATACAGCACAAAGCATCTGGAGGAAAAGGGTCACAAATAAGACGGCAGCCCAGAAGAGCCAGGCAATCTAACACTTGGAGATCCACACAATTACATTTTCAGGGGCTCAGATCTTGGCTGCTCCTTTACCCGTCTTCTGTTATAAAGCCGGAACAATCACTGGGGGGAGAGCGGCTTGAATGTTTGTGTTCACACAGACACACTACTAAACTTTAGAAACATACAGTCATGAATGCACTTGAATCAAAGCTTAAGTTTTCCCCCTAACATTATCCCAAATAGGCAAATGCCCATCTACCTTGATAACAGTAGACTTCTGTCAGGGCATCCTCCTTCCATTTTGGAAATGGGCCTGGCTTCTTTGATACACAAGAAGTTTTCAGGAATACTAATGTACCCCTTGCTTGTGCAATTTAAGTCCCTGCTATTCCTATGGGCCACCTGGGTCACTCTCATCTCTGGTGTAGCAACAGGTTTTTCAATTTGAAGGTGAGATAAGAGATCATTATTTTACCATACAGGATAATAAACAAGACTGTACTGATAAGAATGGCTTTGAGACAGAAGTAGGGAACATGTGTGTAGCTGAGAAATGCTTCCTTGAGGCATCAAGTAGATTCCTTTCAAATCATCATCCCTCGGTTATTTTCCCACTGGTTCTAATGAGGTTATCCTCATTAGGAAAAATAAGAAGAGTTGGCTTCTAGGAGACGTTAACAGCCCAACAAATGCTGGGTAGCCTCCATTAACCCCTTCACTAGTCATTGTTATTCACTAGACATCCCAGGCACAGCCCAATGGCTATGTGAGTAACCGACTGTCCTCAAGCAAAGGGTATGTATATATGCTCTTGTCAAGACAGTGCACTTAGCCCAGATACAGGTCTATAAATACATAAACAAATGTAGACAAGAGAGATACCTGTCTACATTTCTTTCCTGTCAGTGACCTAGCTTTTTTCTATCAAACCTCCACCCATACTCTATCAATCACATGAATAATTGCTTAGGCTCTCTCCTGTTGAGGAAGAAGAGATGAGTCCCCAACGTCAAGGGCAATGGATTCTCCAAGGGAAACTTTCACGTCCTTTTTCAACTAGCCTCCTCTGTGATCAGTCATCAAGACTCAACCTCCATGGAAGTATCTCCTATACCCATAGCTCACTTCTGTTTTTTGTTTTTTGTTTTTTGTTTTTCCTTTTCATTCCTGGAACACAATAGCAGCACCATACAGTCTGACACTTTTTACTCCAGTTATTTTCTTGGTGTTCAGTTGAGGTTCTGACCTAAACGATAAGCTTCTTAATGGCAGGTTCAAATGTCTTTGCTTATCATGACTGTATCTCAGAATTGATTCGGCAACATCCCCATTCATTTCAGCTGCACAAATAATTCTTTAGTACCTACTGTGTGCCAGGCTATATTTATACAGCAGTGCTGATGGCAGGTTTTCTGCTCTTAAAGAGGTTCTTAGTGGAATGGGAAGTCACATCCATGTAGAGAACTGTAAGTCAGTATAGCTAAGTCCCAAAGTTTATAAACAGAGTAGTTATAGCAGTAGAAAAAAGGTCCTGTATTATTCATTGAATAACTGAAAACTAAGAAGAAAAGGAGTGTTATGGCTTAAATCTGGAAAGTCTCCTAAAAGGTTCATTTATTTGAAAGGGAATGGATTATCAGGGGTTGACTGGATCAAGTTGATTAATACCCTGGTGATTTCACCATGCTAATAAAAGGTAAGGCGTGGTCAAAAGGCACAGACCATGAAGGGTGTGGCCTAGAAGGAAATATCATGGCCCTGGCTCCCCCTAATGACTCTGCTTCCCGGCCTCACTGGCAGAGGCAGCTGCTCTCAGCCAGGCTGTTCCACCATGCCACAGTTCTCAGTGCTCCACACAGGGACTGAAGCCTCTAAACTGTGAGCGAAAACAAAGAAGATTTCTCCCTTTCAGGCATGGGTTTTGGGTATTGTGCCCCAGATGTGAGAAAAGAACTAAGATGGGAACAGGAAATCTCAAAGAACCCAACCCAGAAGCAACCATCAGCACTTAGCTCCTTGGCAGTGCAGAGGGTGCACAGCAGGCCTTTCTCCTCACTGCAGTTGTGGGTCCCAGAGCCACACTCCAGTCCTGTTCCCAGGATGCCGTGACGTCACCAAATGACCTTCGTATGCTTACCTACGTAAAAGACTCAGCCAACTGCTCCAAACCCAGGAGCAGCCTTGGCATTGCTCACTGTTAAGGTCAAACTTCAGGGAAACTCCTTTGAGATGCATTTTTCCTCCCTAGTGCTGTTTAGCAGAAGCCTGAGGTCCTATGTCCTGCTTTCTTCCTGGCCTCAATCTACTACCCTCTGTGCCTAAGCATCTCCCTTACCTCTCCAAATTTCTCCTCACATTACCCAAATTCAGGCAAATGCCAAAAAAAAGGGCCGACATGTCCTTTCTATCCCCTAGTTGAATTCCCACCGGCCTCAAACTGTCAGAGAAAACTTCCATCTTCTGCCGGTAGCGGCAAAGTCTTGACGACAAGAGATTCTTTCAAACAGAGACGTGAACAGACAGAAACAGTGTCAGGAGTGAAGCTCAAAGCAGTAAAGACACCCACTAAGTGTAGGGCGGGAAAAGATGAATATTCAGGTGAAGACAACATCGGTATTAGAAAATCAGCTCGTGTTTAATGATGGAGTGAAAGATGCCTTCACGGGCTGGCAGCAACCGCAGCGACAACAGACCGCACATTGTCATTTCGCCTCACTTTGGATCACAGCCCTGAAATCAAAGGAGGAAGATAGAGAGGTGCTGGCTTTTAAGCTAGTTAAAAATTTTAGGTGACAAAGAGCTGCTGTTTTCAGAGCACTCTTCTTATGTAATGGAAGAGACAGCTCGTGACACAGGCTGCCAGCCGCCCCTGAGACTTGGGGTGACTGGCTCCCATCCAGCCTGGGTTTCCAGTATGTCACTGTTTAGAGAGGTCTGAGGTACACACAAGGAAGAGAATGGCTCCCAGCGGTTCAGGAGGAGCCTCGGCCTGGGCACCAGTTTTTCCTTAGGGATGTCTTCTTTTGTTTCTTTACTCACACATTTCAATAAATAATTACTGAGCAGCTACCACCTGCCAGGCACTGAGAATGAGGTGGGGAATGGCACAGAAGGCCTCTGCGCTCAGGGAGCTTATATTCTAGCACATTGGTTCTCAAATGTGAGCAGGTACCAGCATCCCCTGGAGGACCATTAAAAACCACCTCACCAGGCCTCATTCCTGGGGATTCTGATTCAGGAGGTCTGGAGTGGAGCCTGGAATTTATGTTTCTAATAACTTCCCAGGTGATGCTGATGCTGCTGTCCTGCCGAGAACCGATGTCCTAGCAAAAATAACACCAAGTGGAGTAATAGTTTGGGAATTACGAGCATGGGGAAGCAGCCAGGATTCTCCCTCCCAGTTCTGCTAGAAGTTCTCCCTACCCCACGGTCCGCGGTATACAGGCCCCAGGCTGTGGCAGCATCTACCAGCTCCTCCTGCATCTTGGTGGCTCACAGCCAGCTCCAAACATTTTTGCCGAGTGGTAAGTCAGTGGGCTTTCTGCCTGCCTGTGTCTTCCCGGTCTCGGGAGATCTATTTCCCTTTGTTCTAGGTCATGTCAGGGTGTCAAAAGCTGCAGCTTCAATCCTGAGTGTAATACAAGTTTGCCATACAAATACGAGAGGATTCCCGGAGTCACAGAATGGAGGCTTTTACAATATCAATTCAACCCTTGTAAATTTAATCCAGGGTTATTTGTTGCACCCAAATCTCTTTACCGTGATGTATTACTTAGTTACTGGGGTTATCACAGCCGTATCCTAAAGTTGCATAGTACATAAAACATTTCAGTGAACAATGCACGAAGGTTAACTCCCCCAGATAACCTGCAATCGCAAGGGCTAGTTCAGGTGACAGCTCTCTGTCAGCTTCCCCAGCTATTGATGGTTCAATCAGTTTGTTTTGAAGGTAAAGTACAACAAAAAGGCAGTAAACTTATTCAGACTGTCAACAGGGGCTATCGGGAGCGGGGTTTGCAGGTAAGTAATTCTGGGTGTTTTAAGGCTATTATCAAACAGCAATGGTTGAAGGAAGAGACAGCTACTAATAACACAGAAGGCAGCCATCATAAACCACTTTATGGCAGAAACCGCCGTCTATAAATCCTGCGACACCCGGAGACAGCTTCAGATTTATAAAACTGCTTGTTAAGCCGGGGCACCGCTTAATGAAAAGAGATCCCTCTAAGTTCTAAGTCTCACGTCCCTGGCTCCCAAGGGCAAGTCCAATTTTCCTGACCTTCTCAAGGTGGCTGGGAGGGAAGCCCGTGGGGCTAGGGTGGCAGGCGTCAGAGCCACTCATGGCTGTGATACGACAGGAAGGTTATCAAAAGGGAAGTGGGAGTCCTGGGGTGCCAGGACCCTGGGATCCTGGTAAGGTGTTTAGGCACCTGTATGTCTCTGTCTAGAAACAGACCTCCTGGAAGTGAGGGACCAGCACCCTGGGCTTTCCAGGTTTCTTCTCTTTTCATACAGAATGTTTCATTTTCTTTGAAGACTGCTCTAAACACAAAGTTAAAAGTGGTGAAGAGGAAAGAGGCACAGCCCGGAGGCCCCCCTGTTCTTGTCACTGAAATTGATTTTTTTTCTCCTCCAATCCAAGTGCCCTGGCATTTTTCATCTAGACCTCAAAAAGAGAGGAAAATGTTCTTTCCATCTGCCCACAATTGCTCCCCTGGGGAACTGGCTGCTCTCCAGGAATAAGGTACATGCACAGAAAAGCTGGGATGGGTCTCCACAACCTGCTGGTAAGGTTGGCTACTAGGCTTCTTTCTCTGACATTTTAGTCAAGAAGTACCAAGCACTTGGTTCCTAAGCGACCTGGGCACAGGGTCACCCAAGTTGGTCCTACTTTGTCCTGTTTGCGGCATTCTCCACACTATTTCTTGTTGCCTTTTCGCTCCTAAGCATGGGGAAGAGGGTTTGCAAAGCAAGTTATGCCCTACCTGGGGTCCTTAGGGCAGCTATGGGTGGGTCACGAACTATTTCCAATACTTCGTAAAGCGAGACAGAACCGGGTAAGCATGCTCACAAACAAGCTTCTTTGCTCTTGACTGGTTTACATCCACTCTGTTTAATACACAAGATACTTCACGCTGATCAAAAGCACTGATTAACTGCTAACTATGTCTAATTAATGAAAGAAAAAAACGTTAGCATACATGCAACTTATTTGAGAGACCAAAGCTTTTAAAATGTTAAAGAGAAAATTAAAAAGATGGAAGATACTTAAAATGAAAGACGAGGGACTGAGAGGCAATGTAGAAAAATAAGCCCTGGCTTTGAGCTTGCCTTGCTAGGCAATCCTGGCTCAGTCTCCTGCACTTCTGAGCCTCAATTTCTCCATCTTTGTTATGAAGGGTACAGGATGGCCAAATGATGTAGAAGCCTCCTTCAGACTTTACCTTGCTTGAATTCTCTGTGCCTCAAGATTGACTGATAATAAATACATCCGGATTGTCTCTGCTTGTTACACTAATTTCCTTGCATAACCACTCACACACCTCAAGGTAAGGGAGAACGGTGAGAAAAAAGCCAAGAAAGAACAAGGAATAAACACTGGAAGTAGAAGAGCTCCACATGCTCAGAGATGACAATGATCTCACTCTAATGAGCCGAGGTGAGCTCACCTGCAGCATTAATGAATGCCTGACAACTGGCAAAGGCCAGCTGATTTTCCTCACAGTTCACCCGCAGCATGTTTGAAGTCTCTGAGCAAACAATACACCCACAGGACAGTCCAAGGCCTTCTACAGAGGGGTAACCGGCAATTACTCTGTGGGCTCCTGTCACTTTGATCTCTGGGTCATGACCTTTGCTTTCTTGTGATCTTCAAAGCCCAGATTGTAGATTAGCTGGAGCATGCTAGCTGGGTTATGTAAGCCACAAGTTTTACAGCCCCTACTGGGCGGGAAGTGGCGGCAGCCCTGGATGGCCACCGATGGTGGAGGATCGCTCCCTCCTTCCCCTGGGCTGAGTGCTACAGATGCTGGGCAGACCCCAGGGCTGCTCCCTACCAGGGAACAAAGAAAGGGTGTCACGTTTTAAATAATTTAGTGTTACAAGGAATACAGAGCGACCTATGGGGGCAGAGGGAGGAAGGAAAGGCCAGCCACAGACTGCAGTGACAGGAGACAGCGCCAGAGAATGACAAAGATTTCAGTGACAGAAGGAAAGCTAAGGGCTGGGGAGTCCCTCTCCCTTATTTGAAAGTTGAAATCCAGTATTTGTCAGCCTCTGACCTTCAGGCCACTTGTTTTGTTTTGCTTTGTTTTGTTTTTCTACAGAAAACCAAAAAGGAGAAGAATTGCAAAGGAAGACAGGCAACAGGCCGCTCTGGGCACCCAAGTTTCCCAGGCTGGATTTGTTTCTCAGACAAGTGTTGAAGTTCGCCAGGGACCTTAGTGGATATCTTAGGCCATGTCTTTCATCGCCACTCTTCCTGCCTAAATCCTGAAAGCTGCTGTGTCTGCATCTGCCCGAATTCAATATTCAGACCCAGAAGGCAGCACTGCGTTCACACAGCAAAGCATGGGCAGGTCCAGGCTACTGTGACGACGACACGGTGGTCATTTCTTGTCCTTGACCTCTGATGAAGGGCAAAGGGAAACTCCAGCAGCCCAGAGCTCTACTCAGCAGTTCCATAGTATGGCCATGCTCATATAGAAATTTAATGAGCCCCTTTTATGGTGGAAATGTGAGCCAAGAAAATCTGGCTGGGTGTTCAGGGGGAAAGTGAGGGGGCTGGAGGCGGGGAGCACGAGGGAGGAGGAGGGAAAACTCCAAAGAAACTTAAGCATCTGTGATGCCATTTCCAATCGCTTCATAAATCTAGTCACTTCCCATTTCTGGGCCAGTGGCTGGCCACAGCGCGACCTAAAATGGGACTGACCTCTTTGAAATCAGCATCTCCCATGGAAATGAAACAACAGACATACCAGTTTTGATGTATGGCTGGGTGACATATTATAAATATTACATCACATAACCACAGAGGATGCCAATCAATAAGAAATTTTTTTAGACAGCACTAAATGAACCATGGGTTTTTGCTTCTGAATACACTCCTTTAAGGCTCCTACTGTTGCTTAAATGATTAATAGGAGACATATTGTCAGAAAATGTACTTAAAGAGAAAAACAGTAAACTGTAGAAATATCATTCATTTTTTTGAAGCAATTTTCTAGTGAAAATGTCACATAAATTTACATAGAGCCTCCACTTTTAGGCTTCGGGTAATGGTAAGAAAGAAGAGAAACCTCACGTTTTGTGGATGAAGAGCCAGAAAAATATTTTACCAAAAAAAAAAAAAAAAAAAAAGCACAGCTGCAGTACTTTGTATAAACACAAATGCCCCAGGAACTCTGAATCCAAAAGTCAAACTGTGAAAACCTAAAATTTCTCAGGGGCAAATGAAGCACAAACTCCAGGATAATAAATCAGAGCTGCTTACAGACCGTGGACTGGAACTGCACTGTGCACACATTTGTTTCTTCCCAATCCAAGGGTGAGTGCTTATCAAATCAACAATAAAAAATAAAAATAAATAAATAAATGAGGAAAAAATGCAAACGTGCTACAGAACCGGCCTACCATTCGTCTCCACAATCATGCTGCACCACGGGAGGAAAACAGGCCAAGCACACGTGGCCTGTTCCCTGAGCTGATCTTAGTTGCTGCTTCACTGAGTGGAAGAATCTGTTGCTGTTGTGAGTAGCAGGAATTTTCTAAGGTAATTCTGCCCACATGTGATTTTGGCTGTGTATAAGGTCTAGGATCCAGGACTGTGTGACAAGTTGACCACATGTGCACCTTCTCAATTCTATCTCTCACGTCCTTCCCAGGATACAGGCCGGGGGTGGGGAGGAAAAGCCTGGAGGGTACCCAGGCTAGACCATGAGATGGGTTAGTGTTGTAGAATCAAGGGCTCCCAGTTACGCTCTGAATATGGAATGTCCTCCAAAAGCCTCACGTATTTAAGAGATGACTGGATTATGAGGGTGCTACACTCACAGGTGGGCAGATCCTTGACGATGTTAAAAGGGGGAGCCTGGGCAAAAGGTGCCAACCCCTGGCTCAGAAGGATGTGTCCTTGCCCCAGCACCTCCCCACTCTTCCCGCTTCTGGCTGCCATGCTGCCACGGAAAGCTTTTCTTCCTAGGCCCCCAACCGTGTCCCTCTGCCACTGCCCGCTCACCATGAACAGTGACTTTTGAAATGTGAGCCAAAATAAACCTCTTCTTTAAGTTGTCCGTGTTGAGTACTGCGTCCTAGCAAGAGGAAAGTGACTGAGACACTCCCCAAAGAATCATGACCAGAAGCAGGACCTGGATGGAGACCAACTGACAGTCATTTGCTTGCTAACTTCATTTACTAGTACCCACATGGCTCTGATTCTAAACAAGCCGTGGCTACCTGACATAGCACAGATTCCTGCATCTACCTATAAATCCTTGCTTGTGAGAAAGAAAGGTATTTCAAATCACCCCGGCAGTGACCAAGCCCCCTTTCCTTGTCCTGCATACCTTATGGAGAGACGAGGCTTCAAGACACAAGAAGACTCAGCCCTCGCCCACTAGAAGCTATTCTCTAGATGTTGAACTACACCAAGTTGTGAGAAAAACATACATGGTGGAATACATAAATTATGTGTGTGGGTGGTAAAGGAGAAGCATAACCTCTCGGAGCAGAGCGCTTCCAAATGTCAGAACCACATAAACAGCACAGTCCCCAGTGGATGGTTTTGTTGGATCTGCCACTAAATGTATCAGAATGCCCTGGAGGATTTGAGGGACACAGAGCACCTCAGTTCCAGGTGGCGTGTCACACATTTCAAAGGCCTCACTGCTCACACTGGACTCCCCATCAGACCGTCCGGTCTGGTTCTCAACACTAGGAGTCTTTGGAGTTTTTGCCAGAGTGACCAGTTACAATAACACAAAAATATTAGCTTTTCTTGTCCTGTTACAACTTTAAAAGCTCACTATTTGACACTAAATGGAAGGGAGTAGAATTGGGAACTTTCCTCATTCTACCTCTTTATGGGGGAAAAAAATACTTACCTATAGTCATATTCATACACACACACACACACACACACAGGGAAAGGCACACCCACATACATACATATTTAAAATGTATTAGATTATTTTAAAGGATTGACATCAGAATCTGAAGAAAAATATCAGAAAAAAATTCAGAATTTCTGAATTTAGGCATACCAAAAATTATTATTGGAAGAACTTCTCTGGGCTTGCTTGAGCCTCCCAGATATATCTAAAAGTAAACTGCTGTAAGAAGGTAAACTATGTTTTTAAGTAACCCCTTCACACTTAAAATTGGGCTATTAAAGGCCTCAAATTTGATAAGACTGTTAGAGAAGTAAATTAAGTTCCAATGATTAAGAAATTTGAAGTGATTTAGAAATTTATAAGTACTCATCTGCTGGGCTTAAAGCGCATTTATCCCAACAAAATTCACATTCAAGCTATATAATCACATCCCAAATAGAAGCTTTCATGACAGAGAAAAGTTTAACAATATTTTTTAAAGTAGGGCTACAGTTTTGCTCTGAGTGAGTTTAAGACTAATCTTAAGACTCTGACAAAATTAAACAAGAAACCCAGAAAATGAAGTGAAGTTACAAAATTCTTCCATAAAAAGAACACAACTGAATTCTTGCTATATCCTTATTTACTTATTCTATATATTCATATTTTTAATTGGCATTGTTTAATAGCTTTTGTTATTTCTTATAGTCTTAAATTTATACAAGGTTAAAGTTCCAAACACATTCCTTCATGGGTCTCCACAGAGTTTCATGAAAGTTTCAAGAGAGTAAGTTCTTCTCAAATCATGGTTCCCTTTCCCCCTTCCAAATCTATTTCCCTATCTGCTTGCCATTTTTTTCCTTTCCTTTCCTTTTCTCTCCTCTCCTATCGTCTTTCATTTTTGTCCTTCTTTCCCTTCTTCCCTTCCTTCTCTCCTCTTTTCTTCTGTCTTTCCTCTCACATCGATTCAGGTAATAGATTACTGACAGCCTATATCATGATGCAGAGAAAAGCCACACATGTGAAAGGTCTCTTGAAACACCAGTGAAGGAGGAGAACACACAGTGCAAAATGAGCAAGTAAAAGATGAGGTCAGTGAAACGGGTAAGATACGTGTGCTCTATGAAAGAAGAGTCTGAGTCAAAGCGGGAGTTTCAAAATAAAAGCAGAGAGGAGAAAGAAAAGCATTTGTCCCTGGAGCCCATCTCAGTGCATAGCCAGTGGACACTTCAACAGGGCTTCATGGCAAAGAGGAATGTGCCTGGGGGAAGTTCTCGTGGGACTGAAAACAAGTTCCCCAAACTTCAGTGAGAAGAGGTTTCTCTCCAAAAGAGTAACCCTGAGACAGGCCCCAGAAAGATCTTACAACACAGAACAAGGACCACCGAACTACAGCCTATCGGTCAAATCTGGCCTACTATCTATTTTGTGTATAAAATTTTATTGGGAGAGACTCAAGTTCATTCATTTACAAATTATTTGCTGCTATTTCTGTACCTCAGGGTATCCCAAAGGCCACTATATTTATAAAAAATATTTAAAATAAAAAATCTGTTTACTCATGACTAATTTATCATAATACTTCAAGTAAAATTATGCTATGAGAAAATCATGCAAATATTAAATTCAAAGTACAGGGAATATCAAAGTTATCATGCATGGGAAAAATTAGCAAAGTTTTAGGACACTCTGAAGAGGAGAAAAAATGGATTTTGATAAAATAAAACCTAAAATATTTATTATTTGATCCTTTATTAAAAAGTTATCCCCTGAGTTGGACCACCCAATAGCTTTTTATCTTTCTCAGCTCCTTTGACCTCAAAAAGGGAGAGAATGTTTCTAGGTGTGCAAAAAAAAAAAATGAAAGCTTAACACAAGTCTTGCCAAATATCCGTTGTAGAGCCCAAAGAATAATATCATCCACTCAAAGATGTTATGCTCCCCTCTCCCACCACATGGCACTTACCGGTACCTCTTGTAATCTTCCTCATCCTTCTCCAAGCTGACCAGCTCGTTGGGACATGCCACATTACCCAGCAGGCTGAGGTACTCCAGAGCTGGTGTCACCTCTGCCAGGTGATCAAGAAGATATTCCAAATCAGTGATGTGATACAAGTTAAGGATAACAGTCCAAGACAAAAGACTTAGTGAGGCATACAGCCATCAGCGATGGGCCCAGCTCATCTAGTGCCCTCATCGGTGACAAATAAAAAATCTGGAAATCCATTTAACTATGGACACAGGGCATTGCTAGATT
The DNA here is from genome assembly GCA_004027205.1 of Ctenodactylus gundi. Lineage (NCBI taxonomy): Eukaryota > Metazoa > Chordata > Mammalia > Rodentia > Ctenodactylidae > Ctenodactylus > Ctenodactylus gundi. Next base: position 342,172 of record PVKB01001335.1, read on the forward strand.
TTTTTCTCCCACTGTAGGAAACACAGCTCAACTTTTCTCTGGACAATTCAGGCTGAATCTAGATCATCTGAAGGAGAATACATGAAATTAATTATTTTATCACCCTTTTATTTCCTCTATAATTTTTCAAAGGTAAAAGGGTAGATTCCTCACAGTAAAACACTTTACAATATGAAAATTCATATAGTTTTTCTAGTACTAAAAACCTAAAGGTCTCATTAAAAATATTCTATTTCTCTTTCTTTTACTAGGAGGAATTACTGAAACCAGTGATAATGATCTGGATATAAACAGAGGTTGTCCCCCTTCTGATCTAAGAGCCTGCAGGGGAGCTAAGCATTGCCCAGTGACTTGCTGGTGCCAAGGAAGTATCGGTTTGGGGGTAAGAATGATAAAGGCAGGAGGAAAGGGCAATCTGAGTCAATGAGGATGAGTTTCACAAGATCAGACAGGTCAAAATTCATTTCCTGAGACTCTTTCATAACCCAAGAGTCAATGAAGAAAATCATGAAAGAAAAGGGACAGAGGAGGTACACGGTGGCAAGATGACTCTATGAGTCATTCTCTCCTGGGACCCACTTTCCAATCAAGACAAACACTGAGACCTCCGTATCAAATACTCGAGAGTCACAGATTCATGAAATCATCAATAATGAAAAGGTTTTAGTCACCTGCATCTCACATCAACTCGTGGATTAAGCCACATACACAGGAGCTGAGTCCAAAGCATGGTAGTAACTAGACAGACCATGAGTGGAGGCCGTGTTCTTAGGAATGAATGGTGACAGGAGTTAGCCAATACCAGTAGAGATAATGGGGCTCTCCTCAGAGATGGGCAGCAGAGGATAAAGAGGCTGCCATGTAAAGACAGAAGCCACCCATGGAGTCAAAGATTCAGAGCACAGTTCAAAGAAATGACATCTACTTAGACCGAGGACAGGAAGGTAGAACCAAAGGAATCAGCTGTCATAGCCTGAGGACTTCAGCTGGCCTGAAGATGTCACTCAGATGTCCTTGTACTTGGTGCTAAATTGTCATCAAAGAAAAAAACTCCAGATCCAACCCATGTTTGAATCCAGTCCTTAGCATACTAGGGGTCACTCCAAGATAACACATTCAATTTAATGCTTTTTTTAATTGAAGTTCAGCCATCACACTCTTTAAGAAAATCACTTAAGTCTAATCAGTTAAAATGATCATGAAAAACTCCCAGGAAAATTAAACTTTTCTAACATGTTCTATCTTTGTGCGCTTCACAGTCACTGCCACATTTGAAAAGGAGGAAAAGAAAATGTAACGAAGGGAGGGTGGGGCACCGGGCCCACCAGCACCTCACCAGGACTGCCATCAAGCCCAGGCAGGAACACTATGGAGCGCAATCCTCAAATTCTCTAAGTGCCCTACCAACACCTAAGATTGGACAGGGACACACAGTGACATTCAGGTAAATAGGCTGTGCCTGGACTTGCACCTAGAGAGCCTTAGTCCATCTGTTTCTCTCTTTCGGGGTTTACTCCAGACCTCTATCCAACCCATGGGACTCACTGGGCGTTGCAAGGAGCACTAGGACTCAGGCCTGACAGGTTGTCATAAAGCCTCAGGCCCATCCCTCCTTCCAGAAAAGGGGAGAGACAAGTTGGTCACTCCTGGTATCCAGAAGACTATTTCTTTTATTGGACTGCAAGAAACTGGGCTGCCAAAAATGATACTGACGCACTAAATTGCAGTGATTCAAACTGCTGATACAGATGAGAGGCTGAGATGACCTACAGGAAGCCCTCTCTGATATGGCCAGCAAAGCCGGACTAAAGCTTGGCCTTCCCATCCACTGAATAAAAATGGGACTACACAGGAATATAACTTAAAACCGGCAAAATGTTTAACTGGAAAACAATATTGTGAAATTGGGTGGAAGGCACATTTCAGTCTCTTCTCAGTGGTTACTGACAAGTAAGGAGAAGCTCAGATGATGCCTGCTCTAATTTGAGTACTTCTTCACATGCTGATTTAACAAAGAGTTAAAAAGGCTTACGTGGGATGGGTTTCTTGCTTAGACAGAGCGCTTCCAAGAGGCTCTACTAACATAGTCACGTGGTCGTATATTTTTACAAAACTTGCAAAAGTAGGTTGTTAACTCTAACTGTTTAGGATCTTTGACTCTCTCCATCATATTTTCCCTCGAGTTAGGTAAAAAAATGAAGGACAGTGGGAATTCTGGGGATCTAGCTACAGGGAACTCTCGGAAGAATGACAGTTAATAATGATTCAGGGGAGGATAATTCTGTGGTTCACAGTTGTTTCTGTGTTTCACTAAATTACTGTAACAGTATGAGTAGGAATGGTTTCCTGTACCACTCCTACCACCCGTCATGTTGACACCGACGCTCAAGTACCAACATAAAACTGATAATGGTTAACAAGCTCACAGATTCAAAGAGGATTTAAGATTAAGTTGTTGAGCATGCATCATGCTGGAGCCCACATTCTTAACTGGAAATGTTCTGAAATCTTATATAGCTCACATATGAAAGAAATATGTAACATTTTTCTCCAAAATCAAATAATCCTAAAAGTTTACTAGTGACAGAGTGATAAAACTACCAATAATGAGTGATTGCATTATTCGGCTTTCCAACACTATAACAAAATACCCAATATAATTATGTTATCAAGACAAAAGGTATATTTTGCCTCACAGTTTCAGAGGCTCCAGTTCAAGTTGGGTAGAGTCACTGTTTTGGTCTTTAGTGGGGAATGGGAGCATATGATGGATCAAACTATTCACCTCACGGATCAGAAAGCAAAAAAGAGAGAAAAAGGGAAATTGTGGTCCCACCAACCCCTTGAGGGCACACGCCCAGTGTCCTAAGGACCTCCCACTAGGTGCTAACTCTCAAAAATTCCACCACTTCCCAATTGCACCACACCAGAGACCAAGCCTTTAATATATCAACCTTTGAAGGACACTTATCTGAACCACAGTGGTGGTGAAGCAAAAACATTTCTAAACTATAAAAACTTAAAATTTCTGATATGGGCTTATCTACTATAAAAAGACTTCCTTTTTTAGGTATTTTGACTTGCATTGCACTTAAATTTTTAATGTTGATTTGATGAACTTTTATTCCAGATATAGTCTTTTTATATCTAATTTAGTATTCATAGTTATGTAATCTTGAAGACTGCTCCCTCAAATGATTCAAGTTTTACACTCTATAAAACCTGAACCTGCCCAGAGCAAGAGACCATGGAGAGGTGGTCATCCAAATAGCCTAGTCATGGGAATTTCCTGGGCAAAGGACTTGAGGACTTGAAGATTCAGCTATCTGGTGCCAGCAAAACCTAAGGGACTTCTGGGAGTCTGCTCCATTGAGGATATTTTGTGTGCCAGAAGCTCCATTATTGTAAGCCTTTAGATAACCCACAAAGTGATAAATTAGAGCAAGCCAGGGGGTGGCCCCTCAAATCCACACCAGGCAGGAAGCCCGCCACCTCCTCCCCACACGCACTGGAACAGCCCCTCATCTCTGTGTTGACTCCACCACCAGAACATGAAATAGGAGACAGAGTTTTAATTGGCTCCTCGGTCTCCTGGGTCAGCAGGGACAAACACAGCCCTGTCTTATCTGATTACGAGTTTAGATACAACTTGTCACATTCCTTTTTGTCAAGTTTCATGGAAAATTAAGCAGAGGTAATCAGTGGCTGAAACTTGGTGTTTGTGGCTAACCAAGACCACACCAGTGGGGACGGATTGGAGGATTCTCCTAAGGGTGCCTTTTCTTCATCACCATTCATTCTCTCTCTCTCTTCTCTTCTCTCTCCTCTCTCTCTCTCTCTCTCTCTCTCTCTCTCTCTCTCTCTCACTGAAGTTACCTGGCATAGTTTCAATTTTCTCCAGCTGGATTCTCTGCACACACCTGGTTTCCCTCATCAAGTCTTCTCCGGAGAACTTGGCTTTTTTTTTTTTTTTTAACGTTGTCTACAGAAAGTTGCCAAGGCGGAGCCCAGCTGTTGTGCCTGGGCTTGCCAAGGGAGATTTTCTGCAGAGGATCCAAGATCAAAGCAGCACCTTGCCTTGCAAGTTGGGAGCAGGAGGGAGGCGGGAAGCCCCCGGTGAGCATGTCCAGTTGCACAGGTTTGAAGCAGTTTTTCCAGGTGAGGATGGACACCTCTTCCTCTCCGGGCTCAGCTCCATGTCAAACGGCAACTTGTATAACCACTGGGAGAATTTAACTAGGCAAATCCCAATGTAGGGTTTTTGAAGGCTAAATATCCAGTAAAGTGATATGTTATCTCATTTTGATTGACACATGTTAGAAATATTATATTGTCCAAGTAACAAGGAAATGGTTAAAGGCCATCTGGCCAAGAGATGGCAGGTCTAGATTCAAGACTGGATCATAAAGAAACAGCGATACTATGGGAAAAAAGTGACTCATAATTTCCTAACACAAAAGGGGAAATTTAAAACACTGGAAAATAAAGAGTCTTATATGTTTCTGGTAGAGACCATCCAGCTGTGCCTGTACCTCAGATATTTTTCAATTTGAACTTAACGTTTTTTTAAGCATTGAGGTTTTTAGCTGGCAGTAAAGTGTACAAAGAAATGGTAGTCTTTGGGTGTTAACAAAATGATTTCCCATGTGTTACACCATGTAAATCTCTCAACAATACTACAAAGTGGTGATATTATATTACCTATTTTATTAAGAAACTGAGGGCCTCAACAAAGCACAGGGACTTCCCCAAGACAACAGTCAACTACTGTTGGAACTCTAGTCCAGCCTTTTGGTCCATGCTACAGTCTCCTCACCTAGGCACTCAGGGTATTCTACTCTTCCCACGGGCACCACAAATCAATCTCTTCATTTTTTTCAGTTCACATACTGAAGCAAAGAGGGAGAAAGAAAAGGAAAGTATACTTTAAAAATGCTCTGGAGGTGGAAGAGAACCATTTGATCATATAAAGGTGGAATATGCACACTTGCCTGAATTTTCTGTTGTTTCCTTATGTGAGGTTGAATATTTGGATATAAAATGGCTGAATCAATTACCAAATACCCCACTCCCATGGCAACTGTGCCTAGGCTGGTGTGTGCATGCTCAGAGTGGGATAAGAATGAGAATATGGCGCTAGGGTGGAGGGTTCAAGTCCATAGCAAAAGGATACCTGGCCAGTCTAAAGGAACCAAAGATAGAACGTGAAACAGCTATAAAGCAAGGGCTGAAGAGAGTATCTGAGAAAACAAGGCTTTCAGACAGTCCAGGGTGAAATAGGGCAGAAGGGGGAACACAAGTGGAAGAGCAAGCTGGCAGGATGGAGATGGGATGTCAGGCAGGAGACGTGCAGAGAGAGGGGAATCATGGCTTGCTGTGTTTGGAAGGAATTTTCCAGATGCTACTAAGTCTGGACTCTAAATTCTCTTTCATGAGCAGTTTCCTGGGCCCCATCTGGGATGGGGCCATCCTGTTGCAGGTATAGCTGGCTGACTCCTCCCATATCTGAGCACCTCACTTGTGCAGCCATTGCCTCCTCTCAAGTTTCAATCTGGTACTGGGAGGGCTGGATGAATGGCTCAGCGGCTAAAGCGCTTGAGCAAGCACTAAGCCAAGTGCCAAGTACACGAGTTCGATTCCCCAGCACCACATAAGCTGGGCATGGTGGCCCACGCCTGTAATCCCAGCACTCGGAGGCTGAGACAGGAGGATTGCTGTGAGTCCAAGGCAAGCCTGGGCTCTGAAGTGAATTCAGGACCAACCTGGACCACAGAGCGAGACCCTGTCTCAAAAAAAAAAAAAAAAAAAAAAAACCTCAATCTGGTACTGAACTGAGCTTATCTGTGTCTACATTGAGCCTCATACTGATAGCCTACATGAATCCTGAAAACTCCTATTTTCTTGGTTCTTTGGTAAACATGAGAAGAAACAGTCATTAATGGTGCCCATTGCACAATACTAGGGTAATATTAACCAATAAACATCTTTACATTGTGGCCCAATTCTCTATTCTCTAGGATAGTAATAAAAACAATATACTAATACTAACATAGCACTCACTATGTTACTAGAACTTAATGCTGGTGAGATACTTAAAATATCCTCCACCACAACATCTTAGGAGGGAACTATTATTGATTACATTTTGTAAAGAAAATGGAGGCACAGAGATGCTAAGTAATTTGCCCAAGGTCATATAGCAGTGGCAGACTGGAGCTACAAGCTTACAAAATCTGGTCTCAGAGCCTTTTGTTTTAACCAATATATGATAGTTCCTCTTGCTAAAGGATAAAAGAAACCAATGCCCATGTTTCCAGAGTCTAGTACATGGAACACTGGTACAGACACATTTGACTATGAAGAAAACCAAAAGTAGAAAAAAATCTACATTTACAAGGTAGATAAATTATTCAGGGTGAATGACTTTAGTACAGATGTGAAAACCAAAACATTTAAAAGGAAACAAACTTCACCAAAGGAGTTGATACATTAAAAAAAAAAAAAAAAAAAAAAAACCATTTGCTCGCAAGCTTCATAATATACTGAAAGATTCAATTTACAAGATACAGCTAATACCCTTTCAGAAGGTCAGTATTTACTTGCTTCCAAAGCTTCCCACATCACAGGAGTGAAGTCTTAAGGAGCCAAGTTGCCAAGGCCTGTGTCGTTTACCATGATAGGAGTGAGTTGTATCTCCTTCTAGGCCCACCTGGTGTGGTCCTCTCCCAAATTTCTTCCATACCTGGTATGTGATTTGCTTTCATGATATAAATAGGACTTCCAAATATTTGTACACTAAGGCTTGTATTTCTGAAACACTCCTGTCCCTTGATGTGGCTTCTGCAGCCTGAGTCACGTAACAATGAGTACCAATTTACAGACACACAGGTCTATTTTACATAACCCAGCCTCAGGCAACTCTCAGTTAACTGTGGTCACAGGAGTCACCCAAGGTAAGACCAGCCAAAGAGTCATCCAGTTGAGCCCCTGGGCAAATAATGGACCGACAGACTATAAACAAAGTATTTGTTGTTCTAAGCCACAGAGGTTAGGGATAAATTATTAGGCAGCAAAAGCTAACTGATAGAGCTCATATCCAAGACATGATTTCATGGGGTAGCAACAGCAATATGGAATTTAGGAATTATTAGAGAGCCCAGAGTAATTTCACAATTAGATAGGAGACTCAGAGGGCTGGGAGGGCAGAGTCAAAAGCCTTCAGTGGAGAGGACAACTGGTAACATTTGATCCTACTTACCTTTTGGTCCACAACTTCTAGATCAGAAAAACAAGGAAACTGATCTTCATGGTCAGGCCATCAGAAGAAAAGTTGAAACAGGGAAAGAAGTCACATCATACCCTAAGAAAGCCAACTTTGAACTTTTCTATCTACTACTAAGAAAGTTCACAGAGCTATAACTGCTCGAATTTATGGCTCTCTGCTTCATCCCTTCCAATGACACTGTAAATACCTAGATAGAGTAAGTTGAGACATGGAGTAAGAAAAGAACTCAACTGAAGACAGAGATATTTGGAGCCAAGAGGCCCACTAATCTCTGTTGTTAGCAATACTTGGAAAAAAATTATCATCCAGTTTCATTTATTTCCTTAAACATGAAAAACACAGGCTCTCAGACTGATTTTTTCAAGACCACATGTCTAAACCTGATTAAGCTGAACCAGGAACCTAAGTCCATGGATTCTAATTTTAGTAACGACATGGGACATTGAACATGAGCACTGGGACCCACGGGAAGAACCGTATCATCCAAACTATAGTGCTCTGTTCCTTCTGTCTTCGACTAATTTGACCATATTGTCTAACCAATCACCTTAGACACCAATGCCAGAGGACGTTTACCAAAAGTGACTAGGAAAATTGGACAGAAAAAGAACAGGGGAAAAAATCCACAAAAAAAATTCCATTATGACATGAACTGTGAATTTACTTGTAAGCTTTCCTCTTTCACTTTTATTTAAGTGCCATAGTAACGGCCGTAAGGAGCGTAGTTGGCCCAAAATACCTGTGTGGAAAGGCTAGTCCTTTAGGAATTCATTAGGTTACAAGAATGGAGGCCACATGATGAGATTATTGTCCTTACAAGGAAAGATACAAGAGAATTAGCTTTCTTTTCTACTTTCTTCCTCTCCTCTTCCTCCTCATCTTCTTCTTTCCCTCCCTCTCCTCCCTTTTCATCCTCCAGATTATAAAAAATACAAGTTTTCTGCTTTCCGGTCTATGGTATTCTGCAACAGCAGCAATCACTGACCAACACAACACTTCACAAATTAAGGCTTGAAGTAATCCACAGTTACCAGTAAAAGTTTCTGAATATCCTTTGTGAGTGCTGACACAAGCATGTGCTGCTAAAGTTAACTTGGGGTTCTGCTTTCACTTCACAACACAGGGAGCCCTAGTCCCTCCTCTGCTTCTAATGAATTATGTGAGTGGGAACAAACGATCAGCTGAACAATTTCGGGCCCTAAATGTAAAACCAAGCTACCTGGACTTGAAACCCCAAGGACACTTGGAATGGAAGAAACCTGGGCTATGACCACAGCGTCTCCTTCACCGACAGGAAGCCCGCCCCTTACGTCACTTCACATCCTGATAAAAGCAGAAAGCGCAGCGCCTGATGGCTAAGAGACGTTCCACAATGAAAGCTCCTGGTACAGATCCACCCCACGAAGCAGCGTGGGCGTCCTGCTGTGCCTGCAGCACGAGAAGGCCTGAGACGAGCCCCTGCCGCCGCGGGGGTCACGTTCGGAGCCCCGTAATTCACAATCAATCCAACAAGCACGGGGGAGCCACGGGCCGCCCCCTCAGGCCGTCCCCACCGCAGCACCTGGCGTGTCCTCCTCGCCGGCTGGGGGAAGCCACCAACTAGACCGGCTGTCCCAGCCGCCGGTCACCGGCGAAGGCAGGCCCGGCCCTGGCGCTCGCTCGGCCCTTGCCCGCCGCCCGCGTTCCTCGCCCTGCGGCGCTGAGCCTTCCACCCAGCGCCGGGAGGCCCTTGGAGGAGCCGCACTACGCGCCGCTGCCCGCCAGAGGCCGCCCTCCCACACGAGCCCAGGGACGGCCAGCCGGGCCGCGCCGCCTGCCTGGCCGCCCTGACATTATTTTCTTTCTCTATTTTTATCTATTAAAAAGATTTCTTCGCAGCCATAACTTAGATCTCTACACTAAAACGGAGCAACAGGAAGATATAATGGTGCATTTCATTTATGAATGACCTATAATAAATTACTCTGAAGTGTCCCGAGTGCCAGGAGACAGAACGCTTTGTCTGCCCACGGACTGCATTTCACGTACTTTAATTTAGCTGACACATAAAACTCACTTGACGTTTTGCAGGTATTTGTCGGGGTGGGGGGGTGCCTGGAGGGGGCACCGCGGGGGGCTGCGGGGGGTGGGCGCAGCGGGCAGAGGAAAGGATATTCGGTTCTTGTTGAGGGTTAAGGTGTGGAGCTGGGGTAACCCTGGCAACACGAGGTCGTCCCCGAGCAGATTGTTGTCCAAGATGAGTTCCTCCAGGCTCCGGAAAGCGCTCAGTCCTTCCAGTGACCTGCAGTGACAAAGCCAACAGGAGAAATGATCGGGCACTAAATCAGGGAGGCCATTATGAGCCGAAATAAATATTTTAACCTTCCCTTTCAGGACTGGGAATAGTTTGGGCTTGGTGCCTGTCAGCCCAGTGAATGACAAGAATTAGTAGCGGGAGCCGGGGTGGGGGCGGCGGGGAGACGGGGCCGCTGGCACTCACCGCATCCTTCACGCATTGCCAACATGAAGGATGAGGGTCACTTAGTGAGTAGCCAGGATCCAAAACAAAGGGCTTCAGATACGGCCTGCAGGATAAATTTGTCAATGTCTTGTGCCTTCAGGCACCCAGCCTCGGCTGACCCTAACCTCCATTCCCAAGATAAATAACTCTGTCACACTTCACCTTCATTCCCTGGACACAAATTTAAGTTGTCATCCATCATTCCTGCCTAGAAATATCATACCCCTCTTACAATAATAAATATAACTTCAAGTATCATTTCTTAGCGGCTCTCCTCTGTACAGCCACTCAGGAAACAGCCAAGGAGGAGTCTTTTTTTCTTCCCTTCACATCCTTGGACTGTTTCCCCCATTCCTCTCTGCTTTTTGTTTTCTTTTTTCCTTTCTTTCTTTATTAATCACCTAATTTGCTTCGGCCCAGTGTCCTCGTGGCCGCCCACCAGGCTGGGAAGGCATCTGCGGAATTACATAATCGCTCTCATAGGGGAGGGCTTCTTTTTCTCTTTCTTTCATTATTTCTTTTTATTAGTCTTTAAGTTCTGTTTGGAGGAGGTGGTTTGGGAGAATTTCTGCTTCAAAGCTGCTGGCCTACAGTTACTGTTTTAATTTATGGAACGTGGATCTCGCACTTTCTTTTTGAGAAAAGAAAGTATAGAGAGTAACAATGTAGATGTTCAGGCAGTAAATTTTTAAAAACGGCATTTGAAAAGATTAAGTACCTGGCTCAGGGGAAAAAAATATATATATATACACACACATACATATATATATGTGTATATATATATATATATATATATATATATATATATATATATATATCAGAAAGGGAGAAATGACCTTGTTTATACACAGAGCTAGAAGTTAACCCTTCCCATGACAGGCTCTCATGAGCACTGGGGTGGCACAGACGCAGGGCAGTTGGGCACACAGACCTTATTTAAAGAAAGATGCCCAGTCCAGGGACTAGCGCAGACACAAACACTCCCAGCCCGTCCACCTGCCAGACCCACGAGATGTGCTGAGCCTGCACAGACTGACAGCTGAGCTACGACATCTACCGGAGCAAGGGCTCGCCTGGGATCCCTGGCTATTCTACAGAATGTGACGAATCAGGAAGATGTCATCCACACTCTGTACTCATTCACTGACGGCACCCCTGTCGCAGCCTGGTGTGCTTGTGTGTGCTGTGCGTGCACAGCGGGAGATGGACTTGAGCGTGGCAGCTTTCCCGAGGCGCCCCAGCTCCCTGGTGGGCCTTCTGTAAGCAGCCTCCAAAAGAGGGAGCCCAAACCTGCAAGGTGTGAAATGCACTCAATGGTTAAATCTGCAGACTGCAGCCAGAGCTTGGCCCGAGTGCTGTTCCTAGAGGACCTCAAGGTGGTCTCACCCAGGACCAGCGCCCGAGCACACTTCCCGTGACAGCCACCACTGCCCGGCCATGTTAGGAATGGAGGCTCACTCTACTTTATTTCCTCCCTCTTCCTTTTCTTCATGGCTCTGAGAGCGAAACACAACCTCCACACATCCAGAGAGTGAGGGGCGAGGCTCCCCTCCGCCCCTCCGCCCTGCAGTGGGAATCCGGCATACTGCTACCCAATCTGAACTCTAGCTCCGCATTCCTTCCAGCTCGCAGCAGCTTACAGAGACCAAAGGACTGACGAGTTACTAGCAAATGCTGGCTTCTTTCTTTCCCTTCCTCCTTGTGTTCACAGATTTTCTTTTTTCCCAAGCCTGCGACCTTGGGGATATGTTGGGGACGCAGGGGGTGGACAGATGAACAAACCCACAGAGGTGTACAGGGGACCTCTGGCCTCTCTTCTGAAAAATCCTCCTTCACGGGGGTCAATGAGTGATGCTCATTAACCAAACGTGCTTCTCAGGACCAGGCCTCCCCCTTGCCACAGGAGCGTGGCACGCCTGCCTCCTGCCGGGTAGCCTTATGGACAGCTAATAAGACCTCTGTGCACAAACATCAGCTGGTCCCAGGCAGCATCCGCATACACATTGTTCCTGAGCTATGTTATGCAAATATTATACTTTTATCATGAGAATCCACAAATGGTTGGCAACTGGCGCGCAGAAGTTCCCTTCCAAGAGGGCTTAAGGGAAGGCATAGGACAAAGTGATACGGCACGAAGGACAAAGGCCAGCACGCTAGGGGGGCATATTAACACGTGGACACAGAAAATCTCTCTCTCTGCAAGACAGGCTCTGGGACAGAGCTCTGCTCCAAAGAGACTTCAGAGAGGAAGCACTTAACACCCACCCCAAACTCCTATCACCTGTCTAACCGATCAGGTAACATTCAGTAAAAATGGAACCACGTTACAGGGGAACTGCTAATTAGTAAATTCCCATTTTCATGCTAGCAATACAGTACACCCTTGATGAGTTAACCAACTAAATTCAGAACTGAGACCTGCGGGCATAACTCAGTGATTAGAATGCTTTCCTAAGAAGCGTGAGGCCCCAGGTTCAATCTCCCAACACCACATAATACAAAGATTAAGGCAGGAGGACTGCCATGAGTTCAAGGCCAGCCTGGGCTACATAGTGAGTTCAGGACCTGAGCTACAGAGCGAAACCCTGTCTCAAAAAAAATCACATTCATATACAGACACATACACAGAGAGAGACAGAGAGGAAGGGAGAGAGAGAACTGAGGGACTAGAGGTGAGAGGCAGGGAGCAGAGGACAGAGTAGGTCAGAAGAGGAAGCAGAAAGGATTAGAGGGGAGCTAGGCTGGCCATTTGGGCACCACCAACATACCCTGGGGAGATGGCTTAACTTTTTACCTTTGTAGGGTACCAGGGATCAAGCCTGAGGCCTTCACACTGAGCTGCCTCCCCAGGCCATTTTTATTTTTTATTTTGAGACAAGATCTCACTCAGTTGATTAGTTGCTGGTACCGGGCTTGAGCTTGAATTTGAGAGGCTTGCCTCTCAGAGTGTGGGAACTACAGGCCTGTGTCACCACACTTAGCTAAAAACAATGTTTCGGTTATTACTGTTGTTGTTTTCTGGAAAGAAGCAGGAAGAAGAAATAATTTTTAGCAATTGTCAGTTCATGCCCTTGAATACCAGGGGCCTGCAGTAGGCAGACACTGTTAAATAAAACAACAAGGCAGGAAGGCTTTTAGAATCCACAGAGATCTGCCATTTAATGGGACAGTGACAGCAGCAGACAGTAAAGACAAGGACGGGACTGCAATTTCTCAGCTGAAAACTGGTGGGGATGTGGTAGAATGTCCCTCCAAACGAGAGCGCTGGTAGAGTGGGTGATTCTCACTTGAGGTGTGTCCAACAGCTACTTTGGCAGTGGCTGCAAAGTCTAAGGCGGGGCCGGAGGGCCAAAGGGCACAAGCAAAGCTGCGTACACTGCTAGGTGACCCCAGGGCGGGCAAGGACCCGGAAGGCCCGCCCTGTTGGGCTGCTGCCTTAGAGCTCCCCTCCGGCCGCCAGCCTCCCGCTCCACCAGCGAGAGCTGCTGCCGTGACCTTACCCACAGGTACCATCTCAGCCTCCTTGTTTATAGGACTTTGCCTTCGCTCCCCTAGGAGCCAGGGCAGCTGCCAGGAGAGCTCCAGTCCCTTTACCAAAGTCACATCAAAATGACAAAACATCACAACCCATTCGGCTCCAGTGGATTCAAACAGAGAGAACTTTTAAGTTTCCACTGTAATTAACCCTATCCTCGTTAAGATAATTATGATCAAGCTTCCTGTCACAGTTAATATCCCAGCATCATCGCCTGTGGCTCACACTCTGCCCTCATTAGCTTATAAAAACAGCAGTGCTAAACAGGCTGCTGCAGCCCTGCCCCTGCCAGGCTAGTGGCTGCAAGTTCTCCTGGAGAGGACCTGGGAGCAGCCATGTCACTGAGGAGCCGCCCTTGCAATCCTCGGTGCGCGCGGCTGAGTGAACATTCAACCTCCTTCATCCTTTCCCCTAAATCTGGCCACTCATGAGAATGGAGGAAGGGAAAGAGCCAAGACCAGGGTGGGCTGAGAGGTTTAGGACAGGGGCTTCCACCTGGAAATCCCCCTCCTTGCCCATTGTCCACCAAAAGACTGTGCCACAGGAGCCACCAGAGGTCACTTCCAGAAGCCCAGCCCAACCCCAGCATATAGGCTGTGTTCAGAATTAGATGTCTCTTCCTTGGGCTCCCACTTACACCAGCAGGGACACTTGTGCCTGGCATGAAAAAGGGAAGTGGGTGGAGGGGACAGGGAACTAGACACTATGAGAGAAGCACTTCTCCCTTTGGAACCTTATTGGTCCTCAGGTCCAGGTCCAAAAGTCAGAGATTCTCAAACCAAGCAAGAAAACAAGCTCTCCACTAGGATCTTGTGTTTCTTCTTCAACCATAACCATCCAAATAGCCACACCTATACTTTTAACGAAAGGCAAGGAAACCGCTGAAATTCTAGGGGTCTAGTCATGTGTTTAATGCTTCTACCACATAGGCTAGTCTTCCCGTCCTGCAAGGGCTGACCATTGTCCCTCTGGATAATGTTTCTCTGTTCCCTTCTGACAAACAGGACTCTCACTGTGACATCCACATACCTGGAGATTTGTCAGGTAGACTGAGGCACCCAGGTCTCACTGCCAACTGCCAAATGCTCTGCCAGGAGTCTGAGAGAGTCCAAGAGAAAAGCCGCCCAGAGAATGCCAGAGGCAAGAAGAGGGCAAGCTGAGGGTACTGACCAGTGGTCAGGAAAGAATCTCCTTGTCTCCTTTCAAGGGCTAAGTGCCCTCTCATCTTTACCTGGGGGTGCATTTCTGAGAACAGAAAGTGATAGAAAGTCCACACCTGTACATGAGGACCATGACTGAAACACTTAAATACTTTCTTATCAGTTTGTAAATAATTGCAGCTCTGAGTACCTTCTCTATTACTGGGCCAATCATTGTAGCTTCTTAGATCTCTTTATAATACACAAACTACCCATTCAACAAATCACACCCTAGGAACACAACCCTGCTCTGGCTGGCATCTGTACCCGGGTCAGTGCAGCGGTGACACAGTCTAAACAACACCTCAGAGTACAGCAGAGTAGTGATCTGTTTCCATCTTGTGGCCTTCCTACTCTACCTGTAAGACATGCAACAGCTTATACAGAAATCTCTAAACGGTCACTTTCCACCAAGGCCATGATCAAGACGACAAGGACAGGAAAGACAACACAGAGCTGACCGGGAGAATACAGGGGAAGAAAGAAAGAATTAAGCATGCTGTGGTGTGGCCACTCACATACCAGTGAACTGTCCAGGGCAGCATGGTCATTTTTACACACTCTGTTCATTTAGATCCATGAGAGGGTCTTTCTTTTATAAAACTCTTAATATCCTACTTGAATATAGACATAACATACATATGATATATCATATATATGTAATACATATAAATATATATAAATACATATAAAGTATACATACAGTGTATAGACATAGTACACACACACTAATATACATTACTCTATATAGTTTCTGTAATTTTTCTGCCATTAAAGTGACATAGCTGCACAGATGTGAACAAACTATGATATCAATCAGCTACTCTATGCTATAAGTGTATCTGTAGGTAGTAGAAATGTCTTCTAAACATATGAGACTACAGAGGCTCTGGGTTATGTAAGACAGTGTGCATAATGACACCAAGGGGCAGTATGCCATGTGGGGTGATGGTCAACTCTAAAGCCTTCCTACACCACCTATCATGGTGGATGATTTCTAGTTGCAAAGAATAAAATCCAATATTGGTGTGAGCAATCAGAATCCAAGACCACTCAAAAAAAAAATAACAACATCATTACTTGTATTTGAAGCCTTTTGTACTATATCTAAGAATACTAAGAAATCTTTCAAATATCACACCTGAAAATTACAGAGAATGAGTAAGGAGTGAAAAGCTCAAAAATAGGTATTTTATTTTCAGCTTCTGCTATTTAAAAAGTGAAGGAAAAAAATAGACTCTACAACCTTCAGATTGATGGCCTTATAAAATCACCTATATAAAATTCTGATCAGATCATATCTCTGATTATATCTCTGATCATATCTCTGAGAAATGGATACTTGCTTGCCTTGGGACAATACGAACAACATCTCTGATCACATTAATCTTTCTACTTTTGCTACCGAGGAGCTCAGGACTAATTTGTGGCTCATATATAAAAAGGCAACATCTTCTAGTTTCTCTATCTACTTTCCAATTTCAGTTTTTAAGGCTTATAGTTTTTTCTTGATATTTTTCTTTATTAGGGTTTATTTTTGTTAATTTTAATAAGCTACACCAAATTCTCTGTGGAACAAGACAGAATATATATCAATATAGTATTTCACAGGTTCCCAAACAGGGAGTGGCTGTGCATTAAGAACAAGTTCTCTGAGACCAGGTGTTAACAGAGATACTTGACTGAAAACAGGTAATATAAAAACCATAACTACAGTCAAAAGTGGTCTTGAATAAACTTCTAATGTTGTCTTTGTGATGGGAGGGGAAAATGGCTGGAAAATATACGTTAGGTAGGTAAAGTTCAAAAATAAATGATTTATAATGTACAAAAAGAACAATTAATCACTCAAATTGCTCGTTAGGCAGGTTCTAGAGGCTTTTATTTTTTATTTGTCCATGACTTGGTTTATGACATGTCTATCACTTGTATGAAGGTCAATATCCTACAGATGTATCTGCCCAGTAAATGAAATTTCAGTGTCTAATATAAAGGCCCAAATACAGATTTAAAATTGAACTAACAAAAAAAAAAAAAAAACCTCACTTAAAAAAATTCAAATGCAAACAGAACTAGAAAATATTTGCAATCTCTTTAACAAGCTAAGGTTTAATTCCCCTAATATGTAAAGAGTTTTTATAAAATAATTAAGGAAAAGCTGAATTCCTTAACTAAAAATGACTAAAATGCTTGGACAGAGAATTCTTAATGAAATGAGCCAACAACAGAAATGGAGAGAAAATTTCAACTTCATTGGAATTCTAGAATATTCAAATTAAACAAGATATTATAAAGTTTCCTTAAATGTTAACACGATTTTGTCAAAAGTTCAAGATAACAGGCTAACCCAAGAGCAAAACTGTTATGATATTTCTGGGTGGCAAATTAGTTTAGAAGCTTTGTAAAAGATTTCTTTTTTACCCTGCTTTCTCTTTCGATAATTTATTCAGTATATATCCAGAATGTTTATGGTATGTTTATGGTACAAGTAGGTTCCCAATAATGCTACTTATAACAGCATTGTAAATGAGCCTAACTGCTCAACAAGTACAGGAATAATTAAATAAAGCCCAATATAGCTGCGTAATGAAATACAGTGTGGCAACTAAAAATATTATAGACAGATATCTTATGAACCAGTAGAACTTGGTGCCATGTATTTAAGAATCTGAAATTAAATTATAATATGCTATGACACACAGACCAACACCTCAATCATGGAAAATGAAAGTTATTCATAACTCCCTTCCCACTCTCCACACAAAATTCAATGTGTGACATTTCCTTGGGCATTTTCTTCCATTGTTTGACGGTCAAAAACCATCAAAGTCACCTCACTTCTTTCTAGTTTATAAACTGGTATTGAACTGTAATCTTCTATAGAGAGGTTTCAGATTAATCCTATATTCACACACAAACACAATTAAATGTGTACTTCTCTATCTGTATATAACTGTATCAATATTTGTATCTATGTCTCTTATTGTATCTATTAACTCCCAGGCAATTTTTTGACAGTTTTCTGTGGTTATTAGATTTTCTATTATGAACCAGCATTTTATAATCAGGAAAAACTTTAAGAACTACTACTATCAAATAAAATAAGACAATTCTCCAAGCATGAGATAAAGGAGCCTAGATAAAGAAGAGTGCGTATAAAGGGAGTTCAATGTGAGCAGGCTGAATGGAGATACTACTTCAGGTGCCAAGATGATCCTACCGCATTACTCAATCTGTTACCTCACAGCCTCCGAGTACTCAGCCTAGCCTGGACTCTTCGTTAGACTCAAAGGTGAATTGGCATTCAGCAATGCTACCCAAGGAGAACAGCCAAGAAGGAAGAAAAGAGTACAAAAACATGACTAAGACAGTTCAGGTTGCTCAACTGGGAGCAGAGAAGGCTTAGATGTGTCAAAGGACCAGGTCTAGCTGTGCAGTGGTACATGCCTGTAATTCCAGCACTCTGGGAAGCTGAGGAAGGAGGACTGTGAGTGTGAGTCCAGCCTTAAGGACTTAATGACTCAGTAAGACGCTAGCTTAAATTAAAAAAAAAAAAATGGCTAGACATAGAGCTTAGTGTGAAGGCTTATCTGGTTCAATCTCCAGTGCTGAAAAAAAAAAAGCTACAATATGCCCATGGGGTTCCAGAAGGCAGAACAGAAAACAAATTAAGAGAAGATGATATATGGGGGAGAGCAGATGTCTTGAATGTCTTTTTAAAAAACTTATAAAAATAGAGGATCTATTCACTAAAGGACTGAACTACTTGTGTGTCATTACACATAAATGATTAAAGATGAACCCATTATGATCAAAGATGAGAATGCGTTTAGAGAGAATCCTTGCATAGAGAAGATTAGTTTCAGAGACGTCTAACATGCTATCCACACACTGCACATACCAGATTGGAACTCCTTCCTCTACAGCCACAGTATAAGAGAGCTACTGACAGTCACATTAGCCCTAAAGAGTCCCTCCCAAGACAACATGTCGTGAAGAGAGTAGCAGAGGCCCAGCTCAACCACTTTACATGACGCTGAACGCTGGTCCTTATTCTTTTTTCTTTTTTTTCCCAGCTGGGACTGTGGGGCCTCATTAATAGTTCCCTAACTATGCCAATCTTACAACCCACCAGCTACCTATTAGAGCTACACCTCTATTTGTAGAGAATGGGTCCTACTGTAGTTGTATTATGGACTCAGAGACTTTGAGTCCAAAGACATTTTTAGGGACTCCATACTTTTATCCTTTATCTAAGATGAATAATGTCCACACAGGTAAAGTAGCTTCCTAGAAACCATGCACTGTAGCTAGCTGTATCAAGAGTCTTTCGACGTGCAATCCACCTATGCTCAATTACCTCTAAATAATGTCTAGCTGATGTTCAGAAATGGAAAAATGATCATGATCTTCATCCAAGTATCTCAGATCTGTAAGCAAAATCATTTCATTGTATGATATAAAATTGAATCTAAGTGGTTTTTGAGATCTTCTTCTATTCAATCGACTCTGCCTGATTATCCTACACAACCCTTTAGAGAGTTATTTCTTGCAGACCCATTCACACAGCCCTCACAGTTTGTGGTGCACAGCAGAGCTGGACTGAGATGTACCAACTAATGGTGCCCATGATATGCACCGCTATGGCTCACTCATTCATCCATTTGCAAAACCGTATCGAGTGTTAACTTTTCACCCAGTACTTTGCTACTCTGTAGGGCTCCCAAAATAACCATGAGATGGTCTGTTGCTGTAAATATAGACTGAGAAGCAGTTAGCAGACAGCGCGGGGTCTTAAGTTAGACTGGGTTAAATGTCACCTTAAAAGAGAAGGAGGAGGTGTCTAAAGGCTATTAAGAGAAGATTGGCTTGAACTAGGTCTCAACTCCATTGAACTCTGCTCTTTTGAGCCTCTATTATACATATGTTTTACTCCATATTTGATATTAAGGGCAAGTAAGAAGAAGAGAGAACTTAATCCTGACATTCAAGTAATCTACAGTCCAAAAAGCTTATCTAACACCAAAAAGCATGTTAACCCCACTTCCAGCATGGTAACTTACATGTGGAGGTACAGAAGCTGACAAGTTGTAGAGTCTGTTTCCAATGACTTTAGCATCCACAGAAGAAAGAAATAAGTTAAGACTTAAAATAAAGAGAAACAGCAGCAGACTGTTAAGTAGAGTATGATCAAGATGGGGTCTAGATGTTGAAAGATGGCAGTGATCACCTGCTTGTTCACCTTGTTGCATGTCCTCAACTTATTAGAGCAAGCAGGTCACAGAGGACAGTGCTAAGGAGCCAAGCACACGCTCTAGATGCACAGGAGTCTCTGTGTCTTGTTCCCATCCTTCCCCCCTACTGAGCGGTCCTCCCTCTTCTCAAGGAACATTCCCTACATTCCCCCCACCCTGGTGACAGCATTTGGACCTGGGATTTGACTGTGTCTCTAAAATTATTTTGATTCACGGCTTGAGATTTTACAAAACCACACATGCACGCCTGAAACCTGGGGCCTCAGAATCTTGTTTGTTTTTAAGAGCCCAAAAAGTGAGTTTGTATGGAGGGTTCTATAAATGGGGGTTTTCTTTGCTAGGGAGATGGGAGGGAGTGGACACGGTGTTCCGCAGCCGCGGTATGCATGCGCGTCGCCATGGGGTGGAATGCAGCGCCTGGCAGGGGACGCTCCCATGGCCACTGGGCAAACACATGTTGGGCCAAGAATACTGTTCTTCAACCTTGTGAACTATTTGCTTGAAAGATAACAGTGTCTCTTCCATACAAGCCTTTCACCACCCTCCAGAAAGGGAATTTTTAATTCAACAGATGGTGTCTACTCATTGCAAGCCAACCAGAAAAGGAGACATTTATATGGCTGCACCTCAAGGCCCTAGTATCTTGCAGGGGCCCTAATCAAATACTTGCCCAAAGACCAGCTCCCCATGGGCAAGGCCCCTCTGGGATGGAATCAGGCCAGGAAAGCCAGAGTTAAAACGTGCCAATGGCTGATTCTGTGAGGTCTCAGTTGGCAGTAGAAGGTGAAAACATGCTTTCTGTCCCAGACTACAAGATAGCTTTATATCTTGTACAGGAAAGAAGGCCCTGGGAGATATGGTGCTGCCAAAAGTGGCACTGTGTACCACAGTCACTTGTTTTCTTCCAAAACAGTACTAGCTCTGCACTTTGCAAAACCTCTCAGAGATGGATATGGTGAGATTTGCTCCCCATTTTATACAACGGCACATTCTGGTCCCTTGAGTATAGATACCTAGCAGGCAAGGGGACAAAGAAGATGACATGGCTGCAGATATATAGTGTGGTAACGCAAGAGTTTTTCCTAGGGCTAAACCAGTTCCCACCCTGTCTGGCCCTCTGGTTATGTGAGTGCTCTTGTGGCAGAAGAACACCACGGTGGCGTCTTCATAGGGACCGTGTGGCTCCATGCAGGGTATCTTCTCAACTCAGGGAAGCCAAACAAATGTGGTAAGTAAACACTCAAAATTCAACCATCTGGGAGGCTGGAGCTGTTCTTCCAAGTCCTAATGTGTTATAAGACTTTGGGAAAATAACTTTTGAAAAATTGAATTTTTAATAATCCATCTCAGTGTCAGGAAACTCCTTGACCTGTACACTTTGTAGATACTGTTGTGGGGACCACATGGAATATAGACCATGAAGGCAAACCTAGATAAATACAAGGATGATTACGATGTCCTGTGTAGGTGAACCAGGCCCCCAAGATGAATATAGTCACCTGCACTACAAACATATACCAGTAAAATGAATTTAAAGGGAAATAAAAAATAACTTATCAGGAAAAAGGTCCCTCCCCCAGGGAACAGATGAATTTACAAATTTACAAAAAAATAAGTTATGGTATTCCAGAAAATAAAAACTTAGTTAACCCTCCAGAAGACACATTAAAATATATTCAGGACGACCTGAGAGCACAGGAAGATGGCAGGACTGAGTCTTTCCTGCCCTGGTTACCACTTGTTGTCATACGTCAGTGAAGCCTTGTCCCTCTGAACCTCAATCTACTGTACTGTTGATTGAGGTGTCTACCCAACTTTGAAGTTTTCTTCCAGTACAAACATCTCACACTCCAAGGTGGATTGCAAGAGAAAAACTCAAAGCTCCATTCCGTCATTGTCCTAATAATTCTACCATTCAGTAAGAAAATCAAGCAGGGCTGTGTGAGTCTACATCCAAGGTTTACGTGGCCGAAGAACTGAGGGGCCAGAGGGCAGGGTGTATGTCAAGCCTTAGGCTGAAATCTAATTAATAAAAAAGATTTGGGTAGGAGTGAGGAGGCGGGGGAGACAATCCTCCACCCACACTTTTCTTCATCTTCCATAGCAACCCAAACTAGGAAGTGACAGGCAAAGTGACACGCTGCTCTGAGGGCAAAAGATAAATGTTTGATGAATTGACCACTGGTAGAGAAATGATGGGCTTTCTATGTGCACAATGGCTGAGCTGCCTTTCCATGCTGATCGCCTGCCAAGATAAGAAGCCATAATGAATGGACCTTGTGATGCCCTGGACAGAGGCAGCTTTAATTTGACTGGTTTTAATAAAATTAATTCCTTTAAAAAAATGACAGAAGGAAGAAGACAGCAACTTAGAGAGATGAGAAGGAATGCTAAGAATCATGTGGGTATAGAAGAGACATGGAACACTGCTTTCTCCATGCTGTGCACTAGTCAAGTAAGCAAAGAAAGTTTGATTTCATTACATTTATAAGTTAGCAAAATGTCTATACGTGTCCTGTGTCATATGGGGGCACCTGAGATCCGATGAAATGGCCTGGAGTAAACAGATATGCTGAGAGACAAAGAATGGATGGCCTCTTTCTTTCTCCCTCTGTGAATAGTCACTGAGTATCCCTTACCCAGGCCTAGCATGAATGAAAGAGCTTTTCTCCCATCCCACCTGGAGCCTGTGGAGCAGTAAGTCCTGAAGAACTGGGGCTTCCCTAACCAAAAAAAAAAAAAAAATGTTGGGGCATAGGTTGTGCGGGTCTAAGCACTCTGAGTGCCAGGTGCCAGGCAGCTACTCATGCACGTATTTCCACAATGGGCCCCTGCAGAAAATAGCCCATTTTTATGTTTATATCTTGTTGTTGGTTCCCCGATCCTTCAACTAATGACAAGGTCTTATCCTCCAGAAATGCGTGGTGCTTGTGAGGACACCACAGTGGCAGGAGCAGCAGCCAGATAACCAGAGAGGCAGAAAGCACTTCCATTCAGCCTTAGGAAAGAACACCAGCTGTGCCCATGAGTCAACACCCGCAGAGACTCTGGTTTCTTCTGTGGGCAAATTTGGGGTTAACCTAGATGATGTGCTCCATTTTTTTGACTAATTTCTATTTGAAGCTTCCTATGGATCAAGCACTGTTCAAGATACTGAAAATACAAAATTGAAGGCGCTGTCCTCAAGGGGCCCAAAATTTCACAAAGCAAGGGCATAAGCATAGTGACCTTAAAAAAAGAAAAAAATAAACTTTTCCATTCTCCACTCACATTCAAATATGTTCATTTAATGTCCTATCCTCCAGTCATCTTCAATGTCGAAGACAAAGTACAGAATTACCAGGAAGTGGGTTTACATAACTGTAGAAACGGCCACCTTCTCTGACATCATTCCCACAGTGAGGGGGAAGGAGACTACGCAAAATGCAATATTCAAAACAATCTTCCCAGAATCTGCACCGGCAAGTTTACATTGCAATCTATGGGACTGCAAAAGGACAGTCACTCATCACTGAGTGGTTCTGCAAGGTTCACGCTACCAGAGAATGTAAAAGTTCTATGAGCAGGTCTGTCCTTGTCTCTCTGGGTGTAAGAGAGAAAGTCTGTGAGAGAAAAAGCCAGGAAGGCCTGCTCAGGAGCCCAGAGTGAGTTACAGACGGCCGCTCAAGATTCACAGTGCCTCGTGGTTAGTATTCTCACATGTCATTAGATCTGCTGGCCCTTCTGATGTCTCACTGAAGCAGGCAGCAAATTATTTCCTCATGCCGCAGAGGACAGCACACTTCAAAGCAAGGGAGCTCAGGTCAAGACAGGCCTTGTGGGGGGATTAACGACTTAGGATCACCAGGGGTTGTCTGTAGGTAAGAAGGGGCCTGAAGCTTTTAACAAAGCTAACTTTTTGATCAATCTTGACCCAGCTTTTCAAGACAGACCTCCAGATTTTATCCCTATCACCTTCTAAGGGCCTGCCAAGACTTGCAGAAAGATTGAATAACCTGTCTGGTCATTTTATCTTCACTTCAAATGCCTCCACCTGCTTTCTGCTAATGCATAGCCCACCCAGAGTTCAAGGTGAAGCTTAAGCCCTGTTCTTTAGTGAGGCTGTACTAAACCTACAAGCCACTCCTAGACTGAACTCTCCAAAGGCGTCTACCTACGCACTGCTACCTTCTACTGCTGGCCTTGGCTTGTGCTCCTGGTGTCCAGGTATCTTATACCTTTGTATTGTCAACAACTAATTAGGGCGTGTAACCACAGGCACAATGGGTTATACCTGTTTGCATCTTCCATATAAACGGCTAAGTAAGATGAAGAAGAAATTCACGTCTTGCGTACAAATCCAAATCCCTAACCTGTCTTCATCCTGAAGAAGGAAAAAGGCTCAAGGATAGACCCACAAATACAGGCTCATTCAATTAAAACAGACCTGTGAAGGTGGCCCAGCAAACCCTACTTCCAAAGATCACACTAAGAGAAGAGCACAGATATTCATGAGAAAGAAAGGGGGGGAAAAAAAGGTAAGACATTCCAGTGTGCTAAGTCAGGACGCTTAGTCGTTCAAATGCCACCATCATCGACAGTCTGTTCTTCTTTGCTTTAGTTTTCTGGAACTAGAAAGTCACTCCCTGGAGTCTCCAGCACTACCTGGGAGGTGACCCTGGGGAAGGGCCAGGGATGCTGCCCGCGGAGCTCACGCTGCCAGGCCGTCTACTACAGGTCCCACGTGCAGGGCGCCCTTAGCAAGCAGCATGGGCAGGGAGTCAGAACTTCGTGTTCAGCGGCTGTGCATGCCATCAGCCTGGAGTCCCCAGTGATTTTCCTCTTTAAGTGGAAGGAGAATACGCCTGGTTATGTAACCAGGGTCAGGGGCACCAGCAGGGCTGATGTCAGATGGTCCCCATTTCTACCCTGCAGGTGCAAGTGACAGGAGTTGGAAGGACTTGGTAAAACAGAAAGTACTCAAGAAAGGAAGGGGTAATCCTGCCTGCTCCAATCCTGTCCTCTTCCCATCTAGCTTACTTCAAAATGTCCTCTTTAGTTCTGTGCCCTTCCCCAGTGCTGTCCTCAGCAACCCCATTCCTTTTTCTCAAAACACCTTTGCTTGTGTTTCTACAACTTGTTTTCTACAATATGTGGGATAAAGTAAACACACGTCCACACGTCCACGTGCCGAGCATTTCTACGCACACCGTGCAGACAGACAAGATTCAAGCAGGCAACATGAGCCGCCACCCGGGACAGTCCCTTAGAAAAAAGGAAAGACAAATGTTCCTTGGTCCAAAGGACAGCCCAGTACAGTGAGGCCCACAGATGGGAATCTAGGAGCAGAGCCCTGGAACCCCCAGGGTAGAACAGAGGCCATTAGATCAGAGTGTCTGAGGGTGCTGTGCAGCCCACCCAGCCTATCAGACTCTGCTGCGATGCATTAATATGACAGCAGGGCCCAGCCCTGATTTATAAATCAGTCCCTGTGTAGGTGGACTTGGATATGCACAATTTAATTCCCCTTGTCATTTTATCTCTACAAAGGTGTGGGGCTTACTAGGAGTCCCCAATTCAAAGACACCCTCAAGAGACATCCTGAGGCTCTGATCAGGTGACACACTGCATCCAGTGAACTGAAAGTGCACTGGTTACAGATATACAATGATTTTACATCCTGGAAGTGGGGAAGATTGCCCACTGAAAGTGACCTAATGTTTTGCTAACTTGAAATGCCTCAAAAACTTTTTTTTTTCTTTTTTTATATCCTGCTGGCTGCTTTACAAGAATATATCCAACAGGGTCACCACTCCGCCAACAAATACTGCTTCACAACAACAGGTTTCTGCCCTCTCTGAATACACAGCAACTCTGTCCTTCAATGCCAAATTACAGTGAATTCTTAAAAGACATGTGAAAGTAGAAAAAATATAAATAAGGTGACTGAAGCAAAGATAATGACAACCACAGCCCAACTGCACTGACAATGACCCCATCACACCAGCCTCCTGATAAAGGAAATTGTAAGAAGCTACCAATTTTGAGATGATTCAAGGATGTTAAAATACAAACAAAATCTATCTCTCAGGAATGCTGAAAATGTACATAAGACAATAGGGAACCATGTAGACTAAAGGATTCCAAGTATACACTCTGCCAACAGAATCCTTATGGTCCTACTGTTGTCCACAAACACAGTAGAGAGATGTGTTTGGCCCACAGGTAAGATGACCATGTAATTTGTCACAGAAACTGGGACACCACCCAGGAAAAAAGGGGGCAATACCTTTCTGATTATGTCAGAAAAGCAGAATTAACTAAAGCTTCACACCAAAAAAAGGATGGAATCTATCACATCCATTTATCCCTGAGCAGCAGCCCTTGGTAATGTGATAATGTAATTGGTACAACTGATCAGTTCCAATATTTGGAATCTGCAATATCATACCAGTATTGAAGTTACTTTTTGTCTATATCTGTAAAAATTTCTAGAGACTTGACATCTTTATGTCCTGTAAGGTTTCTGCAACTACCTAGCAATTACGCACTACACCTACTTCCTAACGTAAGGGATCTTACAGATTCACACAGATCTCCACAAAGACTCCTATACTTGTTTCAAGTAATAAAGTCAGTGGTTTTTAAGTAGGGGTGATTTTGCCCCCAAAGAGACCTCTGGCAACATCTGAAGACATCTTTGGTTATTATGATTCGATATTACCTTCAGCAGTTAGTGAACGGAGGCCAAGGATGTTGCTTAATATCTACAATACACAGGACAGTCCCTTACAAAAAAAAAAAAAAATTTACCCGAACTAGAGTGATGTGAATGCCAAGGACACAAAGTCCTGGGTCAGGTGACGGATACTGCCTTTGCCCCTTCTATTGTGGAAAGAGGTGGTTTCCCATCTCTGGGTCTGACAACCGTCCTGGCAAGTTCTCCTGTACCATTGCTGAGGTTAGAGCTACCTCTGGCTGGCCCAGATCATGATCTAAGAAGAAGCTCTCATCATGACAGAGAGACAACACAGCTGTCAGTCTCCACCAGGCAAGAAAGAGAAGTTCCCTGGTTTCTTGGAGGCAGACAAGATTGACAGACAGTGTGATTTTCCCCTTATCCAACATTACTGGGGGGGAAAAAGTGAGAGCAGACAAACTAGGTAGATTGAAGCTACACCTCTTGCTGGCACTCAGCAGCCACGAACTTCCAAAACTATGGGCAGCCTGGAAGACAGGATGGCCCAGAAGAACAGTCTGTGTAGAAATGGCTAGAGATGGATCTCCTCTGACATTTCTAATATGTCCCAACACAACATAATCAGAAAAGTCACCTTCAACACTCCCAATGGGATCTTTCTCACATACCTGGATAGATAAGCAGCAACTGGGCTAGATGTACAACATGAAGACACCTCCACACACACATGCCTTATAGAAAAGTGGAATTCTATAGGCAATAGCAGACCAAGGCAGGGCACAGAGGCAGAACAACAAGGGGGCTGATTCAGGACCAAGGACAGAAGTAAGGTAGAGCAGTCTCAAATCCAGGACAGAAATACCTCCGCTGGTAGTGCCCTAGAACCTCTGTAACAAAGAACCACGCACTGGGTAGCTGGGAACAACAGAAATGTGTCTCAATCCCAGAGACAAGAAATCCAGAATGAAGATGTTAAGGGAACTGTGGTCCTTCTGAGAGCTGTGGGAAAGGATCTGCCCCAAGCTTCTCTTCCAGTTTCTTGGGGTTTACAGTGTAACACCAACCATCACACGGCATTTGCCCTACGTGTTCATGTGTCGCTTCTTTTTATAAAGATACCAGGGATATCAACTTGGGGTCCCGCCCTACTCCATTATGACCTTATATTAACTAAATACATCTACAACAACCCTATTTTTAAATAACATTCTTAGGTCCCAGGATACAGGATTTCAACATATTAATTTGGATAGGAAACAAACTTTATTTCCTAGGTAACTACAATTCTAAAAGGAAATCTAAGATTTTCACTGATGCCCAAGGAGATGATTTCCTGGGGTGATACCATGGCCAGCTACATAAGACAGGTGTTGAGAACAGAGAACTTTAAGGCCTTACAGTGTGGTCAGCTTCAACACCCTTCAGCCATATTCATTTTTACTCTCTAAAGACCTGGTTTCCTACACCTTGATTAATGCAGCCACCTTTCAGAACATAGAAATCCTGCATAGTACTCATCTCAATCACACATTGGTTTCCATCCTCACTCTCTGAAACACAGACATGAACCCATACGTGAATAAATAATGTCTGGCAAGAAGCCAATGTTCGACAAAAGTTTGTTTCCTTTACCTTCCCTCTCAACTCCAATGGTGACGTCATGAAATCAGGATATTGCAGAAGAGGACCAGCAGTACTCCTTCAAGAAACTATGACTCTCAGTTAAAGAACTTCAAAATATGAGTCCTAACCCTTGGACAAAACTGGAAAAATGCAGAGAAACAATTATTATTACAATAGGAAAAGAAAGGAAAACAGATTACAAACTAAAACCAAACCACACACCAAAATAAATAAACGAAGAGTAACAAAAAGCCAGAGTAGATTAAGGGCCCCTCAGTGGGGCGGGACCAGCACTGCAACCTTCAGTAACCATCAAAAAATCACTGTAATGAGTCATACATCAGTGTTCTCGAAAGAAAAAAAAAGTCAACATATATTTAAAGAGCACCTCTACTGCTGTTGTTTTTATCTGAAGTATTAGACAACCGCCGCATTTAAATTGTTTATAATTCTTATGGTGAGACAAGATGTTGACGTGTGGAAATTAAACAATATGAGATTCAAACAGGAAGCCAAGATAACAATGGAACTGTCACAAAGCAATATATGATTATATGACACATAAACAATATAGAAAATAACTGTAACAAGGACTCAGAGTGATTACCTTAGGCTGAAAGTCCACAAATGACACTTTGAAAGAAGCTGATTGTAAGCTAAGACTTTAAAGTGTATTCTACGTGACTAGTTGGTAATAGAAGTGTGTTCCACATAACTAGCTGGTAACAGAAGTCCTAGAAGGACTTCTTTCTCAAGTAGTAAGCATTACTTCATGATTAAAGACAATCAGTAAAATGTGTTTATGTGTGTATCTCACTCTTCTGTAATACCCAAATAACAGGGGTGTTATGGTTGATGGCTAATGGGGTGGTAGGCAGCTGCTGTGATGACTCCAAAGGTTCCCTTCCTCCTGGTAGGCCTGCTCTTGCACAATCCCCTCCATTTTGATGTGGTTGGACTGCGTTTGGAACATTCCTGGGGCAACAGGTAAGCTGTGCTTCTAGAAAACTCTACCTGTGGCAGTTCCTCTGAGCATGAGATGGACTTTGAGATTCGCTTCTAATTAATGCTGCAAAAGTGATGGAAGTCATTTCCTAGGTAAGGATATAAGAAGACTGATGCTTTTGTCTTTCTAAATCTTTGGCTCCGACTCGCCCACTGCCATGTCCTGAGCTGCCCTATGGAAAGGCCAAATGACAAGAAGTTGAAGAAAGTCTGCAAGCCACAGTCTGCAAGGAAATGAGGCCTCAGTCTAATATCTGTCAAAGAACTGGATTCCACCAACAATCATGTGAACACGTCTAGAAATGGATCCTTTCCAGCAGAACCTCAGAATGAAAAACAGCCCTGTTTGATCCCTTGACAACAGTCTTGCGAGAGGTCCTGGTTTAATTCATATTTAGATTCTCAACCCACACAAACTGTATGATAAACACTTGTTTTTTTCATGTGGCTGAATCATGGGGTGATTTGTTACCCCCACAATACTTAGCAATACAAATGGCAAAATTCTGGTGTGTCTATTTCTCCAATCAGCCAGCTGAGACTCTTTCCATCTTCATGGTAAAAGTCAAACCTCATTAACTGAGGCCAGGAGACACTGGGGGACAAAAAGGACTGGGGGACACAGTTGGGTTTCCATCTCAGATTTTGGGTAGTCCTCACTTCACACATTTACATGTATGACTCTGAAGAGACCTAGGTCAAACATGAGGTGATCTGGACCCCAAACCTTCTTTGATAACTATTCCTAGCAGAGGTGAATATTTACACACTATGGCCATTGATCTGGGCTTCAGTAGAACAGGGCCACTATAACCACATCTTGCAAAACTAAAAACAAAGAAGCGTCAGACCGAGAGTCTGAGCCACATATCACAGACCCAAAGCCAGTATCTTAATATCATGCAGGCTTCTTTCTGGATTTTTGTTCTGCCATCTTTCTCTCAAAAGCTTGAGGAGGAGCCTAAGTTAATGAACAAAGAGGCTCTGTGACTTGGGATGTGTCCTTCAGTAAAAGTAGCAAAATGTGGAAGCATTCATTGTGTTCAAAACGAAATGCAATTTAATTATGAAGTCTGATCAAAATTGTGGTGAAGTTTCAATTACAAAAAAAAATCATAGTAAAAATACACTGCCATTAATTCTTCAAAATACTACCTCTTTCTTTGAACACACCGTGTGCTTGCCCCTTTCCAGGGAATTCTGGAAGACCACCTCCATGCAGGCTCAGTGTTCTGAACTGATTCAAAACATTTACAGCACTATCAAATGAAAACATTACAGTGCGTCCTTATTCATAGGATATGGCGCCATCCAGTCATAACAGGTAATGTTTTGAGTCAATTCAGGAATTAGAGGCAGCCACGAGAGCACAGCTAAAGATACTCTCAAAAGGAGATTTCCAGGACTGCTTCAAGAAATGACAAGAATGATGGGATAACTGTGTTCTCCATAGTTTTAGGTTGCACCTTTGGGAGGGTATGAATATTGGCCCCTGGAATGGACACGGTTAAGGCAAAACTGGAGGGATTCTTTTTTTTTTTTTTTTTTTTGCATACACATGTGCACACAGTATTAGGATGGAGCTCCCAGAAACAGACCTTAAAACAGAAGCTGAGAGCAAGGCATTCATCTACCAAGTATTCATAAAAAGCACCAGGCAGTGAGAAAAGAAAAGGAATGAAGTCAATAAAGAATGCATTCCAGGGAAGGCAAACGCTCTGAGCAACGGGGCTCAGTCCCACCAGGGCCAGGAACAGCGGACACTTTCTGTAAATGGCCAGACAGTGAACATGGCAGGCTGTGGGCTGTGTGATCTCTGTTACACACACTCAACACTGTATGAAAACAAAACATGCATGTGATGTAAATGAGTGAGCCTAGCCATGTTCCTGTGGAACATTCTTTACAATCAGCAGCCCACCCTGGGCCCACTAGCTTCATCTGGCAGCCTCTGCTCTAGAGTCACCTAGGATGCATGCAGATCACTTCTCAAGGATATCTCAAACGAGGAGTCAGGGGGCTGGAACATTTATCTACCTTCTCCCACGAGCTCACTGGTTGATACCTGAGTAAGGAAAAAGAAGAAGAAGAACTGCAGGCACTTGCAGTTGGAAGGCATCGGCTGGACAGGTGAGCTCCGAAGGCCTGTGGGAGAACTTCAGAGGGTCATATAAGAGACCCACCCTCACCTCACCCTTCCTAAGGAGGAAGGAAAAAGCAATGAAAGAGGAGCAGAAACAGGTTCTCTGTGGTGGATGGTGCACCCTGTCGTCACCGCTCAAGTCCCTCCCGCTTTCACTTCTGGCTCAAAGGAACTGCCACAGTGATGAGACCAGGTGGTAGAGTTTTCTAGAAACACAGCTTACCTGTTGCCCCAGGAAGGTTCCAAACACAGCCCAGCCACATCAAAAGCCCTCCCCTTCTTTCCTTCTTTCTCTCGCTCAGCAACTCATCCCTAAAGAACTTCTCCCATCCTGGGCTTTATCACTGTCACTGTTATTGCTTTGGTGTTTTTTTGTTGTTTGTTTGTTTGTTCCTCTGCTTCAGAATGGAAATTAAAATGTCATTGGGCTGAATGAGAAAGGGACTGGAACAACCCAGGAAGGGACCATGCAGCTACCAGGGTATCTAGACAATCCCTAGCTCAACGCCATTCTCACTGAAGGGGAGAAAATGACCCTTCCTCTCCTCCATATCCAGTTAAAGTCAACGGAAAAAATTAAATTAAATCATCTTATTATGTAATTGGGACTAGGCCCGAGGCCGCTGCAGTAAAGAAGGGATTAAGAGCAGAGCCACCTGGGCGGCCTTTCTCCTGGGTCCCATTACCACCCCCCTTGTTCCTTTTTATAGCCAACAGATTAAAATGCGAGCCTAGCAATCTTTGATCTTTCACTTGCTGACACAAATCCTTTCAAGCTCCCAACATTTTCTGCTGAGGTAATTAGTACTAATTAAAAGGTTTCCAACAGTCTTTGCTGTGTGTGTGTGTGTGTGTGTGTGTGTGTGTTCATGTGTGTCTTTTCTTTCTCCCCCTCCCCAAAAAGAACTTGCTCTTACAAGTACTTTCCATCTCTGAAACACAGGCATTCCTCACTTTCTTCTTTATCTGACTTGGCCAGATCTATTAGATTAGTGGCTCTATTATTCCAAATACAAAGCCAGACAACAGGTTTTTCCTATCTCGCCCAACCTGTTGAGAATGCACAGGCTTGTATTCAGAATCTAGCATCTCAGCTCCTGGGTGTGTATGAAAAGATAGTCCAGTTAGGCAAGAACACAGGGGGCAGCCTCCTCTGCCCAAGAAAGACGCCCTTTAATGAAGCACCTGACTCTGGTGTCTGTTATATACACGTGAGTGCATGCATACACACACACACACACCTGCACTGTACACACAATTACACACACATACACACTGCTTCACTGCTTAGGCTACCTACCGACATGACTCAACTCCCAGCTTCCTTTGTTCTTGTGCTTTCTTTTCATCTTGAGGGAAAACGCTAAAGTTTAAAGATGATTTATTTCAAATTTTACAGAAAACTTGGAGGAGAATGCAAACATACCACACACACTCCCATACACACAATGCCATGGATGCAAATTCACAATAAAGCTATTAAGTTTTGTAGTCTCCCGCTGACCCTTTGCAGCAGAAGGAGAACACAGAAGGTCTTATGTGTTATCTAGGTTGTGGGCTTAGTTCTGGAGCGAGGGCAGCTGTAACATAAGTTCCTAAGATGTTTCTGTGATTGTAGTAAAGGACACTACAAGTAGAACACTCGAGTTTGTGAGACCCTGTTCCCTCAGGAGGAGGGGAACCTGGGACAGACTGAGGGCTACAGTGACCTGCAAGTAGAAGTTCAGTACTGACAACAGGTCTTTGCCTCGCTGCCCTTCTGAGACCAGCTGTGCACAAGTCTGGCTGTTCCTCTCAATGCCACTTGGACAGCTTTGGCAAACCTGAGCTAGACTCAGACCTTGCCTCTAACTTTAGAGTGCTAGCTGTCCTCCCACACAGGCCTTGTTTTTCCTTTGCCAGGGTCACTCATTCTTTTTCAACAGTGGCTCTAGGAGCTTAGGAACAGTCCTACCAACACTCTACCCACTAAGCTACAGACTCTTCTCCTCCCTATTCATCAGGACATATCTGAGAAGACACAAAGGGACACACCTACAGATCCTTCTCAGAGTCCAGACCACTGACCACCCTCCTGCACTCCCTGGCTGCTCTCCACCTATCCAAAGCTGATCTCTAGAAGATACAGCTGGAATGAAATGTCAACTATTTAATATGTCACAGGTCCCTGGGACTCGGTTAATCACCTTCAACTAAGCAAAATTAAGACAAGAAAAGTATATGGTTATTATGTTTTGGATTTGGAATGTCCCCCCGAAAGCCTCATGCATTTGGATATCATGCATTATCTACGGATTTCATGTGCTGTTAGGAGGCAAAGCCTGGTCAGGAGGGGCAGATTATAGGCCTACAGACAGACAAAAGGAGTGTGCTGAATTATAGGCATTGGACCTGAGGAGTCATATTGCCTTCCTCAGGCTACTTCAGGAGGCCTGACTACTCCTCCTGTGATGCCTGAGAAGCAGCAACTGTTCTCGGCCAGGCCCTTCCTGCCATTGCCAGCCATCGATGAACAGACCGAGACCTCCTCAAACTACTGAGCTAAAATAAACCTCTTCTCCCTTAGGTTGTGGATGTTGGGTGTTCTGTCCCAGTAATAAAAAAGTAAGACAATGGTATTAAGATGTCATAGGTTCCCTTTGTTATAAATGGGAAAATTGAGACTGAGAGGAGCTCAGGTTATAGGGCTACTTTCGTGAGCATGTGATGATGATTTGCATACAGCGGTCAGTAACTTCATCCACTGACCCTGGAGGTATATGTGACAACTGCTCCCTCAGGCACAAGAGAGAACTGAGGTTCCAAGAGGAAGCCCGTTGGCTTCAGCTCACATATGAGTTCAGGACAATGACACCAAGGTTCTTGGGTGTGGGGAGATGAGACCACATTCCCATTCCTCTCGTCCTGGAATTCAGCATTTAGAGGAGCAGGAAGTGATCCTTCTCCACCATTTCCATGGTTCTTCTATAGCGCTGGCTGCAGCAAGCACACCCCTTCCCTAAGTCAGCTGCTCATGTCTTTCATGTTAGATGGACAGAAATCCACCTTCAGAGCCCCTTCAGGGCCCAAAAATTAGTTACTTTATACCTCAAGTGGGCTCTGAGGAGGCTCTCGTGATTAGTGTAAGATTCTACTAAAATATATATATCCACTGCCTACCCCATCCTCCTAAGGAAGAAAAAAAAAAAGCTAACACTGAAAAGTAATGGATTTAATGATCTAGAAAATCTAGACGCTGGAAACTCCAAGGGAGATCATATTAAATTAGACCAGTACAAACAAGCCAAACTAGATTTATCCTCTTGTGGTTACAGATTTTATCTACTAAACCAGGTTTTCGGGGCTAGTCTGTTTTCAATGAATAGAATTTTTGAATGTCAAGTCCCAGGATTCCTCGTGGAGGATAATTTACCCTCTAGGACTCCAATTCAGCTGGGGCTGTCCATGTGCAGTTCTTTGCAGAGGCCTGAAACACAGGCCAGCACTCTCCCTGTTCTGTGGGCCCAGGGCCACCTGTTGACAAACGGTCATTGGAAGGAAATGGTCAGGTGGAGGCAGGGATCAGGGTTCAAGGAGAATACAAGACTTCCTTCCTTGACTCCTTCCTAAGCGTGCAGGGAGATGTGCAAGGGAAGAGTGGGGTAGTAGAGAACTGCATGGAATGTTCTAGAATGCATATCTTAGACAAGTATAAACATAACCTGGTCAAAGAGTACCCCAAACATCAGCGTGAGCCTCACATGGGAGAAAATGCCTCAGGGCAATTTCCTAGAGCAAAAATGACCCCAAAAAAGCCATTTTGAATTTTCTTTCTTCACAGGAAAATAACCCTGCTGGCTTGCCTCTAAATCCAGTGGAGAGGGAAACTTAGGTTGCCCAGCCTTTCTCTACAACGGACCTTCTCCGAGGCCCTGTGGGAGACAGCTGCCACCTTTGAGGGAGGGGACTTGGCTGCTGAGCAGATTTGGGTGGCTGCTAAGACGTAATTACAACAGAAGAAGAGAGTGGGGTGAGGAGGGAAGGAAATTACCTTTGAAAATTATGAAAAATACCTCGATGGCATCTCTCTGAGGCTTGCAGTTAGCGCATGGAAAAGATTTCTGCCAAAGGGTGAGCCCTGACAGAGGAGCGATGAAGTGAGGGGCTGGGGGAGGTGGGGTGCTCCACACAGAGGCAGCATCTGTCAGAACTGATGGCTCGGCAGCTGGAATCAGACCAGGAGATTTACCTGCCCATTCTCCAGAGAATGGCTCCAGAGAAGAAAAGCCCAGCCAGCACCAGTCTGGCCAAGATGACCACAAAGAGACACACACAAGATCAGCAAGGGGTTCCCAGCGGGCACTAATGGTGTGAGGGAGAATGGGGTTTAAGAGGTACTCCTGACCATTTTTTTAAATGAATTTAACCCAGAGCCGTGGCTGGCGAGGAGCACCTGACTCATCCTCTCACACTTATGTATCAGAGGGGTGCTGGTGAAGCCGGTGCCAGGAAAACCGCATCACTTAATCCTTAGGGTTCTGTTACATGTTGGGTTAAAAGACAAACGTGACTCTTCCGTATATATCCTGGCTTAAGTGAGCTCATTAAAAGGTCATTTTTTCCTTACTTAATTCCAAGAGAGGTAGAGAGTTCTTTTAAAGTGAGATTTGTTTCTTACTTACTTGTTTTTTGAATAAAGGGTGTATCTTAGTTCAGTGAGGAAAAAGAAAAACCCGCAGACCTGGAAATCAGAAGCAGCAGTGTACCAAAGAGGGAGGGAGGGGCTGCTAGAGGCACCCACTTCAGCAGGGTGGGATATTTTAGCACTGACATTGTTGGCTACGTTGGTTTTATCAGTGCTTATAAGTTCCCTACAGAACCTTACCACCTACATCTGGGGCAACCTTCGCCTGCTCCCATCCCTCAAAAGATGGGTTCAGGGGCCTTTTCTGCCCCTTCCAGCCTAGGTGACCTTGTATAAGTCCCTGATGTTCCTGTGTTATACGTTCGTTCTTCATCTACAAAATAATAAGGCAACTGGCCACATAATTACTAAGTTTCTTTCATTTGAATGTTTCTCAAATTCCATATTAATTTTCCCCTGAATATTTCAATTCGAAAATTCAGCAGCAAGAGGTGTTTCACATCTGTACATTTAGAGATGCGATTGCTAGCCCTAACCAAACTTAGGACCACAAAGCCTGGTGGTGCCCACCTGTAAGCCCAGTACTCTGGGAGACACAGGCAAGTTCAAGCCCAGTTTGGGCAATTTATGGAGATATTGTCTTAAACAAACAAAAAAATATCGTGTGGAGATGTGGCTCTGTGAGAGGGCCCTGGGCTCAATCCCACTAAACAATCAAATAAACAACACCACCAGTCCCATCTTCAAAGGCACTGAAGGAATTCCAACGAGGCAGAGTGACACGGGTGGAGGAGAGCCATAGGAATGTATGGCCCACGTCCTGTGCCCATGTCCTGTGCCCCACAGTCAGAGATGCTGGGCAATGGCACCCATTTATGCAGCACCTCAGTCGAGGTGAAGCTAGCCTTGGCCTCGAAGGCAAAAGGTGTTTGTGAGGTTTTGTTTTGTTTTCCAAAGATGAGTTCATGTGTGTCAAGGTCAACTGGAAAATGGGCACACCAGGCCAAAAGAGGGTAAACAAAGAGTGTTTAAACTGCTGCAGCTTTAAAGGCTTAACCAGCCTTTCCAGCCTTCAGTCAATGGGAACGAAAACATTGACTTCCAGCTAGCTTATTCAGTCACTAGCTTATTCAGCTAGTGAGACGGGATCACTAGCTGGACACTGCGCCTTTCTTTCCCTCTCCCCCCATTTCCAATCTGTGATCCTTTCCCCATTCCTAAGGGCTATTCTGACAGCGACTATTGTGCAGGCTTCGCAGGACATTAGCCAGCCCCACACAAACACTCCTGCAAGAGAAGTTTTCCGGGGGTTCTTTCCCGCCGCCTAGCCCCACCCGGCCGCCCTCTCTACATCTTCACATCCTGGAGGCAATGCCGCTGAAACCTATAAGCAGAGCAGATTTCTAAAGCCTGCCACTTGCTTAAAATTGATTTTCAAAGGGGAGCTGGGGAGAGCCAAGTACCCCACAGTTTGGAACACTCATCATCTTTGACGATGAAGTCATTTGCTGCCATAAGCAGGACAAGGGTTAATGACCCAAAATCGAATAAATTACTGGATTCAGATCCATCATGACAGTTGGTTTTAAAAATAATCTGAAGCGAGTAAGTGTAGACTCTAAGCCATCACAAAGACGGACTTCTCCGTTGCTTATGACGATAAATCCTCCAGAAGCACTAGGCTCACACACCAATTAACATCTCTCATACCAATGCATAAGGGCCATGCAACTGATTCCTCAGTAAGTGAGTCCAGAAATGGCCTTAACTGTGCCACCCAGGAATGTCCTCCAGCTCTGGGGTAAGGGGAAGAAATTCCTAAGTGCCACTCCACCCCTCACCCTGGAAGTGGTGGTGGGGACAAGGGGCAGGCAGCTTTTGGCATCATAGTAAATCTTCAAGCAATTTATCCAAACAAAGGCCAGTGCGGGAACAGGGTGGTGCTTCATGGGAAGCAGACAGACAGAAAAGATCAGCTGAGGTGGGAGTGACCCTGCAACCCTCCTTCACAACACAGATCTCAAAGCCAATGTTGCCAGAGAGGAGTTGGCATGGCCAGCCTGAGCGCAGCGCCTTCCGGAGGCTGTCCTCCTCCCCTCCCAGCCCTCCGTGGGGAGCAAAAGGAGAGAGTGCAAGAGGAGGGGAGGATGGGCAGAGCCAGCCAAGGCAAGGGAGATGGGAGGCGGTGAATGAAAACCCACGCATAATGGCCTGAGGTTTATTTTACGGAGAACAAAATGGCTCAATTTGAGCACTTTAGACTGTCGAAATTGGCTAGTGGAGAGACAAGGGGCTTGTCCAAGAGGATTGTTACATCAGCTGCGGGAGACTGTAGGCCCAGGGGGCAGAGAAAGAGAAAATAAATATATAAATATGGACTCACCCTATCCTGAAAACTTTAGCAGGACCTCAGAGCTTCACGGAGGTGATTTGGCAAGAAAACACTTAGCAAGGCATCCAAGTGCCCAGAACGCTTGCTTTTCAAATTGCATCTCTAATGTGCGGGGCTCGCGGTACTTTGCCTTCTTGCTTTGTTCTCAAGGAAAAAAGAAGGCCAGGTCTTTTTAAAAAGAAGCCTAGTTTATTATTTAGCAGGAACAGCAGGTTTTTTTTTTTTAAGGGCTGCTAATAACTCTGATTCCCCGTTCAAAAACAATCCACCCCTCACTAAGAAAAAGTCAGAGCGACTGACTAATGGGAGTAATTCAAAATACTTCAATTAAAATTCAGGTTTTGGCCTTTTGAGCAGTCTATTTAAAGATTTTTTTCCCCTAGATTGGTTGTAGACAGATGATTATTAAATATTTATGTGTCTGTGAAAGGGGCTTTTGGAGCTCGGCTCGGCTGAGGGTTGAGCTTTTTATGGCTGTGGTCTTCACCCTCCAAGGGCCCAGAGAACTGTTACTTCACGTGGCTCCTAAACTACCTGGTTTCCAAGAGCCCTGAACATGACATCATTGAGGCAAGAGGCCCCTTCCGTGCATGCGGTGGAGTCTTTCTGAGCCCTCCTGAGTCAAGCCCCCACGGTCTCTCATGCCCACAGTTTAAGACCTGGCTCCCCTGGATAGCTGTGGCTGCCCACTCCAGCCCGCAGGCAGTGGAAGGGCTCCTTGGTCTTCCACAGACTGCCCCATCTACCGCCCTATGTCACCGTGTGAGCTCTCTAGGAAGAGAAAATTCTATCTCCATAAATGGTTTATAGACTTGTTTTTAAAGACAAGGTTTGAATCTTGCCTGAGAACACTGTGGTATCCACACTACAGGCCAGTTGCTTCTTTTTACTTTACTTTGTGAAGTAACAACCCCATTTCATATCAGCTTATTACCCTACATTGGTCCAGAAATTGTCATAGCCCTGAACTTTCCCTCAAGAAACCCAACGAGAGCTGATTTTAATGCCAAGCTTCCTATAGGGATTGAAGAGTGACACACAGAGAACAAGGACCAGCCTGCCCTAGGACAAGGAGCAAGGCCATGCGGTAAGGGAAGGGACGGAGATGTGTCCTGGGATACAGCACAAGTTCCTCGGATTTTCCTACGGATGTCTGAGGAGTGGAAAGACTTGGTCATGTCTATACTTCGGAACAACACGCAGCTAGAAAATGTACTGCGGGATATGCACCTGGGGCACTCAGGGGGAAGGGAAGGAAGGAAGGAGTGAGGCACTCCCTCCCACTGCACCCCGGGCTTGACTTAAGTCAGCCAGGAAAGTTAAGCTGCTGCGGGCAGCCACTACTCACAAGGAAGGATTTGGGGGATTATCAACTGCCTTCGAAGTCCTACCTGCCAGTTTCCTCCAACTAGGACACACCCTCACAGCAGGTGACGTGGAGGGAAGGTCTCTTCTTCCTGAGGTCTCTGTAAACACTGATTCTTGGTACCTAATGTTTAGAGTCATTCGCTCATAAATACCATGTTCCCACCAGACTACTAATTCCAGTATGTGTTTCTCATTTGGGAAACAGCAAAAGTGAACCCCGTGAGGTTAAATTGTAGATCCTCGCTGGAGAAAACCTGAAACCATGAGGTCTTCCCAGATTAGGGATCTTTCAGCCCTGAACCGTGGGTCTTCTCCCAGCCCCGAGGCCTGAAATGCTTTCTCAGTCTACCCTTTGCACTTCGGCACAACCCAAGGCCTGAGATAATCCAGAAATGGAGCAACAAACTCCTTAGGAAGAACCTAGTCTTGCCTAGGTGCCAGAGATCTCAACTATTTCCAGCCTCCTGCTGTGTTCTCCACTTTGCTGTTCCTGCTAAGTGACTGTCACAATCTCTCCCCACACAGATGTGAACTCTTTAAAAATTAGCTACTATATTCATTCAGTTCAAAAAGCTCCCAGGTGACTGGGGAAAAGTTAACAATAAGTGTTACCTACAAGGTGTTCTGGACCCTGTATGAGATATAGTAAAAAATACAGTAAACTATAATATTATTTCATGACATACACATTGCCATTAATTCTCCTCAAAATACAGCCCTCTCGCTTCCAAAATCCTTATTCCATCCTCCTGCACGGTTGTGGAAGTCCCCTTTGGAGAGTACCTTTAACTGCACTGTCAGGGCTGCATCAATGCTTCAAATCAATTCAAAACATTTATATTTCATGGTCATTTTGACTTTGGGAAAGAGCCAGAGGTCACCAGGGACCAGATTCAGTGAATTAAGTGGACAAGGACTCATCATCATGTTGTCCTGAACCTGACTCTACTGAGTGGCACGTGGTTGTGGCATTCACCCTAGGTTTCATCACACTGCATAAGGACACTCAGGAAAGAGCACCTCAGGAACTGCTTCAGACAGTGGCAAGAACAAAGGGCTAAGCGTGCTCAAAGTGAAAGGAACTACACTGCGGGGAATTCATAACAATGTCTTTTACTGTAATGATTTTTTTAAAAAATTTAAGCACTCGCCATATATTTTGATTATCCTTTGTACAAATACTAGCTTTAATAAAAAATAACAAACCTGCAAATGAGTCATCTTCCCTATTTCACAAAGGTAGAAAGTAAAACTCAGCATAGCCAAGTTATCATATGTCATATTGCCAAAAAGTGGTAGGATGAGGATTTGAAGCCCAGCCAGAGACACAACATACCAAGAACCATGCTTTTCCACCATACTACATCATAAGGGTTGAATGTTTATGTTTAAAATTCATATGCTGAACTCCTGATCTTCAATGTGATGGCACTTGGAGATGAAGCTTTCGTATAAATAGTATTTGGAGAGGGAATATTTGAAAATTTATGGATAGATGAGGTCACTAAGGTGGGATTCTCACTATTGGATTAATGTCCTGGAAAAAAAAAATAATCAGAACCTTTCTGCCACACAAGGACCCAACATGAAGGCAACCATTTTCATACCAAGGAGAAAGTCCTAAGCACGACTTGAATTGGCTAGTATCTTGACCTTGGTCTTGGAGTTCTAGCATCTAGAAGAGTGGTTATACCACCCAATCTATGTGGTATTTAGCTAACTAACACACCGTAGTGTAGAAACAGTTCTCTGTAAGTCTTCAAGGTCACTTCCAGGGCATTCAAGTATCCTATCTGCCATCCCCCCACAGGGTAGCCTATTCAGGAATACAGTGTTTGGTGGGTACAAGGTCATCTCTTCTCAGAGCCTTTTACCTCTAAGGAGCTACAGGCATAACATCAAAGGGTCTTCTTTAAGCTTCTACAAATATTTGAGATATGAAAAAATGTCCCCCTTAAAGTGAAATCAAAATTGCAAACCAAGACTAATAAATATTTCATTAAATTTTAACAAAAAGGAATTCATTGGCTCATCAAGTGCAAATCAATTGAAGCTTTAGCGTTAACTATGCCAACACTTAAGTCATAATGAATTGAGTCTTAGACCTCAATACTATAGAAATGATTTTATAAATCTTTCTAAGAATTTCACATTGAAACTTTGCAAGTCATTTACTGTGAGATGAAGGTTCATTTTCATTTGTTTGATATGTTCTGTGATGAGATCTGTAATGTAAAAGTGCTCAGGATGTGAAAGGTTTGGAAAGGGTCCTATTTGTAAGAGAAAATTCTGGCAGAAAAAACACAAGTGACAGCTCATGAGTTCTCGTTGTCTGTTTGGGTTTAATGTGCTTTGCTAGGGCAACTCAGCACGGAAGGACCAACCCAGGTTTCCAGACAGGGGAAGCCCAGGACCAGAGAGGGCAGAGAACGGCCCTATGTAGGACATCCATACAGCAGGGAAGGGTTTGAGATGCTCCAGCTGCTACAGTCAGGTCTCTGGGGAGGCAGTGTAATGTGCCAGAAAGGCATCAGATTACAAGTCAAGAAACTCAGGTTTTACCTCCACACTCACTTTTTGAAAGCTGTAAGACCTAGATGCATCCTTTGTGCCTAGGGCGGTACCTGGCACCCAAGTGACACTCGGGAAAATCTGCTGAATGGGTGAATAACATCGGGGTACTTGATGAGTTTTTAAAACTAAAGTCTTTGCTTTTTCGCTTTATTGTACAAAAAAGGGGGAGGGGGAACAAAACTTCCACAGCTGGCCCCCAGCTTAGGCAAACACCTCTAAGCCCCTCCCTCTCACTCCTCATGATACAAGTTCAAGTTGGAGTTGTTGCTGAGACCTATCCAACACTCCTTAAATACTAAGGAAGTGAGAAAAAAATTGTATAATGTTTCCACTAAAACACTATCACACAGGATCACTCAAGTAAGAAAATCTGGCTCTTTTCAGGAGCTCTTTGAAAGAAACAGAATCCATAAACACCTACCTCTAGCTCTGGGCCAGAACAAAGACAGTAAGTCGGAGTGGAAAGTGACCCTGTCCCTCCCTAGGCTCTTCCATCCCAGGACTGTGGTCCAAACACAGCAGAGACTGTGACTTCTGCTGGGGGGCGATGGGGAGGAGGAGCCCACAGTTCTCTGAACGGATCATCTCACCTCCCCTACCCACCACCTTGGTAGAAATCCCATTTTTCCCCCACTCCTAGATCTTATTCAGGGGTGGGGGGCATAAAACCCAATTAAATAAATCACTGAACTGACTATTACAAAGGAAATAAAGAATCTCACAAATTTAGCTTTACAAAATATCTACAGGGATGATATGGTTTGACTTATTAAGAGACAAGGAATCAAGGTACCAAAAACCTCCAGATGGCAAAGGCTGAAAAGCAGCTAACAGATAAAGCTGCCGCTGCCTGGCCCCGCAGAGTTGGTGGCAGGAAAGAGAAGAGTAGATCTGTCCAAGGAACAGGAGTGACCCCAGATCACAGGGGAAGTAAGAGGGAGGGTAAGATAGACCTCCAGTGCATTTCTTAAGCTCTGAGTCTATAGTGGCCAGGCTGCCTCCTCAGAGGAGCTGCAAAGGGCCTTTCCACTGAAATACTTTGAGGAGCATCCATCTTCTGCCCCTTTCCTACCTTCCAGCTGGACAGCAGCAGCTCAGGTGCACAGGAACCTGGCAGAAGGAGACAAGTCCAGGCAGCATCAGACAATATTTTTGCCCCTTCCACACACGGAGACAGAGATCAGGCAAAGCCAAGGATGTAGAACAAGCAGCAGCCTCAGCCTGACCCCACCACCATTCTGGCCCTCACCAACATCTTTCTCTCTCAGATTCACAGAACCCAATGACAGAAGCCATTCTCTCTTATACACACACATATGTACAAGTGCACTCAGACACATCCACAGGTAAGTTCATGCTAGGTACAAATATGTCTGTCTCTCTCATGCAAGCCTGTCCCCTAAAGCTTCATGCATAAGAATCATCTAATAGTGCATCTGTAGACCGATTGGGAGGGAGAGGGGCCAGGAAAATAAGTGGCTTTAAATACCAAGCGTCCTTTCCTTCCTGTTCCTTAACATGATAGCATGCCTCCTCTCACGGACTTCATGTGATCAAATATTGAACAGGCCCTATGCTCCAGCTTTACTTTTAATATTCATTGTTGTCAAAGGGGAAAAAAAAATAGCCACCTGGAAAATAAGCCTCTACCCTACAGGATAATGCTGAGGACAGCATTCACTTTCACCTTTGACCCCAGAAGGAGACTGGAAGGGGTCAAAGCAGGTGGACAGAATCAGAGGCACCCCTACACACAGAAACACACACCCAGCATACCACAGAAGAGGCCAATGGCCTCTCATAAGATCCAGACTCAGGGAAAGCCATCTTCATTTGCAAGATTTCACTCTTCCCCTAATTATTTCAAGAGGACTTTCCAAAAGTGGGAATGAGTCCCTTTTTTCCCTCACCACACATATAATGTCCGGGCTGCAGAATTCATTAACACCACGCCCCCAGCCCCCACCCCACCTCTACCACCACCACCCACCAAGTCCCAAATAATTTGAAAAACATTTTTATCCTAAAATGTTCCCTTCAATTTACAAAAAAAAAAAAAAATCTTCAGGAGAAAAGATTTCTTTCCATTTCAATCCCACAACAAGGAGAATGTCAGCCCAGCTTTTTTTTGACAGACAAATTATTGAATCAAAGAGAAAATGCCATTAAGCTCACAGGTTAGCAAGTGTCAGGAATGGTTTAAAGAGATATCCCCATTTATCTTCCAAACATGCACGAAATGTCACTAATGTGTGTTTATCATGTATAATCAGACAAAGAAAATATCGAAATAAAGTACTCCCGCATACAATAGAAATCTCCTTCCATCCTTCAAGATATCAGTGCTATTCAAATAGAATAATAATGACGAAGCCTCTCTCGTGAAAATGGAAATCAAGTGAAATGTAGATAGAAATGATTTTTTTGGTAGTTGACGTACATTTCTAAAGTGCATTAACAGGAAATCCAGAACTTTTTAGGTCAATTATATTGTCAGTATTGTCAATGCCACTGAAATGAATCCTGAAGCAGTGCCTATTCTTGCTGGAATGAAGCTACGGAAGTTCCTAGATTGGGGACTTAACAGAGGAACCAGAGACACTGTGGAAGGCTGACATTGTTCGAACATGCACACGTATGTATATATAGTTTTTCACTCACATCAATCTGAGAACCAGGTATTTCAGCTTAATAGCGAGGTTAAAAAAAATTAAAAA
Organism: Ctenodactylus gundi; assembly: GCA_004027205.1. Classification (NCBI taxonomy): domain Eukaryota; kingdom Metazoa; phylum Chordata; class Mammalia; order Rodentia; family Ctenodactylidae; genus Ctenodactylus; species Ctenodactylus gundi. The sequence continues at coordinate 387,071 of PVKB01001335.1, forward strand.
CTGATCTAAAACCCGATTCTCTTTTCCCCCTTTCTTTCTTCCATTATCATGAAGGGGTTTTTTGCTGTTGTTCTTGTTTTGTTTTGTTTTGTTAAGCCAGATACCACGATAATGCTAAATCCCAGCCCCAGATGGCAACAATAGCTCTCTATTACTGGTTTGGAACTTGTAAGACCCAGGGATATGAGCTATCCAAAGCAAAAGTGTCCTTGAGGCAGGATTAACCAGTCCCTTGAAGTTGGGAGGGATGAGGTATCTCAACCTAGAAACATTTGCACTCCGACTGATTTCTCCCTGGTCGTCCTGCCCACCTGTAGCATGGCATTTATCAGCCTCTGGGTTGTGACATTTGTTCCCAAGAGTAAAAGTGATGTTTATTCTGGTCACCACTGTGAGATCAGCCTGGAGGGCAATGACCTTAGACAGCTGATGCTGCAGGAGCTGGTGGGGACACAAATTGGTAAGTAGTTCAGAAGGGAGATTTTTGCTAGGAAGGACAGACCCTCATCTCAGTTCCCCAGCACCACGTAAGCTGGGCACTCAAGGGCTGAAACAAGAGGATTTCCACGAGTTCAAGGCAGGCTTAGGCTGCATAGTTCAATACCAGCCTGGACTACAGAGTGACAGAGTGAGACGCGGTCGAGAGAGAGGGGGTGGGGGGGAGCGAGAGAGAGAGGAAGGAAGGAAAGCTTTTCCTCTTGAGTTTCCCAGACCTGTATTTGCTTGTTTCTGTGGTGTTCTGGAGCAAGCAATATGTAATGAAGTAAGGGGAGATACTCTTTTCTTAACAAATGACATCAAACTCCAGATTATGCCACATGTAAGTGCGGTTCTCTTCCAGTGTAGTGTAAGAGAAGAGCCATGTGCTTAGGCAAAAATGCTACGAAGAGTTGAGCCAAAAAGAAGAGTCCTAAAGAAAGGCAGAAAACAACCTTAATGGTAAAATCTGGAGTCTTCCAGCCTCATGGTTCTACCATCTAGCTGTGTGGTTGCAGACCCTGGCTCCTCACCTATTATATACAATCAGAGTAGCCTTTACCCCACAAAGATATGAGCTTTAACGAACTAATATGTATAAAGTTCTTACAACAGTGCATGATATACAGTAAATGTTTAATGAATATTAGCTATTCTAATAGCTTTCATCTGTTTTTTTTTTCCTCTTTAATTTTATAAGTAAGAAAAAGTAGACTCAGGCAGTGGTGTGCCTTCTGGGGAACACAGCAGCTGGGAGGAAGTATCTAGAAGCCAGGTAACCCTTTTCCATTAATTACTTCTATGTTTTCTGCATTAAAAAAAAAAAAAAACAATGGGAAGACAGTCCAAGGTAACTGGTGGCAAAAGGAAGGACAGAAAACCAGAGGGGTCATCGGGACTACAAACCACACTGAAGGAACAGTGTCAGAAGAGAGCCCCAACCACCAAGTCAGCTGGCCCTCCCAAACAGTGTCCTTCTCACCAATCAGGTGGTGAAAGGTGCCAGCTGAGGGACACCTGGCACTTGCACTGGGTGCCCTAAGGCAAGTCAGAGTGGCTTTCCCTTCCTCTATTTTCCACTGAAAAAATGGAATAAAATCTCTGCCTTTCCATCTGACATTTTGAATAATAAACCTTCAAATGTAGTTAGAAATATACTAGTTACTCCATCTCTAGCAGTTTGTAAGAATATAGTCAGAGGTGTGTTTAAAATGGGGAAAAAAGAAGTATTTCCTGGGGTAATTTTTCAATAACAAGTAAGAGAGAAAAAAGCAAAAGGGATTTTGTTACAAAACAATATCCTTTGCTTGGTATTGCATTTTTTGTTTTGTACCAATGACAAGCAGCCACCGCTCAGCTATTGGACCATGGAGTTTCAAGACTATTTATATCATGGGGAAACATAAGTCATTAAAAGGCCTGAAGCAATATACAGCTTCATAAAATGACCTTGAAGCTAAAAATAGAATGTACAGGTGTGTATACAACACTAACACAGTGGGGTCTATGTGGGAGTGAAGATATAGCCCAAAAGTGGTAATTTCTGCAGTGAGGAATTACAGGCAAACTTCCTTCATTTCCTTCTTGATGATTTTCATTATTATATGTACTATTTTCATAATCAGAAAAAACATTATTAAAATAATTTTAGCAACTCTAGTGGCTTTTGTACTTCACAGAACTATTCTGAGATCAATTACAGAACAGATTCAGAAACACGTGGAGAAGTATAGAATGATCTACAATTCAAGCAGCTGTGTCACTGTAGTACCTAAGCATTTGTAGGAAACCCTGCCAAGCTCGCCTCTTCCTAGTCCATGCTATTTTGAGCACAGAATTGTGACAATGCACCATCTTATACAAAGTGACTATACCAGCCTTCCCACAGCCTGTATAGAAGTAGCAAATGCACATCAAATAAAACCACCAATTCAGAGGAACAGAAACTCATGAAACCAGTAATAAACCAGAGAAAGTCACCTCAGATTCCTCTCCACCAAAACCACCCAACTAGAGAAATTCTAAACCTTGAAAGCTCCTCATCAATTTGGATTCAAACATTCTGTATTTTCCAACCAGAAAGTGACCCCAGTAAGTGTAAACAAAGTGACCCTCACATCACACTAAACCACTCAATTACCGTAGATCAGGGATGCAAACTGGTAGCAGATTAAATGAAAAAAATCATATTTAATACTGAGACAGCAGATTATATAATTATAATTATTGAAAATTCAAGACATAATCAACTCTATTGTTAATCTTAACCTAAACCTGTAAGTTATAGAAGTATATATGACAAGATTTAATAATCATATAGAAATAAGAAAAGGAGTTAGCAGATGTAGATTGTTGCCTCAGCCAAGGTTATGGAGGTACTTATGAAAGTCATACCCCAGTTTCCTACCTTGCAATATTAACTAGCCTACAAGAATGACCAGCTGCAACCCAGCCAGGAAGGACTGTCCAGGAACCAGGAGCTAAGTCAAGGATGACAATCAGGTTTTCAAGGAGCATTCTCTGGACTCAAGGATCAAGGCAGGACCAAACAAACAGGTTTCCCTCAAGAGAAGGCAAGGAATGGAAACCTTACCTTCCCCAGAAAACAACTGTGAGTTTTCCACCTGGCTTCTGAACGGAGGTAAGAAGGAGTTACAAGCAGCTCCATATTCTAACCAGTTTCCTCAGGGCATATGGCTGGAACCCGCATGCAGGACAGCTGACCTCTAGAGTTTGGCAGATATTTTCCACTCATCTCCCTAATTATATGCAGAATGGGAAACAGTAAGGTGAACACACTCCACTTCTCAAAAAAAGTTGACAGATAATCGTAAGCATTCCATAAAATATATGTAATATGCGGGAAGAGCATCCAAGTTAATAAAAGGAAGATCAAAAGAGAGGTATGAGGCAGCCACATTCAACTCCTTGCTCTTGAAAATTTAAATGAATACTCCTTGAGAGCAAACTACAAAATGCTAACCTTGAAGTATTGAGTGGCAGGAGGAATTATGGGTTATTGTACTGTCAAAATGCCAGACAGCTGTATGTTGAGTTGCTGCGTTATTTAGACAATCAGAAACTTGGAAGCTAATGTGACATATTTTTTTCAGTGTGAAAGCTCTTGACACGCGTCATGATAATTTCTAAAGGGACACACTGTTGTCTAAAACACATACTGCCTTCAAGAGATGGCCTCATAGGTAGAAGAGAACCCAGCAGGAGGGCATAAAGAGTTTGCACCCCAGCAATGAGCGCCATTTTCGTTGTGCCTCATTGAAAAGGGGGTAGCCCCGGAAGTCTGGAACACCCAAGCCACATTTTTTCTCCTGGCACCTAAGAAGCATCCTCCCCAGTTTAGGAGCTTGGCCAGCCTGAGCAGGGCCACGTAAGGCCCACAAACTGAAGGATCACAACCCATCTGGAAGAGCGATTTGGTGGTCAAATTCGGCAGATACTACGGGAAACCGTAGACAGGACAAATCCAGGGTGTAGATGTGACTCTGATACGGCCTGCAAGTTGTTCACCTTTCAGGAATTTTTCCAGTGGGCCTGCAGACAAGTCTGACTTGATGAGGTGGAGCCATTTTTGGGGAATCCTAGATTGGTTCTAAGGACGGCTTCAACACGTAAAGTTCACACATAGTGGGAAGCAAAACATGTGGGTTGTACCTGAAATTCCATCTTTACTGCTCTGACTAAAATGAAACACAAGGATGGGAGGCATAGCTCAGTGATTAAAGTGCTTCCCTAGGAAACCTGACGACCTGGGTTCAATCCCCTAGCACCACATAATAAATGGGTGTGGTAGCTCATGCCTGTAATCCTGGCACTAGGAGGCTGAGGCAGAAGGATCACCATAGTGAGGCCAGGACCTCCTAGACTACACAGCAAAACCCTGTCTCACAAAAATAAATAAATTAAATTAATTAAACACAAAAATTACTGAGACAAGAAGCACATTCAGTTCTCTCAGCTGCTTGCCACTGAGGGTAAATGGAGAATGGCGAACTGTTTTCCACAGAATAAAAACATGCAGACATTAGGACCTGGGTAAGGGAAGGATCACAAAAAATGGACTGGCAGAGAAAGCCAGCAAAGTCCTGTTCAAACGGACTGCAGAGATGCTCTGTGCAGATTTTCCCTCTCTCCTCAGGTTTTGACAGAAAAAGAAAGCAACCTCGGGAAAGACAAGAAGCAGGTGCTGGGAAGTGGCAGGGCCAGGCAGCGATCCTCCCTCAGACGCAGTTCCAGAAACGAGGCCAGCTCCATCCCTACATCCTGCAGCAAACTAACCGGTTTGCTTAAACACAGGGCAAGGACAGCAATCACAGCAACCCCGGACTGCTACAGAACAATGACCTGGGCCAGCTGCTTGCAGCAGGGCCTACCAGGTATCCAGGAATCTACTCACATGTCTACACAATCTCCTCCTGTTCCTTTTCCCACTCCACCTCGCTCTCTTCTTTCTCATCCAATCCACATTGCTCTCCCGGAGGAAAGTGGAACGCCCCTGGAACCTCAAGCCCCAGCCAAATAGCTGGGGACTGCAGAACTCCTGGATTCTTTGTGTATGACCCCAGATAGGGCTACAGCCCCACCCAGTCCAGGAACAGGCCAGTGCAGGGCGGACTACACTGCACAGAGGAGCAAGCCCAGGGCCTAAGCGGGAACCACTTGGGCTGCGATGTAGCTCATCAGTGCCAATTCCAATCTAAGTTATGTAAAAAGATACCCTTTTATTCACCATATTAATTTTTATTTTTATTTGATATTTAACCTAAATGTGAAGATAATACCTTGCAACTTGAATACTTAAAAGCCAACACAAAGCCAGAGGGTAAGATTGATAAAAGAATGAATTTAAAGCTAAATTTAAAAACTGTGCTAATGATAGGTACTAGGGTAAGTTCAGCAACAAGGCCTTCGGCCTTCACCACACAGGAAAGAGACTCAGTACAAGCTCCTACCACCCACCAGCACCTGGACCTTCGAGAATGAGTCTGCCCACTCACAATCCCACAAACTTAGGGAGGAGACAGTTGACATCTGGAGGGGGAAGGATGGCCTCTTTCTCTGGGATCAAGGGTCATCTTCCGCTCAAGTCAGGAAACTTCACTCTGCGGTAGCTTAGAATCACAGGTGCACTCACCAGAAACTCCATTTTCACTGACTGTTTAGGGATGGGATTAATTCTTACCTACAATGTATGTACACGAAGAACTGGAATGATCTATCCAGTTCCACCTAACTCTTGCTAGATTGGTGGTAGTACACACAGAAATAGGGAATTTCTGTGTTATGATGGAAAAACCATTCTTCTTATTATCTAAATGTAGATAGTAAGCATCCAATTTCAAAAGCTCCCCTCCATACTTTAAACGCAAGTTTTTGTTTACAACAGTCATGCATCCAGACTACCCCTGTGGAGAGCAATACTCACGAGTCCCCAGGGGATGTACCCATACATGTTCAGTGATTAAAACCACCTGCTGGGGCTGAAGGAATAGCTCAGCAGGTAAAGCACTTGCCAAGCAAGCCCAAGGCCCTGAGTTCAATTCCCCAGCACCACATAAGCTGGGCATGGTGACACATGCTTATAATTCCAGCACTTAGGAGGCTGAGGCAGGAGGATTGCTATGAGTTCTCAATTAGTCTTAACTACATGGTGAGTTCAGGAGCACCCTAGACTAAAGAGCAAGACTCTCTCTAAAAATAAATGAATAAATAAATAAAGCCACATGCTTAAAGGTCTCTAAGACTTTCATACTTCTTAGGTTGGGACTCTATAGAGTTTCTCAATCTGTCTAGACCCCATTTTTCTCATGTGTATGACGGAGAGGCTCAAATACTAATAAGATCAGAGGAACTAAATGAGATAATAGATTTCAAATTCATGGCCCAGGCCTGAGGCACCAACAGTGCTGAGCACATGAGTTAGTATCACCAACACTAGACAGTTTCTTGACTTCAGCTCTCTGACATCCACCGGACACATCGAGGTGATGTAGCATTTTGTTTCCATGAATTGGTACTCTGAAATGTCAGGGATATCTGACTGCTGCAACCTGAGAGCTCCGTAGGAACACAGACGCTGCACATGTGACCCAAGAAGCGTGGTGTGACAAAGGATGATACCTGAATTAGAAGCCAGTGCTCTACCTCTGCTCTTGGCTCCTTTCTAACCATGCACTTGGTCGGTTTCATTTTGCTGGGCTCGGCTTTGATTTCCTGATACAAAACAAAAACCATACATAAAAGTGTAAATGACCACATCATTACTTCCCACTCATGAGACTGGGTAGGCGCCACTCAGCAATTGTGGGCCTCCTCCCCACTGAACAGGGCTGTGAGGCAGTTTTTTTCTAGCATACCACTTTGAGAGTTACACTACATAGTTATCCATGCAATAAAAGCTATTTACTCTCCCTAAACACTGAGATGATCTGAAAAGTCCCACGGTCCCTGATCTAAGAAGTACTTCCCTAGTATCATGTTAAGATGTTATAGTTCTTTATTACCCATGGAAATGTAGGTTCTCACCCAAACTCTTCATTCTATGTTATCCTAACAATGAATGTCAAAAGGCAGAGGACCCCTACTATGTAGAAGGCGTTTATTGATTGACTGTGCTCTAAGACCCTACTTACAGAATTTCCATCCTAGTCTCACTATTCAAACCCGCCTGACAGTCTCTATTTCACACTCAATGACCAGCAGTAACACCACACTCCAAAATGTGTGTCTCCACTTGTGTATATAGCTTTAATCTTCCAACCCCACTCCGGCCCCGGCCCTATCCAGGTTCCTGCCTTGGGCCTCATGTCCACAGCGTGTATTACCTTTGGCAGCTTGTAGTTAACGTTATTTACCCTCAGGATGGCCCTGTAAGCTACCCACTCCGTTTTACAGGCAAGAAGCCTGAGTTCCAGCACAGTTCGACAACTGCCATCCAAGAGCTACAACGCCTTGATGAAGAACTGAAGTCCAAGCAGGTCCCAGACCTACACTCTGCACATCCGGTGCCCGCGCAGGGCCTGCCATCCCCAGAAGTCCTACACATCTACTATCCCCAGGCCTCATCTTTTCCACATCCCTCATCAGGGTCCCAGCAGCCTCTGCCATTTCCCAACCACACAGTTCACCAAACTGGACCATTTCCTCTTTATTATCTACACAAATATTCTTAATTATTTCTCCTCCAACCCAAGGTACTTATTTCTTATTTATGGGTGTAAACAGAAAGCTGGCAGGGCTCATATTTTACAAGGAGCCATTCCGGAGGCATCTAGAGCCTTCCAAATTTAAGGAGCAAGAAAGCTGATTCTCAGCCCGTTTCATTATAAAGGGGTTTACCATAAATATTAGAATTTGAATTCCACCCAAGTAATGCATTAATAGATACTAACCCATTAATAATTTCTGTACTTTTTCATAAATGGGCAAAGTCCAATAAATAAACTATATCTCTTTCGCAGCAGAGCAGGGTTAACAAGTACCAAGGAGATTTCAAAGACAAACTACTGGTAGGGGCTGCCAGAGGCTGAGATTCATAATGAAACTACAAATTCTGGAGACCCATTTTTTACTGTCTGCCACGGCAAGTATCTAAAATTAAATGCTAAGCAGAAATCCGTCCTGGAATCTGACACACAGCAGTTTAGGTAAACAATCTCCGAAATTAAAAACAGATTCTAGATAATAAATAAGTCCGTGTGTGGATCTCTCTGGTAACAGATACCTCTGCCTGATAAATCAAAGCCTCCAGCCTCGCAGAGCCTTTCCAAATGAGACCAGATGAGTCACCTAAAATATTTCATCTTGTGTCACCTGTCTTAATGAGCAGCAGTAATAGATAGCTTCTTACAGTTATGACATCAGGGCCAAAGGCCTGTAGGCTAATTATACCAAAGGCTGGAGGAAGCCAGCTGGTCTGAAGGAGCCCCTGGGTAAGGCGTGGTGTCTCAGGAGCAAGGGCGCCTTCACCATGGTACTCATTCCCCAGGTACATCTCCTGAGTCTATGCGTGTCATCTGCAATTGCCTGAGCATTCTATAAGCCTCAGTCCGAAATGTCAGAAATCAAAAATAATACCCCTTGGGCACAGAAGTGAGCTGCAGTTTCACCATTTCTAGCTCTTCAAATTCAGATCTCTGGATATCACTTCACCTTACTTTCCCTGTCAGATGGAGATAACACCTGCTTAGCCTACTTCATGGGACTGTGATGAGATTTAGACAAAAGGTACACACATAGGCACTATCCAGCCTGTAAGACCCCATCCTGTTATTATTCATTAAAACGTTCATTCATTCATTCATTCTCCCATGTTTACTGAACGTGCCCACGTGTCAGATGCTAGGAGTACCTCACTGCTTGAAACAGCAAACCTCTAGGCTTTGCAGAGGTGGATTCTGGGAAAAGAAGATGCCTGAAAACTGAGGGTCATGGGGCCACTTAGAAGACGGCAAGGCTGTGGAGAGACACAAGGCACCAGAGGGAGCCACATGAGGAAGAAGGGGGACACTATCCACAGCAGAACTGGGACGATCCCGCAGAGGACACAACTTCTAAGCCAAGACCCAGAGAAGGCAAGATAACTGAGACTCTCACCCACTGCAGTAGAAGAGAAGGAAAGTCAAGGGCGAAGACATTCAAATGGGTCCATAGAACTGCCAGCATGAGAGAGCAGGCAAGGGAGGACCAGGCAGGGGCCATGGGGGTGGCACATCCTCCCAGGACCCTGGTGGGAGGCGGAGAAAGGACTGAGCAGAAGACAATCAGCACTGGGCTGCTCTGCTGGGAACAATAACCAGTAAGTAGGGTTGTGTTGTTTTGCTATCTGTTATTATTGTTATTGCAAGACTGTTTTGGGCCAGTTTAAGTCCTGGAGGGAGGGGGCAAACTGAGGAGGAGGAGAAGCTGGAGATCTTAGGATTGTGGGTGCTGGGGTGGAACACAGAGCAAAAAGAAAGGGCCCGTGCAAACCCCAATCTGAGCAAAGACTGAAGAGTGCTTGGACACCCCTGGACTGCCTTGATCTTCCCGCAAGGATAGGACAGAATGAAGAAAGGCGATGGAGAAGAAAAAGAAAGCCTACTTCTCCCAAATCCCGTGCCTCTGCACCGTCACTGAGGCGAAGCAAAGCCTTGTGCTTCTTAAGCCTGGGGCCTGTTTCTTCATTAAAAATGAAAACAAAATTTTCTTTTAAAAAGGCAGTGCTTGGTTGAGAGCCACGGGCCATCTTTTATCAGTGTTTGGTGTCAGCAAAAGTGGCAAACACACCATCCCAAGAGGAGCCATCTCGCCTCGTGTTTGAGAGCAGGAAATGACGTGGAGGTCATTCCATTAGTGATCGCAGCTGCTTTTAAATGAAACACATATAACCTGAGTCCAATTAATGAAAGTATTCAGCAAGCCTCACTGATGCTAATACTGAGTGAAGGCTTAAGCCTTGCTCATTCACCAGCGCTGAGGTGCACTCTAGTTTAACACCTCAAAGGCACATGCTAATTCCTGAATGAAGAAAATTAGGACTCAGCACTCCTTTCTTGATTTCTGATGACCGGGCACCTGTCACAGGGCTGCGCTGAATCTTTTGGTGGATTTCTGCTACAGTTACAAGGAGAAGCTGAGCCTCTCTCCACTGTGGTCGAAGCTTAGTCTTTCACCAGCCATCCACAGGAAGCAGAAATGTTCACTGATTTCCCACATGGAGCCATCTGAGTAAGGCTTCAAAGCACCGAGAGAGATGGGGTGGGCTAAATGTACCCAGTTCTAACGTCAGTCAGCGGCCCCGTAGCCCACAGAATACAAAATAGGACTGAAATTCAGTCGTCCACATAACCTGCATAACTCGCACAATGCACATGCCCCACTGTTGTTCTTATTTACTTGTTTGTGCTCTAAACAAATAAAGTAGTTTCACATTGCTTGGGGCAAGCACATGTTAGAAAAGATTTGGAAAAAGCTTTTGACTATCACAGCCTTGGGAAGAGATATGGTCCCAGAGGGAGAGATCAGGGACGTTGCTAAACAACCTAAAAGGCCTCAGACTTACTTCTACAAATAAGAATAGTCTAGCTCAAGATATCATTAATGCCAAGGTTAAGAACTCTAAACTGTCTCATTTTTAATACTTAGTATAAAAAGGTAACCTATGTAAGCATCATGAAGGGAAGATCAGGGTCAGCCGTCTTGAGTAGAACATATTCAGAGACGTACATATGGTAAAAAAAAAAAATACACTAAATTTCAGTTAGATACAATGGCCCACTGAAGTTTGAACTTCAAGTTTGAAGTCTGTTGAAACTCAGGGTGACTTGAAAGTAGGAAAATAAAGGAAAGAAGGAAGGGAAAAGGAAGGAAAGAAGGAAAAGGAAGAAAGAATGGAAGGAGGGAGGAAGAAAAAGATGGAGGAAAAAGAACTATGTATAACAGAAATCTTAATAATACAACAGCTCCTAAGACCTTCTCTTTAAGATAAAAAGAACAAACAGAGTTGAAAGAGTTACAGCTTTTCTCAATGTGACTAATGATGTATCCATGCACCTCCCAAATCCTCTTTGGGACCACCAGCAGAAGGTGAGATCAGCAAGTCTTGCCAGACTCCAAAGGTCATTACTATTACGGCTATTTACTGATGAGGAAGCTGGAAGTAGCAAAAGTAGTTACAAGCCTGCTTTATCTGCATTCTAAAGCTCTCAGGAAGCTGGTTCTTGTGAGATGCTCATCTTAAGATGGTTATGGTGAGAAGGTGAGAAAGCCCTACTCAGCCATGGCCAGAGATCTCTTTCTGCATCTGAGACTGGACTGATTGATGAAGGCCTTTCCAGGTGGCTCTGCATGTGCAAATCAATGAATATCCAGCTAATTCTGTAGGTATCATTTTATGAGTTACATTGTATATTACGCTAGCACTGTGAGAAAAGTGCCCCAGGGTCACAGAACCCAGTTGTAATGCCTAGTTGAACAAGAACTAAAGATTTTCTGTACGTCCAGATTTCTCAGAGTTCTTTGGAAGACAACTGGATTGTGAATCATAATCCTACTGTATCTAGAGGAAAGGAGAAGAAATTTCTCTTAAAATCATCAACACACATGCTACATACTCTTCCTGTGAGACACCTAATTCATCCTTGTGTTGGTAGTCAATCCTGGTATTCCAAGGGCACAGCCAGGGAAATTTAGTCTAGGCGAAAACAGTATTCTATTTTCAATGGAGAACATGGAAGCTTCAAAAAATGGCAATTGTGGGCTGGAGGAATGGCACAGTGGTTAAAGTGCTTGCCTTGCAAACCCTGGGCCCTAAGTTCAATTCCCAGCACAACATAAAACTGGGTGTGAATGGTGCACACCTATAATCCCATCACCTAGGAGGCTGAGACAGGTAGATTGTCCCGAGTCCAAGGCCAGCCTGGGATACACCAGTGAGTTCAGGACCAGCCTGGGCTAAAGAGTGAGAACCTATCTCAAAAAAAGGAATGACACTTCTTACACTATGCACACCTCAGGCAGAATATAGAAACTGTATCATAGTGATTTCTTTTCACCATTGGCATCTGCTAAATGGATTACTTAAAAAAAAATTCATTCTAACCCATGAATCCCTCTCCTTACTAATTCTCAGGTTCTCCAAAGCAATAGGTACTAGAAATGTAACCATATATTAATTCTCTAGACTAGAAAAAAAGAAATGCTGTGAATTAAAAATGGTGTCTAGAAACATCTGGACCAGCTCCTCCTGATGCCAGAACCCTTTGGCAGGTTACATTTGTCCTTCAGTCTGGACACCCAAGGTAAAGGACAGGCTTGGGCTGACTGGCTTTCCATCTCCATCATTGTGCCAATGTCTCTCACACAGCCTCTTCAAGATTCATCACATCACTCCTTGGCAGGTCTCTGCCAGGCCAGCACGCATCAACACTTCTTCTGACAGGAGGGACAGGTGCACTCCTGCTACCCATCATCTCAAACCTTGAACCAGGCATAAGTGGAAGCAACTGGCCAACCAAGGCATCTGACCTCACAGTCCACTCAGGCTGGTGGGGACATCACTCAGGCAGGACCCATAAGACCCAGGCTGGGATTTTATGGATGAAGAGTAAAAGGAATCCCCTCTTTTTTTTCCAACATGTGAGCCTTCTGGGCTGACATTATCTTGCCCCCTAAAGGGGAAGTTCACCTTGGAGTCAACAGTAGGAAGCCACCGTGACTGCCATCCCCAGAGTCTTATGTACCACTGGGCTTTTCAGAAATGTGCGTCAAGAAGTTTCATCTTGCTCACGTTAACTTAAGCTGAGATTCTGATTGATAAAACATGCCAAGCTGTGCATACCTGTCATCTCAGCACTCTGGAAGACTGAGGCAGGAGGACAGCAAGTTCAAACCCCCTCTGGGCAACTTAGCGAGACTCTGTCTCAAAATAATAAAATAAAAAAGCATAGGACATAGCTCAGCATGCAAAGCCCTGGGTCCACCCCTAATACTAAAACAAACAAGCAAGCAAGCATGCAATATGCTGGCTCCCATGGTTGGTATCTGTAAGGCTCTCTTATTTCTCCTCTTCCCTTTTTGAAATTATCTTTCTTATTCCATTTCCTTTCTCATTTTTGATTCCTCCTCAGAATGTTCCCTAAAGTCAAGAAAAAGTAACATAAGGAAGGTTCTGAAATCTCTCATGTCTGTTTCCCTCAAGAAGAGATTCTCACCCTCAAACCTACTACCTAATTCCTCCCTGTCTGAGGGGACAAGCCATTCAGCCATGGATAACTATCTACACAGACCATGCAGACTTAGGCTATTTCTGCATGAGTACAAATAACTGAAAAAACTTCTGTCTGCTATCATAATACACCAGGGTTCTTAGGCCTGGGACGTGAGATAAACACTTAATTTTAAAAACTGAGGTTCACGAAGGACACTTTGGACAGAGGGTGAAGGAGTCTATGACTCCCTGCCCTTGAGCCCACTCTTGTCAAACCAGTAGTAGGAAAAAATAACATCAGATCCTACGGAATGGGTTCCAACGTGGAAATTCATACCCAGGAACTAAGAACTGCCACACTCACCTTCAACTCTGTCCATGAGGGGAGATTTGGACTGGCATGTCACAAGAGCCCTTTGCCTGGCTGTGGAAAATGAGCTGGTCTTTTGTAGGATGATACCTCCCCTTGATCCCTGACAGAAGGGGTAAGCCCATCCACTTCTGCCCAGACTGAATGTAGGAGGTGTTCCTCCAACTCCGGGCCCTGTGTGCGTGACACGTTTCCACGGACCGTGACCAGTCACCTGGATACTTCTCTCGGAGACCTGACAGGCCTTTTCTGCCCCTGCTGGGAGGACAGGGGGTAGAAAAGTTGACAGATATGGCCTTGACTGCTCCTTCCCGCTCTGCAGACCAGATCCCAACAGGGAACCTCCACCTAGGCCTGAGCTCTTGCCTCTTTCTCCTGTTCCATCTGGCATTTTCTTTTTTCAGGGCACAGTCTCCCCCAGGATACATAGGCAGCTTCTTCTCACAGGACCAGAGCAGCATTTTTCTAGACACACAGCCAGCACATACTGTCCTCTTGCTGCATGAGGATGAGCTCAGCACAAGCCTGGCTGTCTTAGCCAAGGCATGGCATTGTTGAAGGAAAGTCCCAGTATGCAACATGTCCAGATGCTGACATGCTCATGTGACCTTATGATGCACGGCCAGTGCCCAGTCCAGTACCCTTCCCCTCTGCTGCCCTGCCGCAGAACTGCCTGCCTGTTCCCTGCAAGAAGCAGCATAGTGAGAACAAAAGAAAACTCACGAAAAATAGAAGCAACCTTGAGGATCTACACATATCATATACATCCATACCTACATATATGCACATATACACATACATTTTAAAACACACAGATGTGTGTATATATATACAGATATATGTGTGTATGTATATACATATATGTCCATACACACACACATATATAGACACACACATATACTTATATACTTATATATATATATATAGACACACACACGCACACACATATATATAAGTATATAAGTATAAGTGTGTGTGTGTGGCAAAACACATCAGATCCTACTGAATGGATTCCAAATGGAAAATCATACCCAGGAACTAAAAATTTCCATAAATACACACACACACACACACACACACACACACACACACACACACACTCTATATTTTTAAATGCGTAACTTCTAAACACAAATAAGAACAGGTATCAAGAGAAAAATCAAAACTATGTTGGGACATGTATGTACATAGGTGATGTCATGTACATACCTGTTCACATAGTGTATTCAGTCATAAATTGCTTAAGAATTGAGGTGCAATATGAGAAATACACCATTAGGAAATTTTATCACTGTGGGAATGTTACAGGGTAGACTTAAACCAACTAAGCCAGATCCGGTGTTGCTAGGTAGCACAATTTCACAGGATCACTGCTTCACATGTACTCTGTTGTTGATCAAAACATTATGTGGCGTGTTATTGGAAAGCACTACGGACTATCAGAAAAAGTGATCTAATGGGAGGTCACTGGGATTGCACACCCAAAGACTACACATGCAGGTGCTTCTATTTTTTCTTTTGTACCCTGCCCACAAGCTAATAGGTTTGCTATACCACACATTCCTCTCCACAGCCACCCGGGCACATTCAAGAGGCCTAAAACCAATAACCAAACTAACTAATGCATGTAACATATTTTAAATTCAATAATGCCACATCTCTAACTACATACTTAACTATTCTTTTATAATTTTCTTACTTCCAGAGAGTCACTGCTATGGGGCTAACTCCACAGAAACTGATGCTCAATTCTATCCTTTGGCCAGAAAAGAATATAAAAGATTTAGTGGGCAGATGGGTCAGCTCCAAGTGTAGCCACAGACCTGGGTCAAAGAGTACAATCTCCTGAGAAGAAGCCTAAATTCTGAGGAAGGAAAGCAGCATAGACTGTTTTTTCGGGAGAATAGGGTACAGAGAGTCCACACCATGGGCCTGGAAGCAGAAGCGTAGGGAAAAAGCATAGAAAATGCCATGTGCATGCCATGTGCCGTTCCCCCTCTCCAACCTACAACAGGCAGTAGGGTCAACCTGCTACCTGAGGAAGATGTACAGAGTCTCTATTTCCTTTTCCTAAGACCATCTCTCCTCGTTTACTCTATACTGCATCCCAGGGCCAGTTCCGGGCTGCCACAGCCCTGCCTGTGACCAGCAGGGGCAGCACTAGCAGTGAAGGACTAGATGGTTGCTTTATGCAATGCACTGAGGTATAAACAGGAATGACATATAAACACGAGTGGGGTGTAAACAAGACAGAAGTCACTTCCCACTGACAAAACAGGGCTTAGGTTTTTACTGCTGAAACTGGATAGAAGGCTACAGGAAGATGTTCAGCAGGCCACAGTCAGGGGGATGTTCATGGAGAAGCCATTCTCACTGGAGTTCGCTCTGACAATAGGTCACACACATCCACATTCTAACTATGCTCTGAAATGGATGAGACTGAATGAGATGACAATTCAAAAAAATGTCTCTTACTGTACCAAATGTCCAACTTTTCATGCCTCCATAGAGATCCAACAAACTATGCCCCAGGGAATTTTCTATCTGATGTTCTATTTTCACAGTTGCCCATAAAAGATCAGAACTGAAAGACTTGGTGAATAAAACAGAAAAACAAAACAAAAACCAAAGAGTTCCCTTCTGTTGAGCAGGTGTTAAAGTCTACGCTAAAGATTTCATATGTATCCAGGCATTTAATTCTCAAAACTGGAACCTATGACGTAGCACCAAAAAGTCAGCAGTGGAGATCTCACCAGTGTTGAGCACTGTATCTCAGGACACAAAAATGATCCAAAGTAGGCTGAACACAAACTAATACCTGACTACATCAGAAGAGGAGCCAGCCCCTCATTGTGCTGCCTCCCTCAGTCCCTTGGGACAGGATCTCGCCATGAACATCTACTAGGAGAAAACTGCCCGAAGAGGAGAACAGCTGCCCAAACGCAGCAAAGCAACAAGTGGCTCCAAAGCTTACTGAACACCCCATGGGTTCGACCAGTACTTATTCCAACAGAAACTGAAGGCACAGCTCTTGACCTCCAGATGCTTATACTTTAACTGTTAAAAGCAGTATGTGCAGAACAGAACAGAAAAATCCACAGTGACGTATGTGGTACAGACTCTACCCACTCCAAGAGCCCAGTAGGCAGAGACCAAGGGGCCATCCCATCAGCAGAGTAAAACACAGCTCTGAAATTTGAAAAATCTTGATTTCAAGTCCAGCAGGCCATCATCCAGGTGCGTGATGTTAGGTGGCCTCAATGAGCTTCTGTGTCAAGTTAAAACAGTCATCACATCACCTATTTTACAACAGAAGACACGGTAACCAGCTTCACAGAACACGCAGCCTTGGGACTAGTTACATGAAGTGCCTCATGATAGGAGGGACTGTTGTCAATGGACTCCCCACTTCACTCACAGAACAAGCCTCATCGAGCCCTACAAATGAACTGGGATCGCTGTTTCAGAGTTTGAGATGACAGTCAGGAAAATGCAAAGCAAAGCAGCAGGTGAGAATCAGGAAAGATATTCTGAGATCTTTAGTTTGGATCCAATGTCGCCTCAGTTGTCCTGCCACAGCTTCAGCTGATGAAGGGTACACACCAAATAACTCAGAGAGAGAGAGCGCTTTCACAGGGTGAAGCATGCCTTGGGGCTTGTCAACGGCTAGGTTTCCACATCCCTCACATGTAGAACCTTCACCACAACCCCAAGTTCTCCCTGCCTTCCTGTGGAAGCTGACTGGCAATGGAGACGGTGCGGCCAGCAGGAAGAACGAAGGTTGCAGGCCCAGGTCCCTTTTGCAGGTAGATTCTTGCCTGTGCCCTTCGGGCTTGCCTGAACAAGGTATTTGCCCTATCAGAATCTCAGTTTGCTGATCCACAAAAGAGAAAGCTGAATATCTCCTTGCAAGGCAGTAATTTTGAAAGATGATGTTTGCAAAAGGCCTGTCTAGAACAATGCCTGCCACAGCTCAGTAACGGAAACTCCAAGAATGTTCCCCATGTCCAGTCCTATGCCTTGTTGTATCCTTTCTGTTCTAAAGAGAGGTAAATCCCCACCCCTCATGGGATAATAACTTAGGGACCTTCCATGGCTGTTTACTTCGGAGATATAGAAAAATCCATCCCTTGATGAATCCTATGAAACCATGGCCTTGTTGATGACAAGTGAGTCCCTAAAATCATTGAGGATGGTATCAATTCTGGATTGACTTATAGAACCTACTCATTGTGGATATTTTTTCCACCAACTGGAACAAGCAATTGATGGAGGCCAATCCCATGATCTGTAGAGTCATGACCATTCCAGTGAATGGGGTTGGTTGAGGGTGAGTCGATCCTACCACTCAGCTAGACTTAGCACATAAGAACTCTGGGGTCCAGGGCATGTGAGGAACCCAAGTGGAGTCACCCTGCATGGCAATCCAGGATCTGAGGATGGTCAACCAAAAGAATCACTATGTCTACAATGTGAGAGCCCCAGCTGGGCCAAATTCTCTCAGCCTACCGTCAAAAGTACAATAAATCCTGGCCCACCTGCAGAGCCAGTGTGTTTGTATAGAGTTCTCTAATGAGGAAGCTAGATCAACTTTCTGTACCCTCAATTAGAAATGACATTGACTGGTATACAAGTATTAAGTATAGGAGGATGTTTGACAGATCTGTAGCAATAAAGGGGGGCATATAAGTAAGAAGAGACACATCAAAAATTAACTTCACAAATAACATAATTTTATGTAGGGAAAAGAAAATTAATGCTCCCAAATCTTTAATTGCATGTATGTACAACTGCTACTCTGTTGTGAGACAGAACAGGCCAACATTTATCATTCTGTTGCCTTATAATATTTAGTTCCTAAAAGGGTAAGAAACCATAGAAGAATGTTGTCTAGCCGAAGCTCAAGAAACCACTCCAGTAGGAGAGGAACTGTAGCACCCGAAAACTTCACGACACTTCTGACAAAAAGGTGCATACAAGGAGCTAGTCTGTTCCCTTGTACCTTGTCTGTTACACAGGAGAGCTCAGTAATATTGCGTGGACAACTAACACAACGTTGAAAATATATCCTCTGCTTGTGAGATGAAGCAAATAAAATGTCCAAAAGCAAATCAACACACACATCCTCAGACTTTCTAAGAAAATACTGAAAGTGAAATCTAAAGCAATTATAGCAAATAGTATTTTTCTTCTTTTCCTTTTCTTTCAGTCACAGTACCAAGGAGTGAGCCCAGGGCCTTTACACTGAGCTACATCCCCAGTCCATTTTTAAAATTTTGATTTTGAGAAAGGGACTTGCTAAATTGCTAACTTGCCTAACAGAGCTCAACCTAGCAAGCCTCTTGCATCAGTTTCTCAGAGTCCTCGGCCTGCACCCACAGGGTCCAGCTAAATTTATAAATTAAGAATCTAGAAGTGATCAACTTTAACAAACAACAGTTATATAACTTTCAGCAGTGGAACTTGCGAATGTTCATAACTACCCACATATATGCTTGATGTTTATGATCAGAACATCAACATGGGCTGCCAACTTTAATGAAGTCAGATTTACAACATACTAAAAGAGAGTGATAGCACAGTGACTGGACTGCCTACCTGTGACCAAAGAGTTAATATTAGGGAAGGTATTGACAAGTTTCATACTGGTTGCTAAGCAACATTTCTTCTTTCCCTCAATGGTCTGAGAGAGAGGATAAAATAAGGGCAGAAAATGAGAAATGTTGGAAAAATAGGAAAGTGAAATTCAATGGATCATAAGGTACAATTTGTAGGAAGAGTCAAAGAGGAAATAATTCTTGCAGGATGTACTAAGACATCAGTTGCTTTATGACATCACAAGAGTAACACATGGAGACTCCAATTCTAGAGATAGAGAAGACAGCAGAAGATGAATGTCCTCTAATCCTGGCATCACACAGCTCATGTGCTGTTCATACTTAGCCGGAAATGCATGGGGTCCCCAGATGACAGCTAGTGACCTGCATGACAGACCATTATAGTCCAAATAACAATAATAAAAAAAAAATCTATCAAGTCCATGAGGCTCAACCAAATCTCACCCACT
This sequence comes from Ctenodactylus gundi, assembly GCA_004027205.1. Lineage (NCBI taxonomy): Eukaryota > Metazoa > Chordata > Mammalia > Rodentia > Ctenodactylidae > Ctenodactylus > Ctenodactylus gundi. The sequence continues at coordinate 406,691 of PVKB01001335.1, forward strand.
GTGTGATTCACTGTCCCATTCCTTAAGGGGCCTTTGGTTCCCTTCACATCTGAAAGACCTCTGGGAACTGATTCAAGCACTCAATAATATTGACTGAGTAAGGGCCATGTGCCAGATATTGGGCTGGGTGCTAGACGGGGAGCAGTGGAGCCTCTGAGTGATCACTCGGGAGGGTGCTCAGTCCTTCTGATGACCATCTCTGATTCATCCTTGTCAAGACACAATACAGCAATTTGAAGGCCTTATAGAATGACCCCAGAAACGTCCTCACATGGGCCCGCAAGCCGCTGAACTGCTTCCTGCTCTAATCTACATCACTATTCCTCCGAGTGAAAAAAAATGTAAGATCAGTCCTGATAGTGGGGAAGGATATGAACATATGGATGCAAGGATAATCTGAGAAATCTCTATACCCTCACTCAGCTTTGCTGTAACCCCAAAACTGCTCTCAAAAAGTCTACCTAAAAGAAGAAAAGAGTGGGAAGGTAAATTATTAAAACAACAAAATCTTAAGTCAATGAGCCCACTATAACAGGAATGACTCACAGAAGTAAGATGTGAGTCCACTAATGCCCATTTTCATAGATGAGTTCATTAGACTAGAAGCTGTTGCCTGCTGTGTCTTGTGAAAACATAGATGCTAGACAAGTCTGTCTGACAGCACGAAGAGGCTTCGAAAATGTCTGGAGATGTGCACAAGTGCTGGTAACTGGGGTGTGAACAGGAAGTGGGGAGGAAGACGAATCAGAGTGTCCTAGAGTTGAGAGGCAAAAAAGGGAACACTCAACATCCTACCAGAAATGGCAAGAAGGAGAAAAGAATTACCAAAAGGAGAAGACGAAGGGCTTTTCATCAGCAGGGTCTTCAGTCTGACACTGGTCCCATGCCGACATGGGATGTTGGGGAATTCAATTAATCTATCCCGAACTAACTTTCTCCATGTGTATTTTAGAAAAAATACTTAGCATGTAACGTTGGGAGAATTAACAGTGATACATTCAAAACCAACCCCTTGGTCCCTGGCATATAGCAAATGGTCAATAAACTCTACCCGATGTTATTATCATATGTGGAACTACTTTAAAATACAAAGAATGATTTTTTAAACTGTTAATAAAACTATTATTTAGAGCTGTGTCTATGATTGGTCTTGGTTGGCTGCCAACCTCATTCCTCTAAGCCAGTGTTTCCCTCATCTCGGGCGTATGTGCACCACCCTCACATTTTCTACTCTACCCAAACTCCATCTCTTACAATCATTACTATTCCTAATAAACAGCACTAGCATAAACCACAATAACAATAACAGCAATAACAACAACAACAACGGCTAACATTCCTGCACTATTTTCCTGATGGCCGGCCCTATTCTAAAAGCACTTTAAGTTCTAAATCTTTGATCCTGACAGCACCTCTAATGCCATTCTTCAGATTCAAAAACTGAGGCACACAAGTGCTGAAATCATTTGGCCAACAAATAACAGACCGTAGGTTCAAATCCACACAAACTGGCCTATAGCCTGCACTTAACCACTACTCACAATGCCCCTCTCATCTCTGTATGTTTAATTTTTTATAACTGACTCACATTTAAACTTAAATAAAACTTACATCACTGCATGATATTTATGAAATCTGGGACCTGACACGCTAACTATAGTCTTGGTGCATGCAGAAAACAACTACATACAATACAAATAACAATATTTTCTCCATGTTATTTAAAGCCATTAACAAAACAAAATTTATGAGAACAGTGTGTTCTGCACCTGGTAATTGCTTCTAGGTCAAGCCAAAAAACCACAAGACAATACTAACCACTGCCGACTAATGCCCTCTCCAGTGCCCATTCTCCACCTCCCAATTTGTAAGAGAATCTGGTCTTTACTCTGGCACATGGCTTCCAAGCTGGACAATTACATTTTTTTTCATCTGTAACTCTGTGAACATCTCTGGCCAATGAGACTGATGCAAAGGGATGTCATAGGTAGGACTGGAAAGAGTCCTTAAAAGGCAATAAGCCTCCTCTTCTTTCCTTCCTTCTTGCTTTTAAGAATGAGCACATGATGACAAGACCACAAGCCACCATCTTGAATCAAGAGAAATACGCCAAGGATGAAAGTAGGGTCCCTCATGACACCATGAAACTATCACACCAACCCTATTCAAGAGGGTCAACTAAATCTCCATGATATTAAGGTACTAGTGAGGAAGTCTTGAATATGCAGCTGAAATTCAGCCAAAAAGTAGGCCACTGTCCCTTACTTCAGCACGTCTCTCCTCCTAACTGAGACTCAATCAGAAACCCTACCCGGAAGAATTGTCCTGTAAGGACTGTTCAACAGACAAGTGAGTCCTGGAATGAACTCTCTTCTCCAAACTGTTCCTTATGATAGGAATCCTATAACCATATATAACAGGAACTGAGGGACACAGAGGTTTAGCAGATCATCTACTGTTAAGCAACTGATAACATGAGATAGCCAGAATTCAAAACTATGGTGTGATCCCCAAAGGGCAAGATACCAACTTTAGTGTTCTCACCCTAGAATTAAAATAGCATCAGAATGGCTTGTCACAAATCCCTGGCCACTCCAAAATGCCTACAATGACTCTAGCCTCCAGAGTTTACCCTGAGGGTCCCAGAAGACTCTTTTCCATTGTGTTGACAAAGAGTATTTACGTTTTAAATAAGAACAAATGCAAGTTTGATGTTTAAGCATAAATGTTCACTGACTGACTTCCCAGATAGAAGATATTTTTAAAAGATGGCCGAAAGGAATATCCAAAACCGACTTTGCTCCTACTCCTCAACAGCTCCTCTGGGCTCTCTAGTTGCCCTGGTCACAGCAGGACACATTCCCTCCATGCCCAGCCACCACAGAGTTAATTCGTATTTCCCAGGCCTGGCACATGTTCAGTCAAAAACCTGGCTGAGTGCCTGTTGTTTACTGAAGCCGGCGAAGAAGCATCTGCAACATTACGAAAAGCATATTGTAAAAGGCAACACATGCAAATTAAACCTCTTGAGCTATGAGTAAATTGCTGGGAAAATTTATAACTCATTTAATAAAACTTGAAGTAAATCCATAGCCCGGCTCCCAGGGAAAACAAAATATTTCCCACAATTCTCTCCTTTTAAAAAAATTAAGAAGAAAAGAAAAATAGAACAAGTATCATCAAGCCAGAGACTCTCGCAAGTACAAAATCTAAACAGCTGCTGACGCAATGAGCAAACCCCAACTGGGACTGCGGAGCATTGAACACCCACAGGACAGTGCCACATCCTCTGCTCTGGAAGGTACGTGACAATGTCCAGGCACAGACCATTTCTCCAGTAACCCATGACTCACCCAACGAGGTTCAACTGAGCATCTTCTATTCATTAATTCATCCAAGCGTTCATCCAGTGTCTACCAGAGGCATGGTAATGCAGTGACTAAGAACACATGCACTGGAGCCCTGCCACCTAATCCAGTCTTTGTCACTTAGGTACGCAACATTGAGCTACCGTGTAAACGCTCTGTGCCTTAGTTTCCTCACCTGTAAAACAAGAATCGCAACAATACCATATTCTACGTTTACTGTAAAACCTAATTGGTTTGATATACACGAAGTGCTTAGGATTACACCTGGTAAACTGTTACTCTTCAGGAACACTGGCTGCCTGCTACTCGTTAGCTGGCACTGCGGTCCAGTCATCCTGCTAAGCACACAGGGTGTAGGAGTACATGGGGTAAATAGGGGGGCTATCCTACAGACCTCGGATTCCACTAGGGCATACAACATGGGGTATGATTAAAATGTTGATGGATGACGAATGCTTAAATTTATTATAGTAGATGTCACATTGCCAGTAAATCCCACCCCCCTCGACACACTTGCCACTTTCTGAAGCAGTTCTGGAAGTTCTCTTTGGTGACTGCCTTTATAGACTGGGATTAAAAATATGGCAAATGCTGCTGCCACAAGCCACCGAGTAAAAAGACAGGCTTGTGAAGACGTCCCGGTGGGTCCTCATTCACCCTCGTCACCAATTGGACTGGCATTGCACAGCTTCTAGCTCTTCCTTTAAAATCAAAATGACTATGAAATAGGACATTTTGAATTGATTAAGGGCATGCATGCCACCACCATGGTGTAACTAATGGCATCCACAAGAAAGGACTTCCAGGACTGCCTTAGAAAAGTGGCAAGAATGCAAGAATAAGTGTGGTCAAAGCAAGGGGAAGTAACTCAAGGGGGATTAATGGCAATGTACCTTTTACTGTAATCATTGTTTTTAATTTAAATGTTCATTATATTTTTCAATCAAAGCTCACATACAGACACACAAATAATAAATACTTTTAAAGAAAATCACAGGTGATATGAGGAAAACAAAGCCAAGTATCAGAATAAAGAGAGACAGCCAATTAGGAGCAGGGTTCCATTCACTAGTGTTAACAAAGAAAGCCTCTTCTGAGTAGCTGACATTTAAACTAACACCTAAATGTTATCAAGAGGCCAACTTAACCAAGAATGTTCTTTATCAGGAGTATCTTCTTAAATATTATAAGACAAAAAATATATGGTCTCTCCAAACTACTGCCCTGAGGCCAGCAGGTCAGAGTGCCCGGAACAAGGACTGGTATGTGCGTTGCCATGGGATGGGACGTGACGACAAGTTAGAAGCCTACTGTGGCTGCATAGAGCAAGTGAGTTGTAGGGAGATGAGAGGAAGAGGGACAGAGAAGCAGTTCCGAGGCTGCTATGGGGGCCCCAGCATGATGTGCTGGCACCTTCGCCAAAGAAGGCAGTGGAGGAGATTAAAGAAATATTTCAGAGTAGATTTCATAGAATGTTCTGATAGACTTGGGTGTGGGAGCAAAGAAAAGAAGGGAGCCCAGACATCTCCTGGCTGGGGAGGTGTGGCGTGTTCGTCAGCCTCTGATGGACCCTGTAGAATATGGATCAGATGTGGTTTCTATTCTAAAGGAGCTCTGAGGATAGCTGGTCAGAGAAGTCTCATACAGTCCACATGGAAGAACCAGTGAAGATGTAAGCGAAGTAGTTAAGTACACAGTTCAGGGACCAAGATTCAAAAAGGAGAGAGCACCATGGACTGAGGTTTCCAGAGAAGACTGCAGTCAACAGAGTATCCAAACTGGCACTGAAGTGTCCCAAGAGTACAGATGCAGAACAAAAGCCCAAGGTAGTCTACTTCAAAGACGCCGGGCACACGTCACAAGGCATAGATGAGGGCTCCCATCTGAGTGTTACTCTTCCACTGAGCACACACCTGGAGCTGAAGGAGGACTGGGAGGGAAACGATGACCTTATTTCTAGTGGCCACCCTTGTCCTCAGTCTTCAGGAAAGAAACAGGACATGCCTAGGCGCAAATGTCAATGTGCACACAAGTGGGCACACAGAACAGTGGCAGGAGCCCAGGCTGTGGTGAAGCAGACTGTGGTCAAACCCCAGCCTGAACACACACTGGCTGAGTGACCCTGAACCAGTGACTTCCTTCTCTAGGTCTCAGTCTCTATAAAACGGGAAAATACGAGAATGTACCTTACGGGATGAAGAGACACCCTTAAGAGGCTCAGCACAATGCACGGCTAGACCAACGTTCTCAGTGACTTCTATTTAAAGAAAAGGATGGTGTTCTGTCATAGCTTATATACCCTTCCTGATTACTGCCCTTGTAAGCATTTGTCTTCTTCACTGGTTTTTAAATTTACACATGAGCTATTTTTGGGTTGCTCATCATTATTATAGCAGCTAATAGAATAACCTGCATTAATCATCATCATCATCATCATCATGGTAATACTGCAATCATTATTATATATGGCAGTCAGTATTTACAGAACGCTCACTATGTGCTCAGCATTGCACTAAGTAAGTATAATATATTTGCAGGCAGCGTACAATAGGCTACAGGTGGTGCTGGGAGCTTGACAGACTTCACCGGCAATCTCTGCTCCAGTGCATACTATCTATCTGACCTTTGGTAAATTACTTGACTTTCTACCACTTAAGTTTTCTCATTTGCAAAATGAGGAAGAAGCAATATTTAACCTCATTAAATTGTTGTAAGAAATAAAAGAGTTTGTAATCATGAAGCTCTTAGTAAAGGCCGCAGAAGTATTATCTATAATTATGACTATCAATCCTGGGGATAAGTTAGGTGCTGCCGCCATCCTCACTGGACAGACAAACAAAGGCACAAAGAAGTTGTTCACGCTTTTGCCATGACCTACAATCCAACCAGGGGACTGCTTAAGCTGTGTCCCAAGTGGGTGAGGACCAATCCTAAAATCTCTATTAAGTCCACGTGACCTATGAGATCTCCTTTGCAGACGATCTAAGTTCAAATGGCTTCCAACTAGAGCACCCTTCCTTCCCTGTGCGTGCAGGGAGGCATTCTGTCCCAGCTCTGGGGCCACTGCTGACCCTCTCTACATCCATGGTGCTGCAATTTCCCATCTTCTCCAGCCATGGTCTTAGTACTGTATAGAGGCCTAGCGACCTAGTAGGTCACTATAATGCTCACACCTCCTTGTGCAGTAGAAAAAATATACGTAAGAATAGCGCCTAGTTTAGATCCTTGGGGCTGATCGCTTTCCCTAGAGTGAGAAGCCCAGCTCTGTCACTTCCTGGCTGGCCTAAGGCAAACTACTTATTTAGCTGGTCTGAGCCTTAAGTGACTCATCACTAAAATGGGAAGAAAAATAGCACCTACCACAGGGCATTAGAAAGTGAGTGGACTGTAGATGTAAAATGCTTGGCTCTGTACCGACAGCATAAGATCTCAAATAGCGGCTGTCAAGCTGATGCTAGCTATCATTGTTGTCAAAGTGGATTTGTCCTAAAAGGTCTCACTCCCAATACAGTATTAATTCCCCCAGTGTAACACACAGGCCAGAAGATGTCAATACAACACCTTCGCTGGGACTTCTGGAAACTTGGCTCAAGGAAGTCCCTGCCCCACACCTCATGTGCCTATTTGCATGGGCTGCAGATGGTGGCACTGCAGACAGGAGAGCCTGGCATGAGGAACTTTTGAAAGTTCTGACAGGGCCCCTGAGAATAAAGGCAGAAGATGACGGCTTCTGAGGCGCTGCTCCCGGCCTCCCTCGCATCTCTTGCGGACGTGGACATCATTCAGCCCATCAGATCCCGAGCTTGCTGTCTGCTGACTGACAACAGAAAGAGAAATTTAGAGGTGTGAGCAAAATGACAGAGCTGTCACGGCAGCCTCTGAAACGACTCTTTTCTTAAAGAAAGAAAAGATAACAGTGGGAAAAAAAATCCTTAGACAGCTGCAATACCCTGTCACAGTTGCTGGGATGGGCTTATATTCTGCTTTCAAAAAAAAAAAAAAAAAAGCTTTGGATGAATTTAAGGAATGAGAAACAGAAAACAGTCATCCTCAATTTTAATTTCAGTCATTTAAAAGAGTAAAATAGAATTTGGGACAAGTTCCGTCCTTTGGACACAACAGAGGAAAAAGCCAGTGAGTTTTATGTGTGGAAAGAGCTTTTTCCTCATTCCATAAAAACTACTTGTTTAGAAATAAAAACAAAACACCACCAGGCTCCAAGTCTCCTTTCCCTTTGGTGGTCCAGTTCTTGAGCTCAGGATCTTATATGGTGTCAGTCCTGGTGCCCAGCCCTGGGCTACTCACATTCCAGCACATGGAAGTCGCTTGTCTGTCAAACATTCAGAACAGAGCCAAGTGCTATGTCCAAGAACCAGACTTCACTCGTCTTTCCTACCAGCAAATATTACCTGACAGTGCTGGTAGATTAAAATGTCTTGTTTCTTTCTCTGACATCCACAAAATAGGGAAAACTGACCATTTGGGGGTTTCTCTCCAAAACAAACCCTTCTCCAGACTGACAAGCTGACTCCACATCCCACCCCCACCCCCTTTTAGCAGCTAGGGTGTCCTTGGCCAAGTGGATCGTGTTTCAAAGGCACCCATTTTGCAATGTTTTCTGGGAGCCCTATAACTTCACAAAAGGCATGAGAAGAAACAGATTCCCAATCTCACCCACAGGTCAAGCACAGCCCAGAAAGGAATGCCTTTATTAAGATAATGCCTTGGAAAACTCAAAAATTCTAATAGCAACAAAAAGAGAACAGATCATAATAGATGGGAGGAAATTGCACTTGGAGTATTTTTCCAAGAGTCCAGGAGGGCTAAGCAGGCCAGAATAAGAAAGCCCATCCCTGCCTGCAAAGCACTCCAGGAGAGCCACAAGCCCGCAGCGAACTGCTGATTGATGTAACCCTTGGATTGGAAATACACGGCATGAAATACAATTTCCAAAGAGGAAAAGGAAGTTCTTGATGAGTCTGCTGAAAGAGTGATAAAAGCTTCACTCAAGGCTCCCATTTTAGTATCAGATTGTGGGAAACTTTCACTGAAATAACCCAGCTGAAGCCATTAGCCATCCATCGGTGCCAGGAGCGTGCCAAGAGCCCTTAACACCTCAGGGAGGCAAGGCCCACAATCACCCTGATTTCCCCCTGGGAGAAATGAGACAGCAAGGCAGCAGATGGGGAGAACAACTACAGATACCCCAAGAATGAGAGGAAGGGAAGAAGAAAGTGGGTAAGAGAACACAAAAATAGATAAATGTGAATGTATTCTCTTTTCAACCAGTGCCTCTACCTGGCAATACTGACTCACTCAGGGGCACTGGGGACCCATTCAGAGAAGACGGTAGGAAGAAAAAGACTAGACCCTTGTTTTGGCTCTTATGAGCTGTGGCTTTGGGCACATCATTCATTGCCTCTGGCCTTGGTATCTTCAACTCTAGACACAGAGTAACAAGGACCTTCCTTTGTAAGAGTAAAGCGGAACCTGGGGACAAGGGGCTGAAGGAATGGATCAGCGGTGAGAGCACTTGCCATGCAAGTGCGAGGTCCTGAGTTCGATTCCCTAGCACCACATAAGCCAGGCATGGTGGCACACACCTGTCATCCCAAGACTCAGGAAGCTGAGGCAAGAGGACTGCCAGGAGTCCAACAGTAGCCTGACTTAACAGTGAGCTCAGTACCAGGCTGGCACAGAGCAAAACCCTGTATCGAAAGAAAGAAAGAAAGGAAGAAAGAAAGAAAAAAAGAAAGAAAGAAAGAAAGTCAATCTGGGAACAAGTTTTACCCTTCACCCACAATAGAAAGAAATGAAAAACCTACCCCTTAGGTTATTTAGAAACTAAGACAAAAACAACAAAAGCTGATGCATATTGAATATGATTTGTCCTCAATGAAATACATTTGAATTTGATTATCACTGTGGTTGTGTTGAGAAGCGAGCACTTGAAGAGGTGCTTTGGCTACTCTCGCTTTCTGGGGGGACAGGGTTAGTTACTATAGGAGCGGCTTGTTACGAAGTAAGTTCGTCTCCCTGGTCACTCCCTCTGCATGAGCCCAGGTGCCCTTCTGCATTCCACTGTGAGTGAGGCAGCGCAAGGCTGGCATCACGCTCTCAGACATCCCGGCCTCTGGATTCAGAAACCAAAATTAACTCCTTTCCTTCCAAAATTAACCGATCTTCAGGATTTTGTAATAGTAATAGAAAATGGACAATACAATTTTTTAAGGATTTTGACATTTTAGAAAATACAACATCATTATCTGTCAATTACGAAAGTTGTAGCTCTTGTGCATAAAGTCCTCTATGCCCGCCCTTTCTGATACCCCAACCCCTTTCAAAGCTTACCAACATGTTCCTCGGTTCTCTCCTAACTTTTTGTTCCATAATTGCATAGAATAAGGGTATGAAAGTGAGTGATCTGAGTCCGATCCCATAAACAGACCTCCGAGAATAACCAAACGGGAAAGAATGATGAGATAGTGAGGACTGAAAGAACCAAAGCTCCGAGTTAAACAGGGAAAATATGGAGGTGGTTTCCAAAAACATCTGAGCAGTAAACTTTTTTTCCCTCAAATGAAATCCTTTGCACACAGCTAGAAGGGCTGGGAATAAAGTGGGGACAAAAGGCCAAGTGTTCCCCATCTTAGCTCACACTTGCCTGTAGGTTCATACCAAGACAATGTCTGAAAATCCACGAGAGTTTCATCTCTTCTTTTTATAACAGAGGAGAATAAGGTCTACCCAAAATGGGAGACAGGCTCGAGACTTCAGAGGCAGTTCTTGGGCAATTCAGCACTCAGCCTTCTAGTCCTTTTGGTCTACACTTTATTCAGAGACTACAACGCCACTGGAAATCAAAGAAGAGAGCTGATGTTTGATTGAAGTGCCAGGAACATAAACAGCCAGAAAGATGCAGGAATAAACACTAAGAACAATTACGTGAGTCTTGAGGGTTTCAAATGGCAAAGGTCAAACTGGCCTCTAGATTTAGCCTGATTTATCATTCAACCAGAATCCCACCACAGCATTCACTGTCTGGGTGGTCTATCTCAGGCAACTCCATTTTCAGAGACTCCCTGATAGACGTGGTAGACCCCTGAAACACTCCCTATGGCCTCTGTGTTGGCACAAGCCTCCAGCAGAGAGGAGACACCTCTGTTCCATACTCTTTCAGTTTACAAGCTGACATCTGAAAAGCATTGCCTTTCGTTGTTGGATCATAGAACTTGGATTTCAATATCTTGGAGAAACAGAATTATTAATGTTGGTGACTTTTGGAGACCAGTCCAGAGAATCCCACTTGACACAAAGTTTAAGATGCTACTAAAAGAATCACTCTTGTTTCAGGAATGGAAAATTCAAGCATGGGGCTGATGTGTCTGAAGGTGTAGAAGCTGGTGAAAGGCAAAAAAAAAAGGAAAGAAGTAAACATGAAA